>CM074720.1:44428082-44458082 GCA_037306005.1 Rhinophrynus dorsalis
TCTGTGCTGGAGGGTGACTAATCATTTTCATTCATTTTAATGGGCTTTCAACCCCTTGAATGCTAGAGGTTCAATGCATTGGATACTTCTCTAGCTTTCAAGGGTTTAAAAACCCCAATTAAGTCAATAAAGTAATCTGTCCACCTCCATTGCAGTTGGTTATACTGGGATTTGCTCCACTAGGACTTTACAAATTAAGCGCCCATACAGTGTGTGTTTGGTGTGCACGTCCATGCAGTGTGTGGTGTGCAGTTATGGTAATCAACTTTCATTATTGCATACTCCCTGTATATTAATCTGTTCATTAAAAGGCTAATTAAACTCTGGATAATGGCGATGTCTCCAACACATTATAAAACAATGGGATGGAGTTGTGTTCCACATCTAATCTGTTATAGCTAGACTTTATATTTAACCCATTGAGTGCCAGAGGGTACACAACACATTGCAAAGCAATGTGTTGGCTACCTCTCTGGTCTGCAAAGGGTTAAGGGCAAGTTTTCTTGACTTACAGTAAATAAAATAAATATGAACTGGCTTAAAGGAACACCAGTAGTCATGATAATAAACCTTAGGCCTTTGCGACCAAAGGGGTGAGAAACGCATTGCACCCCCTTTGCTACTCAAGGATTTTCCACCCACAATAAGCCCTTATGATCATGATGACCCAATTCTATATACACATGGTTCCCATAACAGATCTTTAATTGGTACTGGGTGTCTTTTCCTTGATGCAGACATGAATCTCTGTCACTGGACTCCAGATTCCCACTCTCCTCTTATTCTAGACAGGAAGAGTTTAGTGTCTGAAGTTATTGAGTCTGGTGACAAGGAATCCTGTCCACCTTCGATGCATTATACTCATTGCTAATTAAGGGATTGTTTTAGGAGCTATTGCATGCCACATTAATTCATAGTGAGAATTAGGATTTTCTGCCCGGATTATGGTAAGCGGAAGTCCCTGTAATCTTCCAGTCTCATCGTTGTATTCCTGAAGGTCTTTGTGTTGTTTTTTTGTTTTTGTTTTTTTTTTAATAAACTTGTTCAATTATGTATTACTAGTGTAAAAGCCATGTACATGGGCCAAGGTCTGGGTGATGTTAACTCTGAGTGCCAGAGAGGTACGCAACGCATTGCTTTGCAATGCGTTGCGTACTCCTCTGGCACTCAAAGGGTTAAGAGGCCGGTCCTGCTCTGCGTCTGCCACCAACACAGTCATACACTGTAGAGACTGCCCGAAAGCACAGAATGCTCCCTGCACTCTGTGCTCCCTGCATTCTGTACGTTCGGGCAGTCTCTACTGTGCATGACAGCTTCTGACAAACATCCAAGCAAATTATTATATAGGATGTGTGGTGATACTGCTGTATAGTGTGTAATGCCACAGTGGCTTGTAGACTGAACTTCTGCTGCCCCACAGGGGACAAATAATTTTTTTCCCAAATTACCTTGTATTTAATTGGGGCTTTTAACCTCTTGAATACTAAAGAAGGCCTCTCTAGCATTGGGTTAACCCTCTGTGTGCCAGAGGGGTAAGCAAAACATTGCTTTGCATATGTTGCCTACCTGATCTGGAGCTCAAAGGGTTAAAACACACGTTAAGTAACTGGAACTTTAATTCCCCCCCCCCTAATTGCAGTTGTTGTACTCCAGACTGACATTTTTAGCTTATTTAATTGCACTTCTAGTGTATTCCACATAGGGCGTACATGTTGTTCAGGGTTCCAAGTTCAAAAGAAAACTGGAGTAGTTATGGGCATACCAACTGTACCACATTGGACATACCAAGTGTACCACATGAGGCAAATGCAAATTGCTCAGATTCACATTCATTTAAATGAGGTAACCCCTTGAATCTTAGAGATGTCTCCAAAGCGTTTTCGCTTTTAAAAGTGCACACAGTGTCAATAAGGCATGTCGTTTTCCTATTATGTCAACTTAGTGCACAGTGGGACCATGTGGTAAAGCTCCTACCAGTAGGAGGCAGGGTACTTTATTGCCTAACTCCTCCCATTTACTATTAGTTTACTACCCCTCCCCCTGTTAAAGGAAAATTAGCACATTTTACATTGTCTGCTGGTTGGGTGCAGACTTGATGAGAATCACCAAAATGTCTAGTAACTGGTTGTAGAGGGAAAAAAAAAAACCCAAAAAACAACAAAACAAAACAAAAAAAAACGATCCTGTTGTCAGAAGGTCAACCCATAAGTATGTGGCTCTTGGGGGCAAACTTCTGGTTTGTGTGCACTTTCTCCATAGACCTGTTATGTGTTGTGCTTACAAGCCTGATATAGAGGGTCTATGCGGACTGCATTGCTTAGGAAAGGAAACTGAACTGACAGAATGTAGTATTGCAGTTAATTTCTTCCTGCTGAACCAAGGGAAGTTGCACCAGGTGATTCTCTTAAAAGCCTCTTAGTATACTGTTGTTCGTATTGCAGGAAACGCTTCGTCTGCATGTCTGTGCCCAGGGGAGACGATCTGCCTACACACTATTGTTGTGATAATTCTCTGTTAACACTTTATGGACCAGTGCGTTTTGAAACGGCACACCTTTTTGGTTTTTAATGGGTTGTGTCTTAATAAGTAATACCATTTTCCTTTTACACTCGACCAAACATAGAAGTATACATTCTTTTCAACATATCCTACTGCAATCAAATCTAAGTATTAATGGAAAAGTTTCGTTTTGTGTTTTTATTGTTCTGTTTCTACACAGCCAACAGTGCATGGCAGGAACAGCTGAAGCAAGTCAAGGCTCCTGTCAATGTCAGACGCTGGTACTCCTTTCTAGAACCCCAGCTTGGTTTCTGGAAGAAAGTGAACAAAGCAGCGGTGAGTGACACATCCACTGTACTGGTCTTTGGGCCCTGCCAGAATCTCTCCTCTCCTCTCCTCGATAAAAAGGCAATAATAATAAATCCTGTGCACACTATTAGACTCTTGCTAGGGGTGTTTTCCTTAAGTGTTTGCACTTGGGAAACTGAAATAAAAGAGAGAGAATCTCGTTACAATATTTACATGTCTTGTGCATGTCTAAGACCTGGTTTTTGTCACTCACACACTACGTCCATTGCTGCTAAGGTTCGTGGTAGTGAGATGCCAATATGTTCTGTCCAGCTTTAACTCCTTGTTTGTCGTAGTTTAACGTTCACTGGGTAAAAAATCCTATATAATAATTCGCTAGGATGTTTGTCACGATGCAGTCATGCGCAGTAGAGACTGCCTGTGTTCGAACAGTTTCTACTGCACATGATTGCATGGTGTTAGTGAGGTGACGTAAGACTGCATCTCGTGGAGCAGTGAGGTAGAGGCCGCTTAACCCTTTGAGTGCCAGAGGGTTACGCAACACATTGCAAAGCAATGTGTTGCGTACCCCTTTGGCACTCAAAGGGTTAGCATTACCCGGACCTTGGCCCGTGTACACGGGCTTATACACTAGTAATTCTATAATCTGTAAAGGTAAACATACTAATTACCCTCAAACCGATTCCTTGAAGGAGAAGTAACTAATTATAACTATCCCACTTAACTTACTATGGTCAAAAAATACTAATGGCCCATATGAATTTTGTGGATTTGTTCAAGAGGTGACATCTTGAATCTGTCCTATATGTCATGTCTATAGAGGCAGACATGACAGTTGCTGGCTTTTTTTTTTTTTTCCCCTCAAACTGAAGCAGGGAGTACGCATATAAAGGGATAGTAATGTTTCACAAAAAACCCAGCTCTGATTAATCTTCATAGTATTTGGGCCATGGAGAGTATTATTTCAATACTGTCACAGTTGTAGTTCAAGAGTAACTGAATGATAAAGTATCCCCCTCCCACCTCTTTTACTGATGTAACTACTCACCTCAAAGCAGCAAGACTGTCCTGATGGATCGCAGTTAGGGACAATCTTCAGTGAGCATAAGGAAAAACCTGTCTTCAAGGAGGGCAGGATTTTCCTTATGATCACAGTAAGAGGATTGAGGGGAATACTTAAGCATTCAATTACTCTTGAACTACAACTCTGAGAGTATTAAAATAACACTCTCCATGGCCCAAATACTATGAAGATTAATTGGAGCTACTTTTATTGTGAAACATTACTGTCCCTTTAACCCCGTAAAGACCAGCGGTCCCGGGGTGTGTGGTCCTTTAAAGACCAGATAGGGAAGATCAACGTGCTGCCCCACGTGACTGATCACATGTGCTGAACGAGGGACTGAAAGAGATCGCTCCGGTCTTGGAGCGATCAACTTCAGTCCCCGGTATTACTCACCGGTGTAAAAGTATGTGACGTGCCAGGACCGTCACTGGTCCTTAAGTGTCGGACCAGCTTGGTGGTCTGGGTACATCATCGGACGCGAAGGGGTTAAGATTAGAATGTTCAGTGAACAGAGTTTGTGCTCCTGTGGTCCTGCTAGCATCTGTTATGTCTGTCTCCATGGACATGGTATTCAGGACTGATTTGAAGATGTTATGGCTTGACCAGAGGAATAAGGTCAAGATTCATAGGGGCCAGGTAGGTGGAGGTGGGGTTATTAAGAGGTGAAAGCGATCTGCGACATCAGAAAAATTACAGTTCAAGCAGAAGAGTAGCTCATGATTGCAGTGGGAAACCATAATTTCAACTTAACCCTTTGAGTGCTAGAGCGGTATCCAATGCATTGTTTGCAACGCATCGGATACCCAGCTGGCACTCAGAGGGTTGAAGGAAAGTGAAGTGATAACATAGAGGGTCTGAATACTGCTACTGGCTGTGAGGTCTATATAATGCATAGCATCTAGATCTCCTCCGTGTGGCCTCCTTTGTGCTGTTGTACCTCCTGTCTGTATAAAGATTTGCTTCCCCCTTTTCTATAGCCGGTTGAAAAGAAACAAGATGTCGGCAAGTTTGTTGAGCTTCCAGGTGCAGAAATGGGCAAAGTTGTGGTGCGCTTCCCTCCCGAAGCCAGCGGGTGAGTAGAAAAGTCTTTACTAGTATAATTAGTTCGTTGTTAGTCAAATTGACATTTGCCATTGATTTTAACCTTTGAGTGCCAGAGAGAGCGTTAGATACCTCTCTAGCACTCAAAGGGTTAAATGCTCTTGAGACCCCTCTAGCACTCAAGGAGTTAAAAACCCCATTAAATACAATGGGAATTTGGGGAATGTATATTGTCCCATATGGTGCAGTTGCTTTGCTCCTTTTCTGTTTAGTATGCCAAACTCAGTCATGCGTTTTTGCTTTTAACATTAAACTGCAATTTTGCGTGCAGGTCAGTAGGTGGTGGTGTTCCCATCACTTAATATGGACAGTCGTCTGTTATCCAAGCTTGTCATTAGAGTGCATAAGAAAAAAATTAAATAAAATAAGATTTTTTTTAGACACCAGCTCTTGCTGCCAATTTGATTTATATTTAATGAATGCATCGAAGAGCAATCTGATATTCAGGGGGCTATTGGACCAGATCGGTGAGCATTTTGGACATATGTTTGTCCCCTGTGGTGCAGTTAGTTCCAGAATTTCTTTAGGTTCTTAGGGCGAGATGTTCATAAAGTGATGGTAACTGAAATGGTCTGTAATCAGAATAAAAAAATTCTTACTCCACGGTCCACCAATTCTGAGACTTGTTTCCGTCATTTCTTGCATCCGATTCCGCCATCTCCATCAAAGGGAAAAAGCCGTCTTAAAAGTGGGTGTGGTTTAATCTGCCATCATATTTTAAGATATTTTCAGAAATTAATATTCATTTAAACGTCTTTTTGTCTGATTAACATCATTTTTTCCAGACAAAGTTAAAATGGTCTAAACTTGGAGAAGACAAATGAAAGTACTATTAGCAGGAGTGAGAGGCAATTTGTTGTTTCAAAGACAAAAAAAACATCTTTCATTCTTTGAAATTTTTCATTTCAAAGACAAAATCAGACAGTTTTTAACATCCAAATTTTTAAAGGCAATGTTCATCAAGATCTTGTTACCGTCATTATTAATTCTTTAGACGCATATTAAATGTGACGGATTTACTTCTGAAAATATTGTCCTTTTACCACTAACGCATGATATGGCAATTTTTTCATTCTGATGACTTTTTGAACATCTCGCCCTTATTGTATTGGCCTAAGTGAAACCCTAGCCAGTAACTGCAATGTCCACTGTTCTAGTTATCTGCACATCGGACACGCTAAAGCTGCTCTCCTGAACCAGCATTACCAGGTCAACTTTAAGGGGAAACTCATCATGAGGTTCGATGACACCAACCCTGAAAAGGAAAAAGAAGACTTTGAGAAGGTAAACAGAGTAAAGGATTCATTTCTCAAACTATTTATATTACAAATAGCTTGTACAAGCAGTATTTTTTTTTTTTTGCTCTGTTTAACGTAATTAAACTTGTCTGAACCATTTGCGGACCTGTCAACCTCAAGAGAAATTTAGTTAATTTTAATAAGCAGTGATAATGTCCTATATGTTGCATGAATATATTGGTAATATACATATTATTTGAGAAACAAACCTTGGTGGCACAGTGTAGAGCGTAATAGTTTCTGTACTGGCCAGTATTGCACTGCTGCCTTCTGATGATTAAGTCACTGACCTAGGCATTTCCTTTTGTTAAAGTAAATGCCATTTACTCCTATAGGTGTAGATCCCCCATTGTAGATGTGTCTAGTAGTGAAGGGGTTAGTTAAGATTGAGGGTTTGGGGTTTTTTTTTTTTCATTTATTTATTGTATCCTTTGACTTCCAGAAGGGTGTGCAGTGAATTTCTTCACAATGGTTTAAAGGGATAGCAATGTCTGTTATAAAAGTAGTTTGCTTTATATTAAATGTAACAGATTGCGCTATGTGTAAGAGCTTACTTGTATGTAGTTCAAAAGTTATTAGGGATAGTAATACTTAAAATGTAAAAAAAAAAAAAAAAAAAAAAAAAAATGTTGTAGGGATTATACCCTGAGTAAAACAAGGGTACTCCCACTGCTGAAAGGTGTTTTATTCAAAAGTTATTACAGCTCAAAGTCGAATTTTCTAGGTGCAATATCACGTCCTGAAATTGTACAGTGGCGCTGTTGCTACACCATCCTATGGACAGCTTTTTTTTTTTTTTTTTTTTTTTAAATATACATTTTAAGTATTACTGTCCCTTTAAGTGAAGAAATATCCCCTGCCCCCACCTCTTCTGGCTGCCTCCCATTGAATGTGGAATCCGGTTGTGGGACCGGACAGATGCAGCGAGGGACAAACTTCAGTGAGTAAGTATAAGGAAAATCCTGCCCCCTTGATGGAGGGAAGGATTTCCATTTTCTTACTGAAATTTGTCCCTCACTTCTCTCCATTTGGACCAGACTACAGCTTCTGCGTGACGTAGCCAGAAGGGGCGGGCGAGAGATCTTTATCGCTTAATAACTATTGAACTACACGCAAGTAAACTCCTACACTTAGCCCAATCTGTTACTTTCTATATACTAATTCATTAAATGTGTTTGTCAGAAGCCATCATGCGCAGTAGAGACGGCTGTGTGCGCTGCGGTCATGCTCACTACAGACTGCCCGTGCCACAGCTGATAACGGAGCGGGGCTCCGAATTCAGACCGCCCATTCCATTATCAGCCGCGGTGAGGGCAGTATCTACTGTGCATGACTGCACCGCGGCCGTTGCTGGGTAGCACTGTGGCCAGTGTACACGGGCTCTTCGACTAGTTTAATATAAAGACTCAACGAATTACTTTTATAAGAGATACTAGTATTGAAGGCCCGTGTACACGGGCCAAAGTGCCACCCAGCTGCCTCTGCTGCTTCCCTGGAGACAGACGGTGTGCCATTCAGAGTGCCCCGCTCCGGATCAGCCGTGCATCAGACTGGAGGCTGGAGCGTTCATCTCTACTGCGCCAGACTGCATAGTTCGGGCAGTCTCTACTGCGCATGTGCGGTTACGCACACAGGGAGTGTCATATTCTAGAGAATTATATATATTGATTAGTATCCCATTAAATGCCAGATGAGTAAGCAACGCATTGCTAAGAAATGCTCTGTGCACCCCTCTGTCATTCAAAGGGTACAATAAATTAAAGGGGGAAAAAAAAGCCACAGATAACAGATCTTTTATCTGTTAGTTTTTAAAAAAATAATTTGCTAATACATCATGTAAGTTAACATTTTGAGTGCCAGATGAATGTGCATCACATTGTGATGACTTAAAGGGATAGTAATACTTCATTTTAACTTTGTTTTATTTTGTAGGCATTAAAAAAACAAGAAGAATGATATAAGTCTTATCTCTGAAACCTTTATGGTTTAAGAGATATTCACAAACAAAGTATCCCCCCTGTTCAACCAGATCAGAAGGGAGATGTCCAGGTAGACTGCAGAGATGGACAATCTTCAATTAAGATAATGGAAAAAGCTGAAAAACTTGTCAAGGGGGGGGGGGGAGGGCTTTCATTGTTTTCATACAAAGAAAATTGTCCCCTTCTGTTATCTGTACTGTCATACAACCTGATCCACATCTGAGAAGAGATGGCTTACACTAGGAAAAAGGGGTGGGGAGGGGAACTTTGCTTGTGAATATCTCATAAACCATAAAGGTTTGAGAGATAAGACTTATATCATTCTTCATGTTTTTTTAATGCCTACAAAATAAAATAAAGTTAAAACGAAGTGTTACTATCCCTTTAAAGGAACATTAACACCTACTAAATAAACTGCATTATTTAATTTAAATATGAACTTTAAGATAGAAATTAAAATGTTTTGTGTTACAGCTGTAAACTGCATTTGGTTGGTTGTTTTGTGCAGCGCTAATGCTGGTAATGCTAATTGGCACACATTGCTTATCTGTACAGAAAGGCTGGTCCATTATCTGCCTGTTCGTTGCAGACAATAAAACCGTAATGTCTACGACATATCATGGTGAATATGGTAAGGGGACAGGAATGGGAGCCCCACAGCGTGTATGTAAGACTAGATTTTTAAGCATCTGAAAACAAATTTTTTTAAATTGTTATTCTAAGAGCTTTATAAAAGGATAGAAGCATAACAAGCACAGTTCAAAAGTGCACATAAAATATTGGCATGCATGTTACAATCCAATACCATGATTCATCTACTTGTACATTGTAAATGGAAGGGAGCTTACATGGCTAGCAGGGTAAGTACAGAACATGTGAATTAACTGAAGATTACCTATACACCTTCCAACAGGTGAGATGGGAAAACAGATACAATCTAATCTAAATAATTATAACATCTCTATGGATATCTTGCCACAGAGCATGAGTAGAATCAAGATCTTTTTCACCTGATATCATTATAAGCAGAGATGTAAAAGTAGGAGAGTCAAATAGGGTATTTTTAGAGGCTAGTAAAGGGGGAACAGGGTATTTAAAGGAACATTAACACCTAAAATTGAACTGGAGTTATAGTCATTTAAATAGCCTGCAATTTATGCTAGCATCTGTGTAACAAGTTTGTTTTCTTAGTTTTCGATAAATAATTTGAGATAAGATAACAGTTTCTGAATACAAGAGCACCAATCAGTCAACTGACATTAGCTCTTCTCTCTCAATACAAACCGCAAAAATCACTGAAGGGATAGTAATGTTTCACAATAAAAGCATCTCCAATTAATCTTCATAGTATTTGGGCCATGGAGAGTGTTATTTCAGTACTGTCAAAGTTGTAGTTCAAGAGTAATTGATAAAATATCCTCCTCCTGCCCCTTTTACTGACGTAACACTGCTCACCTCAGAGCAGCAAGACTGTCCAGATAGATCACAGAGAGGGAAAATCTTCAGTGAGCATAACGAAAAACATGAAAAAAAAAATCTGTTGTGGGGGGGCAGGGTTTTCATTATGCTCACAGTAAGAAGATGATTGTCCCTTTCTGAGGCCTGTCTGGTCAAGTGACCACATTCCACATCTGAGAGGAGGTGGCTTACATTAGGTAAAAGGGGCAGGAGGGGGATACTTTATCATTCAGTTACTCTTGAACTACATCTCTGGATCACCACCTGTGGAACTACAACTCCCATCATCCCCAACAAGCCATTGGCTGGTTGGGCATGATGGTAGTTGTGGTCTTCAACAGATAGAGGTCCAGAAACTGCATACCCCTGAAATAATGGTTGAGATGACAGCTGGTGACTGATAAAACGTGTTATTTATCTGTGACCTGCAGGTTATTCTGGAAGACGTGTCCATGCTGCAGATCAAGCCGGATCAGTTCACGTACACCTCCGATCACTTTGAAACCATAATGAAGTACGCAGAGAAGCTCATTCAGGAGGGGAAGGCCTACGTGGATGATACACCGGCCGAACAAATGAAATCTGAGCGTGAGCAGAGATTAGAGTCCAAGCACAGGAGTAACTGTGAGTGCAAAGCAGATGTGTATTTATAGTACAATAAAACATGATTGTATTAATAGGCTGGATCCCTGCAGGAAAAAGATTGCCGTCCTCCTGTTTTATATTGATCAAACTTGATAAACAAAGCTGATAAAAGCCTTTATTAGTATGAGATCTGTGCATGTGGTTAGAAGATTTAAAGGGCAACTTGGGAAAATACAGATGTCAAATCTTTTATTTAACTGTGCTTTGATAGCTCATGGCTGCTGTTCATTCTTCTGGTAGTAAGAGCATTCTATACCTACAACTCTGTGTATAAGATTCTTCTCCCCCAAACCTTTGATGTGAGCTCTACAGCCAACTGTTGATTCCTATTGGCTCTTTTCTCCTCACACCCACCCACAGCCAATAGCATGTGGGAGGTGGGACAAGAATATTTGAGCTGTCTTATACATTGAGAGTTGTAAGTTTATAATTCTGTTACTTCCAGGGAACAGAAATGGGGGGCACGAGGACAAAGTAGGGTATTCTCACTGCTGAACAGTTACTTTACTCAGAAGTTTTTGGAGCTGTTTTTATCACTGTAGACAGCGGCTCTCTCTCCCATACAATGGAACAGAATAACCAGATGAACTGTCTGGATACTGTGTTAGTTGTGTATATAATTCTAGTTTGAAGAGCAATAACTTTGGAACATGGCAACAGGACATCTTCCTTCAGTGGGAGTACAAATCCTGTTGTGTATGCATTTTATAATAAAGGTTTACTACTTGCTTAATTGCCTCATGTAAATTAGTGGACATTTTTGGAATTTTTTACTTGTCCATTGTGGTGCAGGTGATGTGCCCCAGACTTGCTCCTTTTTTTCCCATTTTGAGTTTGTGATACTTAGTAACCATGTTTTCCCCTCTGTAGCTGTAGAGAAGAACCAACAGATGTGGGAAGAAATGAAGAAAGGCACAGAGTACGGTCAGACCTGCTGTCTACGAGCTAAAATTGACATGAGCTCCAACAATGGCTGCATGAGGGACCCCACATTGTTCCGCTGCAAGACCCAACCCCACCCACGGACAGGCAGCAAATACAAGTACGTGCAGCCATGCTCTTCAACAATCCATGCTTTAACCTTTGAGTGACAGTGGTATCCAGTGCATTGCATTGCAGTGTGTTGGATAAAGCACTCAGAGGGTTAATGTTCATGTCTGACATGAGATTCTCATAAAATGATCTGGCCTTCCAGAAAGGTTTGTCCCGTAACTGCTCCACTTAGACGTTATACACTAGGCCCCAGTGTTTGTGGTTTATCCTGTTTAAGTTGGGTAACTGGCTATATTAAGTGCTTATCGCTCTTCATATTTGTTGTCTCTCAGCATCTATCCCACATATGACTTCGCTTGCCCCATTGTGGACAGTGTGGAGGGAGTGACCCATGCACTACGTACCACAGAATACCATGACCGGGATGAGCAGTTCTACTGGATCATTGATGCCTTAGGGATCAGGAAACCTTACATTTGGGAGTACAGTCGTCTCAACCTCAATAACACGGTCCTATCCAAGAGGAAGCTCACCTGGTTTGTCAACGAAGGCCTTGTGGATGGCTGGTACGTGTGCAACTTTTGCCAAACCAATGCACCAATTCTTGCCTATGGCTCTCTTTGAAAGCGCAGTAACTTTATTATTACTAAAGGGGATGTATTACTCCTATACTAGCCTTAGTAGTTAATTATATAACAAGTATGTGTAAAAGTGTATTCATTTCTTTTTTTAACGCTTTATTTGGCTGAAATTGAAGGAATAAACGCTGCCCTGCACCTACTTCCAGATATACTGAGGTTACCTGCTCTGTTACCGCAGTCTGTCACTCTGCCTCTGCTCCCCTTCCTGTATCCAGCTTCCTCTGATGATGGAGGCTTTCTATCTGTAAGCTGGAGCAATCTCATTGGCTAGATATCGATCTCTGCTAATGAGACCGCTCCAGCTTAAAGGTAGAAATCCTCCGTCATCGGAGGAGGCTGGACAGAGGGAGGAGAGCAGAGGCAGAGTGACGGACTGAGGTACAGAGCATATAACAGCAGTCTATCCAGACGTAGGTGCAGGGCAGAGTTAGTTCCTTCAATTTCGGCCAAAGAGAGCTTTAAAAAACAAAATAAATACTCTCTTACACATATTTGTTATAAAATGTAACTATTAATGCTAATTTGTATTGGGGTGATACATCCCCTTTAACTAAAATGTTATCGTTTTTGTCCGCTGAGTAAAACAAGAGTAATCGCATTGCATTTTGATCCATTCATAATTTGTTACAGCTTTTGATTTAGTTGGTTATTTTTTCCACCTTAAACTGCAATGAAGGGACATAGTCTGTTATTCAAAGCGGAACTACCACCTCTTAAACACTTTAACTTCAATAACTCCTCATCTGGCAACTAGCAGCTTAGTAGCGCTAATCGCCTGAATTATTACCTTATTCAAAAGAAATGTGCATTCTTACCGGGCTGACAGCAGCACAGAGCACGGACATCTTGCCATAGTGACATCTGCGCACCTGCGCTGTCAGTCCCAACTGGGTCTAAGAGGCGTTGCTAGGAGCCGCCTGGCTCCAAAAGGGACTGACAGCGCAGACGTCACTATGGGAAGATGTCAGCGCTCTGTGCTGCTGTCAGCCCGGTAAGACTGCATATTTCTGTGGAATAAGGTAATAATTCTGGCGGTAGAGCTACTAAGCTGCTAGTCGCCAGATGGGGAGTCATTGAAGTTAAAGTGTTTAAGCGGTGGTAGTTCCACTTTCAAGTTGTCCTATATACTGCATTAGGAATACAAATAAGTAAATTACCTTGGCATTGTGTTACCTCCCTGGCATTCAAAGGGTTAAGGACCCGAAGAGCGTACATGTGTTGCACACAAAAAATTGCTGCTAGTTCCCTTTAGGCACGAGGGGAGCAAGGGGATACCCTTACACTTGTATTAATTACAAGGAGAAAGCCCTTTTCATAAAAATGTTTTTTAATTTTCCCCTCCTTTTAACCCCTTAAGGCGTGAATGTCCTTAAGACCCATGACGTACATATATGTCATGGATTTCAGGGATCTTCGGGCGGCTGCACGCCATTTGGGGAGCCCTGAACCAGGATAAATTTTAAAAAAGGTCCGTGGTCCTTAAGTGACGGCCATGCGCGTTGCTGGTCCTTAAGGGGTTAACACTGTTAATGTTGCCAGCTTAATTTGGTTCTTCATGTCCCCTCCTAAACTAAAAAAGAGTGATCCAAGCTGTTTTGCATTGGCAGCCTGACCCTCTAATTTACACAAACTGTTAGTTCACTTGGTAGAAATAAAGGAAACTGATGAATCGGTTTTCCCTAATACTTGTGTATAGAGGACCTTATTCATAAAGCTAAAATGAGCAAACTAACTGCGCCATAGGGTTGAAATGGAAATCCCACAAATTCCCATTTATTTAAATGAGGTTATATAGCTTCTCAATGCTAGAGATGTCACAAACACATTGTAAAAAAATGTGATATCGACATCTCTCTAGCTGTTAGGGAATTTGCTGATTTGCTCCAGACTTGTACCTCTTTAACCTGATGAATAAGACCCTCTGTCTGTTATTAGTAATACATATTGCTATTGGAGGTTCGGTTTATAACCTGCATTGTTTGTGTCTTCCACATTTTACCCCACAGGGATGACCCAAGGTTCCCAACTGTCCGGGGGGTTCTCAGAAGAGGCATGACTGTGGAAGGGCTTAAGCAGTTCATTGCTGCCCAGGTTTGTATGTGTGAATATATAAAGATTATGTGCTGGATTTACCAAGAGGCCATATGCCCTTTATTCTTAGATTGGGTAGTGAGAGATGTGATCACAGCATCACAGAGATCTGACACCTTTGCTATATAACACTTGTGTATAAGCCCTGTGGCCAAACTAATTGTGACCCTGCTTTTGCAAGTGTACTACACATGGACAATGCCTTTAAAGGCGTGAGTGACCATTAGAAATTTAGACTGTTAGCTCATTGGTGCAGGGACCTCTCTCCTATTGTGTCTTTGACTGTGACGTTTATTTTATCCCCATTTATTTATTGTAAGAAACTACTATTTATAAGGTGCTGTGTACACTGTGTGATGCCATATAAATAAAGATATACATACATACACACACATACATCAGGGCTTAAAATTTCCACTAGCCAGTGGCAAGTGAAAATTTAACCCTGGTTGGTATGTTTTGGCTTGCAGTGGCGAGTAACTTTTTTCAGGTCTGGCTAGTAGCGAAGGACCTCAAATTTTAAGCCATACATACATACATACATACATACATACGTACATAATTACATACGTCTGCATAGTCCACTGTCTGTAGTCCCAGGCTTTAATGGGCAACTTCAGTTGTGCTGGCCTCACCCACTTTCTGAGTTGAGTATAAACAGAGCAGTTCCTCTCCTACACCAGTCACCTTCTGGTTTATGGAGGACTTTGAATGCACCAGTTTATCTTCCCCTATAGGCCAATATTTAACCTGTTTAGTGCTAAAGAGATCTCTACCAAATTGCCATTCAGTTTGTTGAAAACCACTCTAACAGGGAAGGGACTGAGTTTTTGTGTTTTTTTTTTTGTTATTTTTTTGGTACTTGTAGTTTATTGTAAGTGGATGGGGACATGTGATGGGTAAGATTAAATTACCTTGGGTGCTTTTCCTAGGTTGCCCGAGATGTAATTCTAGGACTGGCAACCCGCTCCCCTTAGAAACCATTTGACAACATCAACCCAAATTTTTTTCCGTGAGATTTCTACACGGCAGTTTATAGACACAGCGAGCCTCAGAAATAGCCCCACAACTGTTTTTGTTGTTAGCAGATCTTTCCCAGTTTAGGCTGTTGTGACTTGACTTTCAGTGCCAGGGTTTTTAGTATATTTTCTTTTGAAGATTTTAATGAGCAGGAAAGTTTTCCTAATGAAAAAAATATATAGTTTTCCTACCGAGTAAAATAAAGGTACTCCCACTGCTTGGAGAGGTTTCATTTAAAATGTATTACAGATCAAACTTCTTTTTTTTTTTTTTTTTTACATCACCCCTTTGAACAGACCAGAGGGATCATCAGTCCTTTGCAAACCCACTCCTTAAAAAGTTAGACCAACCTGTGCTGTTTCTGCTACTATGGGGAAAGCTTAGTCTGACTCAAGCTGACAATAGAAAGCACAAAGAGAAAAAGAAATACATGTACCTTTTTCAGAAACAAAGAGAAAATGTGCCCAATAGTGTAATACAGTATTCTATATATAGCAACAGTAGAATAATACAGTGGGTACTCACATGTCACATATTGGATACCAGCTGGTGCAGTTAATAAGAGTTTGAGCTTTAAAGGGATAGTAATGTTTAAATTTCATTTAATGTAATATTGTAGGTATTAAAAAAAAAAAAAAAGTACATCTGTGTAAGTCTTCTCTCTCAAACCTTTATGGTTTGAGAGATATAACTCGCTTAAGTTTCCCCCTCCAGGCTGCTTCAGCACTCTATGGGACAGCAGCCGATTCTGGTCATTTGACCGGATGGTGGCTCTTCAGCAGAGCCAAAATCGAGCTATTTTGAAATAAACACTTAATTGGAATGGACTGCAAAGTGTGCTTGCTAACCAGGTACACTTTGTAGACTGCCCAATGAAGTATTTATTTCAAAATTGCGCAATTTCAGCTCTGCTGGAGAGCCGCAGGCTGATCACGGGACTGGAATCTGCTGCTGTCAGCTAGATAGCAGTCTTGTCTGCAGCAGCCTGGAGAGGGGAGCTTTAACCGGTTATGTCTCTCCAACCATAAAGGTTTGAGATATAAGACTCTACTTATTTTTTAATGCCTACAAAATAAATAAAGTGAAATTTAAACATTACTATCCCTTTAATAACATTTGAATGAAATGGTTCCCAGCAGAAGGAAAAGCCCTATAACATATTTTCATGATAAAAGTTTACTCGTCATTTAACATTTAATCCCTATAACTTTTGTTTATTATTTGTTATGTTCTTAGGGTTCTTCCCGATCTGTCGTGAATATGGAGTGGGATAAAATCTGGTCTTTTAACAAGAAGGTATGTAGTGGACGACTAAGCACGAAGTTAGTAATTGAAATGTTAGAATGGCTGCCATTGACCTCAGTCTGATCCAGGGCCTGTAACACATTTGCAGCCTATTGAGTGCCAGAGTTCACAGCACAATGCTTTGCACACACCACTGGCTCTCAGAGTTTGAAAAGAATGTGCCACAGGCCTCTGGACACTAAAATGTCTGCAAGCAATGCAGTCGTACCCCCCCTCCCCCAAATATCCTCATTTCACTGACTTGGGCCCCCAAACAAATGTTGACTTGTGGGAATGGATTTTGGCTCAAACTTGATCTGAAAATTCTGCATTTCATTTTTCTGCTTTCAAGCTGCGAGCTATCTGTAAGAAGGTATCAATCAATGCTATTTTGTTCCTTTTTATTTGGCCTTTGGCATATAGCTTACAGTCCTGTAAGCATACATGGCTTATTCCATTATTTTGCAGCTTAAAAACACAATCACATTGTATTAGCTATCATGTGTCTTTGCAGTACAAGTTTGGGAAAGTTTTGTGACTCTCAAAGGTGCATTCACTGCTAGGTTAACCCTTTAAAGTGATAGTAATACTTAAAATGTAAAAAAATATATATTGTAGGGTTTATCCCCCTGATTAAAACAAGGGTACTCCCACTGCTGAGAGGTGTTTTATTCAAAAGTTATTACAGCTGAAACCTGAATTTTTTTAGGTGCAATATCACAGTGGCCTGAAAATGTACAGTGGTGCTGTTGCTACACCATCCTATGGAGATTTATGGTCAACTGACCAGAGCTGTCCATAGGATAGTGTAGCAACAGCGTCACTGTACAATTTCAGGCCACTGTGATATTACAGCTGAAACCTGAATTTTTTTAGGTGCAATATCACAGTGGCCTGAAATTGTACAGTGACGCTGTTGCTACACTATCCTATGGACAGCTCTGGTCAGTTGACCATAAATCTCCATAGGATGGTGTAGCAACAGCACCACTGTACATTTTCAGGCCACTGTGATATTGCACCTAAAAAAATTCAGGTTTCAGCTGTAATAACTTTTGAATAAAACACCTCTCAGCAGTGGGAGTACCCTTGTTTTACTCAGGGGGATAAACCCTACATCATATATTTTGTTTACATTTTAAGTGTTACTATCCCTTTGAGTGGCAGAGGGGGTACGCAACTCATTGAGTATGCAACGCAAAGGGTTAACCCTGTGCATCAATGCTTTTGCACACACCCCTCTGTTGTGGTAAGTAAAGCCCTTATTCGGTAATCTAGAGTAGTGCAGTTCTTGAGCAAACCAAATGCACAATAGGTAAGAATTTACAGAACAATAACATCTAGAAATGATCTGGGATTATATACACTTGTATCCTTGTACTCCTCCCTAATATCTGTTTTCTGGGGCATAAAATATACTCTTACCTGTGCTCTGGGTGGGCTCCCATTTCTGTATGTTTGGTGGTTTTTTTTTTTTTTTTTTCCCCTTCTCTCTCTAGAGAGGCACCCATTACCATAGCGATTATTCTGCCTTGTCTTTAAAGGAACAATACATTTTTTTCAAGAAAAATATATATATTAGGACTTTTTCTGTTGAGTAAAATAAGAGTACTCCACTACTGAGAGAGGCATATTTCCAGTTATGCAGTAACAGGGCACCAAATAGTGAAAGAACATGCAGGAGAAATTGCATAAATAAGTGTTTAGGTACTCACAGATCGGATGGTCGGATATAATTCTGACTTGACAGACAGGTGGTGGTAAAGCCTCTTCGCCACAATATTCTTTATTTTAGCTGGAACAACTGTTGGAGATTGGTATCCAAATCTGCTTAGTTTCCGCTTAATATAAACAGTGAAAAGCTTGTACTAATGACCAAAAATTTGAATAAAAAAATGGCAAAATAAAATAAAAACTGTGAAATAAAGGAAAAATCTCTAGGGCTGCTATATATATATATATATATATATATATATATATATATATATATATATATATATATATATATATATATATATATATATATATATATAAAAAATAAAAATATTTATTGAATATCTAATAGATTACAGGGCTCAAAATTTCCACTTGCCACTAGCCAATGGCGAGTGAACATTTAGCCCTGGCGAGTAGAAATTCAGCCCTGGTGGGTATGTTATGGCTTGCAGTGGCGCGTAACTTTTCAGGTCTGGCTAGTAGCAAAGGACTTAAAATTATAAGCCCTGTAATAGAAGAAAGTAGATCCAATATTGGAAAGCTAAAGATGATTAGTCTAACGTGTTTCTCAGTGTGTACCCACTGCTTTAAAATCAAATCAAATATTTCCAGTTAGTACAGTTTAAACAGTGTCCTCTAGTGGTCAAATTCCAATTAGTTATTCTGTTACATTCTATTTGAGAGGAAAATCAGTGTCAAACAGTTCAGGAAGTAAATGCACAGTATATTGACTTCCTGATTATTTTATCTCTCTATCTAGCACTGAAATGGTTAATCACACATAAGTGATCGGTGGCTCTGCTCATTGAGTTGCCTGCGCTTTTGGTACACGCTGATTACTGGAGCTGAGAATCCCAGTTACATAGTCTACATGTGTATTAAAAATGCAACTTTAGGATTCCATTTTAAAATGATATAATCCAATTTCATTTTTAGGTGTTGGCATTCCTTTAAATAAACGAATTACTTAAATTTAGCTTTAAATCTTTTGGATGCTAGAGGTCTCAAGTGCATTGCTTTGTTAGCTTTAGCGTTTATAGCGCCATTTAAATCAATGAGAATTTGCATAATTCTCCTCCAACCCCCGACATATTTGGTTTGCTCTAGAATTCCACCCCGTTAGTTTGATGAATACCTTCATCAATAAGCTAAAGAGGTACAGTTCTGGTGCAAACCTACCACGCTGGGTTTTCTAATATTTCCGAGAGTAAAAGCCCCATTTAGTGAATTTGCATGTGCTGCTGGTTTGCCTGATAACTGTTCGTCTTGTCTTGTGTACATAAAGTTCTAGTACGAATATCTTCCAGTGGATGCACCTTCAGAGTCTGACAATAGTGGGACCGCAGATCTCTGCTAGCTGCCAGTAATTGCTTTAAATGGTGAGGCTTGGACTGGGCCTCCAGCATGTGTAACATAGATTATCATTTGTTATTATTTGTACCTGCCACAGTGTTCATCTTATTAAAGTAAGAGTAATGATAAAATACAGGTTGCTCTTGTTGGAAAGATATCTGTAACATTCAACTCTTTGAGTGCCAGAGCAGTGTGTATTCCAGCATTCCATTATTTCTATAAAAAAAAGTTTCCATATCTTGATATATTTTAAAGGGAGACTAACACCTATTCATAGTGGGCATATATTCCTAGTGGGCACTAGGAATCAATTCTGGGGGATTGGTTCCCATACCCCTTTTCATACCCCTTTGCCACTCAAAGGGATAACTCTTTAATTGATAGTACATATCATGTACAAGAAGGGAGACCGGACTCTTTGTTGCTGGACTCGATCACTCCAAACTCCTCCCACTTTAAACTTTCTATAGACTTCAGTCTGAAGTCCAGGAATCCTGTATAAAGAATCAGGTCTGCCTCCATGGGCAAGTTACTGAGTAGTCATTAACCCTTTGTGTGCTAGAGGGGTGTCCAACACATTGCCTTGCAATGAATTGTATAGCTCTCTGGCATTCAAAGAGTTAAAAAATCAGTCTAGATAACCAGTCCACTCAGAATTGATTAATAGTGACCATTAGGATGTTCTGCCTAGTTAATGTAGTTTAAGGGGCAGGGTAATTACGAAATGTTGGTGTACCTTACACATTTAAGCCTTTGAGTTCCAGAGTGGTGTGAATGTGTGAAACGTATTGTGAAGCAATGCATTGCACACCATGCTGGCACTTTGATGGTTATAGAAAAAAATGTTCTGTACCTTGGTGGCATTTAACCCTGTGTGTGCCAGAGAAGAATTAAACACATTGCAACACAATGTATTGGATTACCCTCTGGCACTCAGTGGGTTAAAGCAGGATAGCCAACTCTGAACCTCAAGACCTATTATCCATGTAGGTTTCCTGGATACCCCTGAATGAGCACAGGTGGACCAATTAAAGTGACTGTGCCACTGACTAGTCCAGTTCTGGGATATCCTGAAAACTTGCTCTGCTGGTAGCTCTTGATGACCATTGTTGGCTACCCCTTTAAGTATTACATAACATGATTACAGAACAATATTGGGAATTATGACAGTTGGCTTCAAAGCAGATATGATGTTGATCCAGGGAAATATCCATCTGCCATTTCGAGTCGGGAATTAATTTTTTTTTCTCACTTTGGTAATAATTGGAAATGGCTTCAATGGGTGATTTTATAATTTTGGGGGTGATACAGCATGGGCTACATTTGATGGGCGCATGTCCTTTTTTCAGCCTCATCGACTGTTACTATGTGATTTATTTTTTGTTTTTAAAGTGGGCTGCCGAGACACTGTAAAGTACAGCCTCCTGGCGCGGGAAGTAAGTGGTGCAAAGCAAAGATGGGATTTTTTTACTTGCTGATAAATCATTTTCTCTTAGCCCATTGAATGATGCAGGGACCATGGGGTTAAGCAGCATGCCTATAAGAGGCAGGGCACTCTAAAAAAAAAAAAAAAAAAAGAAACTCATCTCACTCTCCTAGCTGCTAACCCCTCCCCCTGCCTAACTGCTTTCCATTTTCATTTAGCAGGATCAGGAAGGGAATATCTATAAAACCAGATCTGCCAACAATGGCAGTGCCTACTCACCCAACTAGTTTTCTGTAGGTGAGAAGCCCTGCGTCCCTCGATTGACTAAGAGAAAAGGATTTAATGATAAGTAAAAAAAAAAAAATGCCATTTTCTCTAGTGTGATTGTGGGATACAGGGACCATGGGGACATATCAAAGCTGTCCTAAATTAGCAGGAGGGAAGAAAACTAATGAACAATGGCCTCCAAAATTTTGCGGCCAAAACTAGCATCTTGAGATGCAGAAATGTTAAATTTGTGAATGTGTGAACAGGTGACCATGTAGCTGCTTTGCACAACTGGTCAACAATAGCTTGGTTCTTCAAGGCCTATGAAGTACTAATGGACCTAGTAAAATGAGCTGTGATTCTGAAAGGTTCTGGAACAGACTTTAGTCTGTATACTTATCTGATAACCTGTTTGAGCCATGAGGCAGTAGTTGTTTTGGATGCTGTCCTGCCCTTTTTAGGGCATTCTGGAATCATAAACAAGGTGTCTGATGTCCTAAAGTACTGTGTAACTTGGATTTAATATCTTAAACATCTATTTTTCTGTCTCTTCTTTTGATCTTTTTTCTCCTCTTCTTGCTCTTTCTTCAGTTCTCTGACTGTTCCTATTCTTCCTCTGCCCTGAACCCATGGAGCCAATTGTTCCACTTGAGCCTTGTGCTTCTGCCCTCCTGTTTGCCCAAATTTCTCTTTTCCTTTGGATTAGAGTTGACTTCCTCTTGACCCAGAACTTGGCTTGATCATTGATATCGGTACCAGGGCATATGAGGGTATGGTCATTATGATGTTGTCATCTTCATCTTGTTTTCTAACCTGTATGCCGTTCTTCTTTTTTCTGTATTTCTGTCACAATTCTTTGAAAATTACAATAAAAGAAATATTAAACAAAAAAAATCTTAAACATCTCACTATATGTAGAGTATGAAGTGTTTCTCTTTAGAGTTGGATGGATTACGACACAGTGAAGTGAGAACAACTTCTTGCCTTATGTGGAAAGCAAAAACTAATTTAGGATGGAATTCTGGAACAGTTCTTAAAACAACTTTATTTTGATGAAAGATAAGAGGTGGGGAATTACACCTTGGAGATACATTAGTGAGGAAGACTGTTTTGAGAGTGAGATAGCTAATAGAGGCTGCTGACAGTGGCTCAAATGGGCAGGACTGAAGAACCTCTTGCACTAAATTTCCTTGGTGGAATGGGATTTTTATATGGGGGAAGTATCTAGTCCCCTTGAAGAAATGTTTGTATTTCAGGAATTTAATCAATTTTTCTCTGGAAAAGAAAGGACAGTTCTCAAACTAGAAATTTCAGTGAGTTAACCCTTAAACCTTTATCTAGACCTGTTTGGAGGAACTCTAAAAGAGACTGTAGATGGAAAAAGGAGGTAGCTAGATTTTTCCTGGCACAGAAAGAAAAATAGCTTCTCCAGACACTGAAATATTTTGGCAGACACCGGTTTGCGAGCCTTGAGCATGGCTTGAATTACTGGAGAACCGAAGCCCTTGTTCTTCAGGATTTTGGTCTCAAGTTCCACACTGTCAACACGAGGTTGAGTAAGTTGTGGTGAATTGGTTCTTGAGAGATGAGCCATGGCTCTGTTAGTACATGTCTTTGAGGTGGTTAAACTGAGATCTCCTGGGCCAAAAGGAAGCTATGAGAATGGTGTACACCTTCTCTTGCTTTATTTTGCTGAGTTTTCTGGGAATTTTAGATAGTGGAGGGAAGACATACATTAGTCTGTAATTCTAAGGAATCGTTCAGGCATCCACTGCTATTTCTTGTGGATCCCTTGTTCCTGAACAGAACATTGGTAGTTTTCGGTTTCTTCTTTACTCCATCACGTCTATTTCTGGAACTCCCCATCTGTGTGTTAACCGATTTAATTCCCATTCCCCTGAGACTATGGTCTGACAGCTGAGGAAATCTGCTTCCCAATTCTCCACTCCTGGAATGTAAATGGCTGATAATGCCCAGAGAAGAATTTTCTCTACTTCCATCCAAGCAGCTTTGTTCCTTCTTGATTGTTGATTCCCATTGGTGTGGCGTTGTCTGACTGAGACCAGATAGGAAGATTCTTCAGAATTGACGTCCATGCCAGTAGTGCATTGTAGCAACTCCAGAATGTTTGTGGGTAGAAACGATTCAGATGACTTTGAATGGAGTGATGTGCACTGCTCCCAATCCGAACAGACTGGCATCTGTTGTAACTATTTCCCACTTTGTTATGGAGAAATGTTTTCCTGTGAAGAGAACTTGTGAGCCACCACTGTAGGGACTATTTTCTGGACAGAGATATCTGTCATGTAATGAAGATTCCTTGGATTTTTGGACCAATTGCAAAGTAATTCCAGTTGTAGAGGTCTCAAGTGAAACTAAGGAGAGGAGACTGCTATTGTGGCACCAGTTTTTCCACAATCTTCATGTGCGCCTGACTGAAATTTCTGGTTGCAGGAGAAAGGATTGGACTCTGTCCTGTACATCTGAAATTTTCTCTTGAGACAATAACACCTTCTGAATTTTGGCATCTTATTAGTCCAAGGAATAGGATATGCTGTGACGGCACCAGTTGAGACTTGCTGAGGTTGATGATCCCGGGATGAAGCCTTTAGTAACAAATCATCCAGATATGGTGTCAGGTTTACTCCCATGGATATGAAGTGCTCCTAAGAGGAGCCATCACCTTGATAAAAACTCTTGGTGCTGTGACTAGACCAAAAAGCAGCATCAAAAATTGAAACTGTTGGGTTTGGTATGCAAACCTGAGATGTTTCCAGTGCTTGGGCCATACAGAAATGTGTAGTTATGCATCTTTGATGTCTAAAGTTGTCACAAATTTTTTTGGTTCCATGGCTGCTATGGCTGATTTGATGGACTCCATCTTGAACTTAGAAACTTTGAGGAACTGTTTGAATGTTTTCGGGCCCAGGATAGGATGAAAGATTTGAAAAAAAGCATTTCAATGTTTGTTCTTTTGCTACTGGTATTATCACCTCCATTGCCTACGAAGTGTTTGATTGCCTGATAAATATCTTCCTCTAATGCTTTTAGTACCCTGGATATGAAAAAATGGCGAATTGTGAAATATATCCTATACCTTTCTTAAATCCGATGAAATACCCGCTCATCTGAAATTGACATCCTCCATTGTTGAATGAAGTGTTGGAGTCTTCCTCCTAGTGGAGGATTTGTGGGAGACGCCATACTACAAACTTCATGCTTTGGTGGGTTTGGATTCTGATGCCTTGGATACACTTATTTTGTTCCCATGTAGGTTGTGCTTTACTGAAACGAAAGGAACTTCCAGATGAGTGAGGTTTATTTTGTTTAGAAGAAGATTTACCTCTAAGTAAATTATTTTTTTCCTGTTTTTCAAAACTTTTAGGTGTATTCTGAGGTAAAAAGGTACTTTTACCTCCAGTGGCGTGGCTGATAATTTTGTCCAACACTGCCCCAAAAAGTATGGATCCCTTAAATGGCAAAGATATTAAAGCTTTTTTGCAAGCAGAATCTGCATTCCAAATCTTCAGCAACAAGGCATGGTGTGCTGTAACTGTTGTAGCTGAACACTTAGATGCTAACTTTGCTACCTCTGAGACAGCCTACCCAAAATAGGATGTGGTCTTCTGGAGGTAACCTATGACAGGGAAAATACCCTCATGAGGCATATTGTCTTTTATGGCTTGAATAATTTGAGCTGGCCAAGCCTCAGCAGCTCTGTATGCCCAGGCTGAAGCAAAAGAAGCTTGAATGATTGCTCACAGACTAGAAAGCATAAGTCTGTTTTAAAGTATCAAACTTTTTATCAGCAGGGTCTTTTAAGAGCTGCTGCAATATGAACAGGTATAGTGGTATGTTTGGTCAATCTGGCAACTGTAAGGTCAACAGTCGGAGATTTAGACCAAAGGGTCTACGTTGGTTTTAGAGAAGGGATAAAGTAGTTCATTTTATTTGGGGATAACCATATATTTATCCGGGGTTTCCCACTCATCTGTGACTACCTGGTCAAGCTCTTCATAGTCAGGAAAAATGGCGACAGATTCCTTTGTATGTTTGGCTGGGGACCAAGTGGCTTGATCATCTGAAACTTCATGTTCATCTAAAATAGCTTTTATTAGGGAATCCATGGATTCTGAATCTGAGTCCTCTAACATGGAACACACTCGAGTGGATACGGGGAATTCACTGATGTCACTGGACAATTCACCTTCATTGTC
Organism: Rhinophrynus dorsalis; assembly: GCA_037306005.1. Lineage (NCBI taxonomy): Eukaryota > Metazoa > Chordata > Amphibia > Anura > Rhinophrynidae > Rhinophrynus > Rhinophrynus dorsalis. The sequence goes on from CM074720.1 coordinate 44,453,446, forward strand.
AGATGAACCTGTGGGTGAATAATTAAAATGTTTTATGTAAAGTAAATTAAACAGCAAATAAACCTGTGTATGTCCCACAAAGTATTCACCTACTAACTATTAAAGTTTGTCTCTCACTCAGCCAAACGCTGAGCTGGGCCTCTATAATTCAGATAGTAAACTATTCCCATTGAAGGAAGCTAGGCATTATAGAGTTCTGTATGAGGACTCTCCTCACAAAGTGAGGGCCCTCGGAAGCCTTAAAGGGATATTAATACTTCGTTTTAACTTTATTTTATTTTGTAGGCATTAAAAAACATGAAGAATGATATAAGTCTTATCACTCAAACCTTTATGGTTTATGAGATATTCACAAGCAAAGTTCCCCTCCCCGCCCCTTTTACCTAGTGTAAGCCATCTCTTCTCAGATGTGAATCAGGTTGTATGACAGTACAGATAACAGAAGGGGACAATTTTCTTTGTATGAAAACAATGAAAGCCCTTCCCCCCTTGACAAGTTTTTCAGCTTTTTCCATTATCTTAATTGAAGATTGTCCCTCTCTGCAGTCTACCTGGGCATCTCCCTTCTGATCTGGTTGAACAGGGGGGGGGATACTTTGTTTGTGAATATCTCTTAAACCATAAAGGTTTCAGAGATAAGACTTATATCATTCTTCATGTTTTTTTAATGCCTACAAAATAAAATAAAGTTAAAATGAAGTATTACTATCCCTTTAAGAAAGAAAGGTAACATAATTAAATGTAACAAAGTAAATTCTCTCAGGAGAAGCACAGCCCTGGACCTCCTTGAGGCAAAAACCAAAATAAAAACAAACCTGAAGGCAGTTAGGTAGGGGGAGGGGTTAGCAGCTAGGAGAGTGGGAGGAGTTTTTGTGCCCTGCCTCCTATACGTATGCTGCTTAACACCATGGTCCCTGCATCCTTTAGTGATACTAGAGAAAAAGGTCTATCGCCAATCCACTTAAAATGGCATACACAATTTAATATAGCTCAAAAGATCAGTAAGCATTTTATGCAGGAAAAAGTCATAATTTTCCAACTGAGTAAAACCTGTATATTCTCTCCCCCCTCTTCTCTCTCCCCCCCTCTCCCCTCCCCCTCTCTCCCCTCCCCCTCTCTCATATAAAAAAAAATTGTACTATAACTATTTAGAAATAAATAAAAAAAAATTCTTCCAGCTGTTGGAACACTTGCATTTTCATTAAAAAAAAATATTGCATCATATTTTATCAAGGAATGGCAACTTTTACGTATATCTCTAATTATTGAATGTTCTCTTTCCATATGAGTGCAGGTATTTTATCACAGGTGTATCTGTAACACAGTAATTCTGTATAGTCAGCAGATGGGAGACAGAGAAGACCCAACAATGTTCCATTTTCCAAAGACATGTGATTGTGTTCTGAACAGGGGTTGGCTGGCAGCTATTTGAGTTTATTTTTCCTATCATCCAGATAACTTGTTGCCCTCACTTTCCCATTCTATAAAATATCCCATTAAGGACTAGTGAGGTGTACAATGCATTGGAAACCTCTCTGGCCCTTAAAGGGTTAAGATAAACTTTCAATTGAATCATTTGCTGAAGCCTATGGAAGTGTTTGGTCCTCATTCAGGAAGCCAGTTGCTTTACAGGTGACAAATAAAATATCCAAGTAATTTAAATGGAGCTTTCAGCCCCGCCTACTTCTCGAGAGCTCTCCAATGCATTGTGAATCATTCAAGGGGTTAAAAGCACATTTAAAACAATGGGTATTTGTAATGAATGGTTTGTCCCATGTGATGTACTTGGTTCGCTTCTATTCGCTCCCTAAATATGACCCTTAGTTAGTAAGCATGTCATTCCCATTACTACTTCCATACTGGCTCTTGCATTGATCTATAATGGACAAAGGTCCTTCCTCGCTTACTAATACTGCGAAGCCTTGTGAAATGTGGGGTAATTGCCTCTTTGCCAGCCGAGCCAGCTAGCCCCTGATTCTTCCATTCCTGCATTCATCTCATGTCTCAGACCTGTTCATTTAGATAGTCTTTGCTTGTACAGCATGTGTCCCCTTGCCTCTGTGTTCTCTTCTTGCATTGAAAATAGTAACTCGTTGAGCACTAGAGACCTCCAACACATTGTTCAACAATATTTTGGAGAGAATTCTAGCACTCAGAAGGGTTAAGAACATTAACTGGTCTTGTGTGTTGTAACCTGTTCTCCAAAACATTTGATAATGGGATAGATTTCTTGTGTTATTGCTGCTCCATAGACTGCAGTGGCAAAGTGATGAGGCCATGGAAGAAAGTTTGATTCTATGGGAAAAAGCACAGGGTAGCCCCCAAACTCCTATTATCCATACGGTGTGTAAGACAAACGACTCACATGGCTGGATCGCAACCCACAAACCTTGCAGTATGTAACCTCCACAGACCCTCTGTTTTGGGCTTGTTAGCCTAGTTCAGAGGCTGTGGGTACCATGTCACACAGGTCATTGAGACTGAACTGCCTTGCAGTCTCTTCTTGCAGGACAAACAAGGGAGCCCCAGGCATCTCTCTTCAGGCACCCTCCCCCTTGTGCTCCCCAGTTGGTTCGCCAGGTCTTAATATGTAGCCCCAGCTGAAATGGTAGGTCTGCGCACAGGGGAGAAGATCTGTCGATACAGCTCTTTGAGCAACAGTTGCCCTTTTAAATGGACTCCATCGCCTAAAGCCATCTTTGAATTTGTAAGTCATGCAGGGACGTGCTGTCTTAACCCTACATTACCACTCCCACTCACTGATGTTGCTAAGCAATACATTTCCCAACCCTCTAGCACTTAAAGGGTTAACCCTTTGAGTGCCAGAAAGGTATCCAATGCATTGGGCTGCCTCTGGCACCCAAAGGGTTAAGTGTCAATGGGGGAGGCAGTTGACAGTTGAGACAGGAAGTATCTTAATTAGCATAATATACTAATCAAAAACCTCAAACTAACTTTTATAGAGCCCATAAAGTGAAACTCCTCCCACTAGGAGGCAGGGCATTTGAACCAATCTTCTAACATCACTACGGCTCTGCCTGCACTTTAGTTTGTGTCTTGCTTCATAGGAGGTTTAGGGCCGGCGTTTGTAAGAGACCATCACATACAGAAGTGATGTACATCTTGAGACCCTCCAGCTATTCAGAACTAGAATTCCCATCATCCCTAGCCAGCCAGCAATGGTAATGATGGGAAATGTAGTCTTGAACAGCTGGAGTGTCTCAGGTTGCCCAACCCTGACAATACGTAGTGCATTTCTTTATCCTTATTAGTCTGTTTCTGGTTTAATGTGCCACGTGGTTGTAGACCATGAAGGCCTCTTAGGATCCGTTGGGTTTCAGTCTTATCAGTTTCAGTCCCATCGACATTAATTCCAAACAAAGACAGTTTCTCTTTGCTAGCTGGTTAGTCAGAGGTTTATAAAGAGATGGCCTAGCTGAGGTATAGTAACAAGGATATTTGTTTTTATACTCTTGATCCACTCCATCCAGGAGACCTAGGTGATATTTCCTTTCTTAAAATCAGTTTATAGTTTTTGGGTTGTTTTGTTATCTGATCTCTTGTGAGGAGATGGCGTAAGACGTCCAATTAAAGAGAGCGGAGTCATAGATCAAACAATGTTGGTCTGGAGGAGGAACGGGTATGCAGAGAATTTCGGTCTTGCCATTATTCATTTTTAACCCTTTGAATGCCAGAGGGGTACATGCTTTGCGTATCCTCTCTGCCACTCAAAGGGTTAAAAAGGAAAGTTTGACGAAATAAGTTATTTCAACTAACAGCGGAAGGAGGGAGTAGAGAGGAACTGTTCAAAAGTGCCATCTGCGTATTGCACCTAATGCAGACCAAAAAGGACTCCATAGCTGAAACAAGAGGACTGGGTATAGTAGACAGCCCTGCCTAGATTTGTCAGAATTGTGAGAAGAAGCTATTCACCACTACTATTGCAGAGGACCATGATTATAGAGTTCTAATCAGCTTAATGAAATGATTAGAGGAAGCCAAAGACTATTGTAAAGTGTTCTAGGAAAGACCAGTTAATTCTTCCAAAAGCCTTTTCTGCATAAATTTGCATTAAAATAAGGGGCTTATTTAGCAAATGAGACCTGTGGATGAGTCATTTTGAGGTATTCTCTCATTTAATAATTCTTTGTAGTCTTCTGTGTCTTTAAATTGTTTGTAGAATGTGTGAAAAAGCCTGTGTACATGGGCCAAAGTGCATAAAACTGCAGAACTACATCTCCCAGAATTCTGTGCATTCGGCCAGTGTCTACTGCGCATGACTGCATGGCCTGCATTCGGGCAGTCTCTACTGAGTGTGACTGCATCGGGCAAACATACACTTGGCCTTTTATATTATAGGTTATTTTGTTGGCCGTTAACTTGTCATTATAATGTTCTTGTTGACTTGAGGGAGCGCTCCCACTACTGGGACAGTTTTCATTAAAAAGTGATTACAGTTCATACTTTTTAATACTTTAAACTGCAATTTTCTTTTGTGGTCACCTGGTGGGGCTTTTTCTGTTGCATAGTATGGAGAGATGTAGTCTAGGACTCAAGTTCTTCCATAGAGTGCAAGTGAAGCTGTGGACTACAGGGTCAGGCTTCACTTGTTTAACCCTTTCGGTTCCATAGGGGTA
>CM074720.1:46260582-46545582 GCA_037306005.1 Rhinophrynus dorsalis
ACTCTGGAAATATAAATCTTTCGGCAGTAGGAGTACCCTTATTTTACTCAATAGGAAAATCCCTACAAAATATATTTTTTCATAAAAAAAGTTTACTGCTCCTTTAAGGAGATGAAGGAGGCATGATCTGGAGATTGACTGAATGTGGAGAATGAAGGACAGGGCAGAGCTAAAGGTGACCTCCAGGCAGCGTAATGTAGGGGTTGGTTTGATGGTGGTGCTGTTTACAGTGGGTGCCATATCTGGGGTAAGGTTGGTTGGAGAGGGAGGGAAAGTTATGAGTTCAGTGTTGCTAAGGTTAAGTTTGTGATTACGGGAGGACATCCAGGAAGACAAAGTAGTTAGACAATTAGATATCTGGGACAGGAGGGAAGAGGAGAGGTCTGGGGAGGAAAGATAGATTTGACTGTCATTAGGATAGAGATGATGGTGAATCCCAAAGGAGTTTATCAGTGTGCCAAGGGACGAGGCATAGATTGAAACAGAACCTTGTGGTACTCCAACAGACAGTAGGAGGGGTGAAGAACTGAAGCCAGAGTGGGTTGCAGAGATATGATGAGAACCAAGAGAGAGCCGTGTCACAGAAATCTAGGCAGTGGTGAGCTTGGAGGAGGAGTAAGTGATCTACTGTGTCATAGGTAGCTGACAGGCCCAGGAGAATGAGTAGGAAGTAGTGGTCTTCTGACTTTGTGGAGAGCAAGTCATTGGCCACTTTAGTGAAGGCAGTCTCAGTGGAGTGATGAGGGTGGAATCCAGACTGCAGGGGATCTAACAGGGAATAAGAGCAGAGGAATTTAGTATCCAGCTATATGCAAGATGTTTGAGGAGCTTGGAGGCGAACTGTAGAACAGAAGTGGGCCAGAAGACTGAGAGTAAATTTGGGTCCAAGGAGGGTTTTTTTTAAGATAGGTGTGATTAGTGCATGCTTGAAAGAGGATGGGAAGGTGCCAGTTGTCAGAGAGAAGATGAGCAAGGGTTGGACTTAGTAGAGGAGAAAGTTCTTGAGTGAGCTGAGATGGGATTGGGTCAAGATGGCACGTTGCTACATTTGAGCATGTAAGGAGAAGGGAAACTTCGTCTTTGGTCAAGGGTTAAAAGGAGCTAAGTGTGTATGTGAGAGAGGTGACAGGCCTAAGGAGGCTGGAAGGGGGTGGAAGCGATGAGATGTGGATGGAGAGATCTTGGGCAGAGAAGTTAGTGGAAGGTGTTTGTTTTGGTGGGTGTAGAAGAGATTTAAAGGTTTAGAAAGGGCATTTCTGGTTAGATGAAAGATTAGAAATTAGAGAGGAAAAATATTTCTATTTGGCCAGGGAGAGGACAGAGCGATAAGAACAGAGAATTCATTTGCAGTGTGTAAGTCAGCTGAGAAACATAATTTCCTCCAGTGTCTTTCTTCAGTGCGTGAGCACCTTTGGAGATACTATATATATATATATATATATATATATATATATATACAGTATATCTATAAAATGTACTGACAGACATGAAGGGGTTAAACTGTTGTGTTCTAATGGAGAGGTGAGCCACTGGCTATAGCGCTCTGTAGTATGTAGTTAGTAACAGCTCTACCACTTTGTGTCAGAGTGAACTGTTATAACTTTTGAACAAACCATCCCCCAGCAGTAAAAGTACCATTGTGTAACTCAGAATAACAAGCCCTACAATATATATATTTCAAAGGAAGATTTCACTGATTCTTTCATTTTAATATGGGAAGAAAGTCTTTACATATATGTTTTCAATGTTTACTCTTTCACAGAAAAGGAATTTCACTTGCAGACTTGCCGGAGCGTGCACTGTGTGTGTAAGCAATGTGTATTGCTCTAGCATCTACAGGGTTAATGTTAATGTTCTGTTAAACATAGCTCCCAGTAGATCCCTTTTTAGAATTTCTCCTGGTCTAATTCCCTAAGCGCTGGTTTGACTTTTTTTAGACTGGCATCTGTGTAGCACATTTCTCTTGTCCTATATTTATACCTTTATTCTCTGAAGCATTCCGTGGTGGATCACTTCTACCAGTTACAACTAGCTATATAAACACATTTAATACACAGTAATCATTATATTCAAGTCTGCCATATGCTTCACACTTTTATGTAGAGATTTTGGGCCTTATTCAACACTGTAAAAGGGGTGAACGCTTTTGTACTAAACCAACTGCGCCATAATGGGGGGAATTGAACATTCTTATTGAGTTAAGTGGAACTTTTATCTCTAGAGTGGTAGTGAGGCCTCCAATGTATTGCTTTGGAGTGTGTTGCTGACCTCTCCAGCATTCAAAGTGTTAAAATCCCCATTTACATCAGTGGGAATTTTCTGAGTTTTCATTTCTTTTGTGCAATTCTTTAGCAGACCAACTGCACCATAAGGAAGAAATTAAATTTCCCACTGATTATAAATGGGGCATTAACACCTTGAATGTGAAAGAGGTTGCCAACACACTTTGCAATGCAATGATTAACACGTGTAGTGAGGAGAGTCTGAGGTCATGTGGTCCTGCTAACAACTGTCATGTCTGCCTCCATTACCAAGACATGCACAACTGATTGAACCAGGAACTATGGGAAATTCATGGGGCCATTACGGTGTTCTTGTCATTTAAAGTTATGTATTAGGGGGGATGATTATTAGGAGGTATGACTTCTCCTTTAAAGGCATAGTAATACTTAAAATGTAAAAAAAATATGTTGTAGGGTTTATCCCCCTGAGTAAAACAAACGTACTCCCACTTCTGAGAGGTGTTTCATTCAAAAGTTATTCATTTTCAAAGTTGAATTTTTTAGGTGCAATATCACAGTGGCCTGAAATTGTACAGTGGCGCTGTTGCTGCACGATCCTTTGGACAGCTCTGGTCCCGGAACCATAAATCTCCATAGGATGGTGTAGCAACAGAGCCACTGTACAATTTCAGGCCACTGTGATATTGCACCTAAAAAATTCAATTTGAAAAATGAATAACTTTTGAATGAAACACCTTTCAGCAGTGGGAGTACTCTTGTTTTACTCAGGGGGATAAACCCCACAACATATTTTTTTTTACATTTTAAGTTTTACTATCCCTTTAAGCTTTGCATTAAAGTATGCAGGTGACACTGTTTCTGTTACTTACTCTAGAGAGCTGTAGTGAGAGGGTTGAATGTACAATCATGATTCCACTCAAATCATTTGCTGTCCCTATGCCTGTTTAATGTCAATTAAGAAAGATAGGTACACTAGAATTCCTCCTCTTAGCAGTGCTTGCGCTAATGGGAGCACTATGGGCCAGTCTATTTGGGGGTATTTTGGGGGCTTTGCATCCCTCATTTGATTTTTGTTTGCAGCTATGCAGTAAATAAGACATAGAGGAAATGGCTATGGACATGGCACACTGGGCTTCTGGCATTAAATCCCTGTTGATGGAGGAGATTGTCCATGGGTATTAATTACAGGGATTGTACTCTTTAATGCACACCCTGCACAGCTGCATTGGTGAATTAATACATTGGCCCTAGTGACTAGACTGCATTATAAATTTAAAAATGCCTTTTCAACACCAGTTTTCACTGTCGCTAACAGTTTTATCTGTAATAAACTTTGAATTAAAAATCTACCAGAGGTGGGAATTCATAACTCCCAAGTGTCCCTCTTTAGGAGGGACAGTCTCTCTTTTAGACCCAAATCCCTCTGTCCCTCTTTTCCACCCTGATGTCCCTCTTTTTAGGAGATCAGATTGTGTGTGGTGTATATAACTGTATCATATTGTTCTACAGCAATCAAACTCACATTATCATTTGTTTAAATGTCAGTATATGTGTTTATAAATTAGTCTGTGTATATAAAATACTTTGGTCTTGTTATAAATCATTTATTAGGTTACACAAGGAGGTGTCAGTAGGTCATGAAATAGTCTAAAAATTCTTGGTACTTCCCCACCCACCAGCCACGCCCCCAGCAACACCCCCCTAAAACACAAGCATCCCTCTTCAGCAATTTGAAATATTGGGAGGTATGGGAATGACCTTGTTTTATGCAGCAGGAAAAGCATTATAATATATTTTCATTGAAAAAGTGTTCTGTTCCTTTAAGGTAACATACATACACAAACACACACATTCACACACATGCCACAGACACACACAAACCACCACTTAACTCACCGAGGTCAGAAAATCCTAATATTCACTATGAATTTTTCCCTTGCTCCAGGACATTAGAGAAAAATTAATGTATTCGTCCTGATAATACATTTTTCGAAATAAAATAAAAATAAAACTTCTGAAGTCAGTACCGTATGTCATCTCCATGGAGGTGGACATGACTCTTGCTTGTAGGTTTCCCTGCCCCAAAACACCACCCACTGCAGTACTGATATATTCTGAAGGCTTATGTAGCTTGCCTGTTGCAGTTTTAAGACAAAGGAAATTCCAGTGTGAGCACTTTGGGGTCCAGAAGTCCTGACAGCAAGAGTTATGTTCACCTGTATGGACATAACATCTATGACTGATTAAAATGTTATCTCTGGAACCAAAGAGCAAGAGAATAAAGTCATAAAAATATAAAAATTTCCTGGCCATAGTAAGGTATCCTTGGATGCAAGAGAAACCTCAAATACATTGCTCCGAAATGGAAGACAAACCATTAGAAAATAACTACATTACAGAAGGGTGACAGATAAAAATGCCTGACAGATCAGCAATGAGCCACAGACCATCATAAGGTTACAGGCCCAAGTCTTCTTCTTCAAGTCTACTCATGGGGGATGGGGAGCCCACTGAACTAGTAACTGGAGTGGTGTGCAGGGAAGTAAGCAGGGGAGAGGTAGGATAGGAGTTTAAGGAGAAGGGCTATAGAAATAAACGGTAGTTGCAGGCACTGGAGCCACTTTGATCCTGCTGTAGATTTCAACCTCATACTTTACATACATGCATCTCAATTATCCAAGCCCAAAATGGATTTATCTGTCAGCAAGGATTTTGAATCCAGAAAACCAAGGAATTAATGTAACATTCCATAGGATTAGAAAACTGTATCACATTATTTATTTAATAACCTATTTTGGTATTTATTTATTTATTATCAAGGTTATATTATAGTCTATCATATATTGGGTGAGTGGATTTTTAGAAAATTAACCCTTTCAGTGCCAGAGAGGTATACAATGTATTGTGTTGCAGTGAGTTTTATATCTATCTGGCACTCAAAGGGTTAAACTGTTTTCACCCCCCCCAGATAGTCCTATACAGTGTTTCTGATACCCTTTTTTAGGAACTCATCAACAGGTCATGTTTTCAAGATATCACTAATTAAGCACAGGTGGCACAGTCACACTGACTGATCCACTAATTACTCACCAGTGATTAAGCAGGGATAACCTGAAAAGAGGCACATTTGGTGTGTCCCCAAAGACTAACTCTGAGCAACACTGGTCTAATAGGTCATGGTATTCAGAAAATCATTTATGGGATATTATTGTTTAATACAAGAAGCTGCCAGCCTGAAGAATTATTACTATAGCAAATGCGAAATAATAAACAGTGAGAATACCAGACAATTTCTGTATTAAAATGTATATTATTTCCCATAACAATTGTATTCATGTAACATACATATATTATTTAATTCCTATATAGTATAGCTGCATACCTCCCAACATTTCCAATGGCCAAATGAGGGGTGTTGTTGGGGGCATGGCATTTCCAAGAATATTCACTTTATTTCAGGATCTGCTGAGACCTCTTTGTGTAACTGATAAATGATATAGAACAAGACCAAAGTATTTTATTTACACAGACTAACTTAACCTGCAGCTGCTGTGGCAGCCATCACCCTCTTCTCTAGTTGTGGAAAATAAAGACTTGACAGATGATTTTGCAGTTATGTGAACAATGAATGGCTAGGGAAGGCAGCTGGTAGCAGCCAAAGACAAGCAGAGGCTACTAGAAGAGGAGTCTTTACTGACCATACAGAGTAGTCTTTCAGGGATCTACAGTTCAAAATATTGTGTGGCACTGCAAATTTAATAACCTTTCATTCAGGATATATGACTTTATTTCATCATCAAGGGATACATTACCTGAAGGGCTGCAGGCAAGTCAGGTGGAATGGTCAGTGGAGGAGGTATATGCTCCCTGTCCAAGTCCAAAAGGTGATCAGGATAGGAAGGCTAGTGGTTGATACTACAACAAAAGGAGAATGAATCAGCTAGGATGATTAGGCACTTACTGCAGTCATGCACTCCCAGGGATAGAGTACCTTTTGAATGAGGATGGCAGGGTGTTATCCTTTTATCAGTTTTGGGCAATAATACACAAAGCTTTAAGCTCCATAGATCTAAATCCAGGTTTGTTTGCTACACATTCGTTCACAATAGGCTCAGAAAGTGCCTCAACAGTGCATGGTCCTTAAGAAAGCCACATGAAATAGATATGGGGTGGAGGTTTTGTGCATGTAAGAGATATATCCGTCCTGAATCAATTTAACATCCTCAAAGTGCTGTTTATTCACTGTTGACTATATATTTTCTTTTTCTCTATTTTTCCACAACAGTTGCTAGCCTGATGCAGGTGTTAACATTGGGTCACTCATTCATTTACCGGGCAGCCAGGCACACAGAACAGCTTTTTGCTGTGTTAGGGACCAGGAACCAGACTGACACAAAAATATTATTATTATTATTATTAATCTTTATTTATATAGCGCCAACAAATTCCGCAGAGCTTTACAGTAGGGAATAGACATACAGAGGTATTAAATAGTACAATCAAATGTGGAGAACAGAAGGATCAGAGGACCCTGCTTGTGAGAGCTTACAGTCTACAGGAAGGTAGGTTTGACACAGAAGGAGTAAGTGCTATTGGGTGTAAGTGCCACCTGCCACATGAACTGCCAGTCAGTAGGTGGGAGTGAGAAGTGCTGTTGAGTGCAGTGGTCAAGGCAAGGGGTGATTCTTAGTGATAATGTTTATGGAGGCAGTTGATAGGCTTCCCTGAAGAGGTGAGTTTTCACGCAAAACACCTTTATTAAAATAACAAAAGCAAACTAAGCAAAAACGTGATCCAGGAGCTTAAACCAAAAGACAACCCGGGGTCAGGAACCAAAACAGGTACTCAGACAAGCCAGGGTCAGGAATACGGAGATCAGCGATGTCAGGAACAAGCCAGGAGCCAGAAGGGACATCAGAGGAAGTCAGGTCATGCACAGATAATCAGCAATTCAGCAGAACGCACTTGCAGCCAGAAGCAGATGCAAGGGCAAGGAGGAAGTGAGCCTAGCCTCTTTAAATACCCTGGAAGGGGTTGGCTGATAACAGTCAGGGGAGTAACCATGGAGCCTGAGAGGACAAGGCCGATCATTAGGCATCAGCTGACTCAGCCTGACCCAGGAAACAAAAGGCAGCAGTAATCAACAGGCGAATATTAGACCAGATTAGTCAAACCATGACATGCTGGCAGGCAGCTGAGTCTAGACAAGACAAATTTTAAGAACAACTAGCTTGTAAAGTGGGGTTTAAGGTAGGAGTAGATGGATGAGATGGTCAAAGAATCCAGACAGGGAGGACTTTTTCCCACTCTAGGTTTAATTGGAAATTGCTTCAATAGGGATTTTCCTTCTTCTGGATGAAAAAGGGTGAGATGGCAAAGGCAGAACTTAGTGGAGGAAAGTCTTTTTTCAGCTTCATCAACTATGAGTTGTCTATGGTCCTCATCAAACAAATCAAAAAACATGTCACGTAATCAAGAAATAAAATTAATATGGTCAGAGATTTTACTTCATTGGAGAAAGGTTGTCCCCACCATTGAAGGTTCAGTGAAAAAGGTAAATGCCCCTATTGCCAGGGTTATTGCTTCTTTACGGGTGTATGCCATTAGCCATAAGCAGGAACCAGGCCTGTAGGGTAAAACTCTTAGAGCTGGGTATTGATTGGTTTAACAGGGCCATACCTGCACCCATTAGTGATAGAATTGGGTCATAGTGAAAATGATGGGGCTTAGAGGGCCACCCACTAGGAGAATCCTAGGTGTAGCTTAGTCAAGGGGTACTGACCCAGTCATCAGGTCATATTTAGGATGGTCAATTGCTATGATGGCAGCCAAGCTGTAATGAATCAGTAATGTCCAATTTTTCTCTTTGTTTGTGTGAGGAGAAAACCATATGGGGCATTGGTATACAATAATGTAAAATCCTTCCAACAGAAGTGTTTGAGGACAAAACAGTAAATGAATTTAGTAACTCATAGGCTAGATTTATAGGTCGATTAGATGGGACAACTGATTCTTATCTACTGTCGAATTTATTGATTCTGTTTTATTACCAGCAAATTCCCATGTGGCATACGAAACCAGCTATTAGCGATGAGTGAAATGTCCTGTTTTACTAAACTGGAATTTTCAAGGAACTAAATGTTTGCTGATTCTCTCTGATAGAAAATCCATGCTAATTCTCTCTGATAAAAAATCCTTTTTGAAACCATAATGAAATTCCCAGAATTTGACAATTTCCACTATGGGTGCAAGCAATCCTATTGTGATATCATTGCTACTTTGTTCTGAAATTGAGAAATCCAGTGCTGAAAGTAAAAGTTGTTAGCAGGGTAATTTTTACAGCAATATAAGACTTGAAAAAATTGTTACAAGTCTGAGGCCTATGGCAACATAATCCTTGAACAAATTGTTATGAGACTGAGGCATACAGCAAGGTAAGCTGTGAAAAAATCATTAGCAGACTGAAGCCTATGCAAGGTAAGCTTTGAAAAATTGTTAGCAGGGTTAGTCCTTCAGCAAGATAAGCCTTAAAAACGTACCTATCACAAGGTAAGCCTTGAAAAACTGTTAGAAGACTGAGGCCTATATCAAGGTAAGCCTTGAAAATTATTTTGTACCTGATAGTGGTGGGCTAGTGGAAGGACAACTGACAATAAACAAGTTCCTGGTGGTGGTGATAGGCGACTGACATTTACCATGACTCATGCTCACTACCAGATAACTAATAATAATAATTCACCATCACCATGCCCTGCAACTTTTCCGTCTCCACCCTGTACAGTCATTTTACTGTGGATTTTGGATCATGTTATTGTTGACATTGTTGGGACAGCAACAACATATGATTTCTTGGGTATGCTTTAACATTGTTAACATAAACCTCACAGAGGTTATGTTTAATGTGCTTAAGGCAGAGATGCCAAAGTGTGATTCCTCCATCTACCTATTCCAAACTTTTCCACACACTGTGCACATTTCCGTTGTGGTTAACTACAAAACATTCCCACACCCATGGTTTCAACAACTAGTTACCACCAATTCTTCTAACAGTAAGCAACTCCAGCTCCCTTTCTTTGTCTGCTGCCAACAGTAGACAGAGTCAACATTTCAGCAACTTTATCTATCTCTTCCAATCACAGACTGACAAAATGTAGTAAAATCACACACTTCCCTTAATACTGGTGAGTTAGCATACTGGGAATACATGGGGGAAGCTCTTTGTGTAAAGTAAAAACATTCTATCAATGCAATGATGAAAGTAAAATCATATAAAAAATGCTCTTTTCTCTAGACCTCCCATGGAAGGTGGGAAGTGCCATTTTTTCCACGTGTCACTGTTGTTACAAAATCTTTTGCCCATCCCATCCAGCTGTTTAACAGGACCAAAAACATATTTTGCAAAACACAAAAAAAAGCTATCCAGAAAAAAAAATGAACTAGATCCACATGCCCTAAATGTACTTTAGTAATTTAAAGGAGAACTAACAGGTTATAATAATAATCCTCTCACTTACTTTACTGTGGCCGAACATATGTGTTCTCCGCACCTCTGGTCCTTAAAGGGTTATATGGTCATATGGTCCTGCTAGCAACTGTCATATTTGCCTTCATGGTCATAACATCCAGGACAAATTGAATGGGTTATCGTTTGAACAGAGGCACAAGGGCAAATTCATAGGGGTCATTAGGATTTTCTGACCATAGTAAGGTAATTAAGGGGTTGTTGTTGTTATTATTACAAAATATTAGTTCTCCTTTAAGTCCATGGAAATCATTTAGCAGTTCCAGAGCTACATTCTGAAATTATTTCAGTCATCTGTGTTGTTGCATTGTTTGCACCACATTGATGCTACTTTTTATCATCTGTCAACAAAGGCACATTTTGATTTAATTACATAATTACATAAATATGGAAAACTGCTCCACCCTAGGCATGCTACCAAACAATGATCAGTGGTCAGGCTTGTATTACCATCCGCAGAAACATAAATAACAAAAACACTGAGGGAAGCAAGTTCTATGACCAGAGTGGGATGAAAACAAATGACTTTATTTCTTCAGTAAGAGTTATACAGGCAAACACATGCTAGTTTCGTTCTATACTTTTTTTTTTTTTATTTCAAAGTTTTATTGAGTTTTTACAATTACATTCAAGCAAATTGAAAATATGAAGAACAGTACATTGTAAAGGAGCATTGACAATCAATACTTGCATATGAGGTTCCAGTACAATTAACCATGTTAAAATAGGGTATGTAGGACATACATAATAGGTGGGTGTCTGTGATGGGGAGACAATTATGAAAGATTCAACTTCATACAATTAGCAAGAATATGAATAATACTGCAACTAAGTTCTCAATCAAAATGGTTAAAGAAGGTAGCATTCGAGTTATGCCCTTTCCTGTACAACATACTGTAATGATTTTGGCGGTCAGCATAAGGGGTAGAGTATTGATATATGTGGATGAGATGGGAAAGGAGGATAGAGAGGGAAAGATAAAGAGGGAAGGGCGAAGAAGAGAAAGAGCAGAAAGTATCAGAGTTAGGGAGAGGGTAAGCGTGAGCGACTCCTCGAACATTTGTTCTATACTTTCTTTATAGCGTATGTTCCGACATTTCAAATAGCCAAAAAGGGACACGGGTGTTGTAGGTGGTGTTGCTGGGGGCATGGCTGGTGGGCATGGCATTACCCAGAGTTTTAAGGTTATCTCTATTGATGCCTGTTGTGTAACCGTATAAATGATTTAGAGCAAGTCGAATGTATTATATTTATGCAGACTAATGTGTACACACATGTACTGAGGTTTAACCAAACATTAATGTGAGTTTTATTGCTGTGGAGCAATGTGATATACTTATATACACATCACACAATCTGATCTCCTAAATACAGGGACACCAAAGAGGGATCTGGGTTTAAAAGAGGGACACTTGGGAGGTATGGAGCACTAATATCTACTAAAGGGGACACTTGGGAGGAATGGCAATATCTCCTAAAGAGGGACACTTGGGAGGTATGGAGCTCTAATATCTCCTAAAGGGGACACTTGGGAGGAATGGTAATATCTCCTAAAGAGGGACACTTGGCAGGTATGGTATAGTTCCACCAACAGAGATAGAAACTTGAGGTCTTCACATTACTTCATTCTTCTGTCAATGTAAGTGATATCAAAAAGAATTGATACCTTCTAATAATAACCCCCACTTACCTTACTATGGCCAGAAAATCCTAATGTCCCAGTTGAAGTTCGCTCTTGTGGCTTTGTTCAATAGATAACATCTTTAATCAGTTTTGCATATCATGTCCATGAAGTCAGCTGGCACCTTTTCAAACCAAAGTAGGAAAGATGTAGCAGAGACCCATGCAGCCCCCAAGGTGTGGAGAAGCCCCTGTGCCAAATAGGGGCCTCAGATGGCCAGACTGGCACACTAGGATTCTGAAGGATCTGAACTTGCGCACACCTCTACTGTGCTATCCTCTGTTTCTTACTTCATTGGTGGAGTATTTTCACAGCTCCCTCTCTACAAGATAATTTTAGATTTCAATAAGTTGGCCTAAGTGCAGCCTAGAAGTATAAGTAAAGTGGAAGGACCAGTGGTTCATGCAACAACACACTGAGAAGTGATGTCTTGCACACCTTTTTAGTCCATAAAAGATTAAGAAACATAGAAACACATAATTTGAGAGCAGATGAGAATCATTCAACCCATCTGGTCTGCCCATTTTCCCTACTGTAAAAACTTCAAATCTTATTTGGTCTTTGGTCTTGTCTTATGTTCAGAATAGCCTTATGACTATCATAAGCATGCTTACATCCCTTCACTGTATTGACCTCTATCATTTCTTCTGGAAGGCTATTCCACTCTTCTACCACACTCTCAGCTCAGTGAAATAAAACTTTCATATGTTAAACTAAGCCTCTGACCTGCATTTGCAATGAGGAGACTCCACCTCCTTGGACATGACCTCCAGGACCGACTGAAGATGTGATCTCTTGAACAAAAGACAAAGAACCACTAACAGGCCAGGACTTGTGGATTTCCCTGCTAGAGCACAGGTGCATTAATCATAATAGAGCCTCTGATTAACTCCTCTAATGTTTCACAAAAAATGCAGCTGCAATTAATCTTCATAATATTTGGGCCATGGAGAGTGTTTTTTCAATACTGTCAGAGTTATAGTTCAAGAGTAATTGAATGATAAAGTCTTCACCTCCCACCCCTTTTACCTAGTGTAAGCCACCTCCCCTCAGATGTAGAATCTGGTCCTGGGACCAGACAGCTCACAGCATGGGACAATCTTCTTACTGTGAGCATAAGTAAAACCCTGCCCCCCATGACAGGTTTTTCAGGTTTTTCCTTATGTTCACTGAAGATTGTCCCTCACTGCGATCCATCCAGACAGTCTTGCTGCTCTGAGGTGTGCAGTGTTATATCTGTAAAAGGGGCGGAAGGGGTGGGATACTTTATCATTCAATTACAACTCTGACGGTATTGAAATAACACTCTCCATGGCCAATGAAGCCTGGATGCATTGTGAGATCAAGCGGACCAAAGATGGCAGTAAAAGATCCCCATAGGCCCTCTTGGACACTTTAGAAGAGACTGAATTGTAAGTTCAGTTCAGTCTTGTCCTGCACAATACAGTCCTCATCAACCCTCTGTTTCAGGCTCTGGTCTGCTTCTGTAGGAGATGATAGTTTCTCTTTAATTTTATAGAAACTTCAAATAATTATGTGCTTACATTTTTCTTAAGAGAATGCTATGTGCTCCTGCTCAGATACACACCTTCCATGATGCAGAACATGAATAAATGGACCACCAACTTTTGTTGGAAATGATTCAATCAAATTGGCACTTATCTATATTGCTGGAATTCTTACCCTAAACTCACCAAATGATGGGAATCCGAAGGAGCTGTCCTCAAAATATCTAGACACATGATGAGTGTTTCCTCCTGTATCACCCTTCCCTCATCTAACTTCATCCCAGAACTCATGTGTTGTCACTCGTTTTTGGAGATGAGAAGAGTCATAGAGTGCCCACGTCACCACTCCCACCACCTCCATAAGTGATGTCATTAAAGCAATAAAATTGCACAGTTCTTCCGCTATGTACTGCTATCCCACACTTACTAAGTTTGCATAAACAGAGGCTTTAAATATATCATGTGTTGCACCCTGCTGGAATATCCCAAGCCACAGTTATTTTTCAAGGATGGTTGTGCCAGTGTTACTTAAACAGGAAGTTAGTGTTGTGGGAAAAGGACAAAGACATTCAGCCTGCTAACAATTTTTCCAAGGCATATGTTGCTGTAAGACTCACAACTTTTACTTTCAGCTACTTATTTCTCCACTTCAGCCCTCAGAAGAAGAAATCTTGCAGTCATAGAAAACATAAGAGAAAAATGGCAAAGTTCTTAAGGGAAATTTTATTGGCAGTGCTTCTTATACTATGTGAGTTTTTAAGTAATTGGAGCTGTATAATAACTTAGTAAGTAACCATCTGCCTTTCTCAGTTCTTGAGATACGAGGAAAGTATCTTTATTTGTTGTAATTTGTACATTGTATATTTACTTGCTTAACTTATAGTACTTTATACATTTTTGCTGTAATGCCTGTCCTCTTCCCTTTGTAATCCTCCTTACCTGCGGTTCCGCCTCCACTAGCCTCTCATTGGTCATCTCTGCTTTAACTACTGACCTAGCACTCAGGTCCCTGCTCGATCTTCGCACCAAGTAACTTAGAGTCATTGTTACCTCTAGTCTTTGTTTGCTGTCCTTGTTACCCATCTGTTGATCCCAGTGTTCACCTGTATCTTGCTAGTGACCCGGCTTCTTCACCGACTACAATTTCAGGCTCATCCTCTGGCTCCACACTGCTTGACTGGTAATGACTATGGCCTGTTCCTGACCATTCTTCCTACTCCAGCATCTCTGACCTACTCAGGTCCCCCCAGGGGCTGAAAGACACCTCAGATCAGTGCTTTCCGACTCCTCGAGCCTACCCACTAGTCGCAGCCTTCTTCCTTAATCCTCCAACAAGCTTGCCTTAGGTCTTCCGACTTGTTGATGGCGTTGTTGGTTGATAACCTATGACCACCACCTTCAAGGTTCCGATTTGTCGAGGGCTCGATTGTAGATACCCGCCTCTAGCCTACCGACTTGTCAAGAGAACTGTTGGTCAGTAACCTACCAACCATCTCAGAAGTTTCGACTTGTCGAGGCCGTAGGTAGTTGAAATCTCCAATCATCCTGATTCAGACCTCTCTGCTTCTTGTGCACTGGGAAGTTGGAATCCTCCAACCATATCCTCCAGTGTGGTGGTCAACTTACCTGATTCGAGTATCCTCTCTCGCTGGGATTCTGCCTTGACTTTTGCCTTGAATCTAGTCCAGCTCTTTGACTACCTCAAACTCTATTTTCCTTTTCTTGCTCTGCTCCTGTGCCTGAACATAACTCCTTGCATCTCGGACCCTTTTTCTGTTTGCCATGGAACCAAGTGCCTTCAGTCCTCAGCACTGCTGGCGCTTGACTTTTCTTCAGTTACTGATTTCTGCCTGAATCTCTTGTATCCTCCAGTTGTCACCCTATTCACTGCCCAGAGACCATTTTCAGGGCACTCTAGACTGAGTTATTCCTCATCACTCAGGGTACTACTTGAGATCTGACAGTCTTCTGTTGCCCACCCCACTTAATTATTAAAAAACAAAAACACTGTAAATCAATGAAAATTTTTGAAATTTTCTGTGAATTATATGGAGCACTTGGTTTGTACCAGAATTTTCCTTCTTTTATATCATCCTCACTCTGTGACAAGCCTGAGCAAGTCCAGACAGAACTTAATCTTCCTAGATTTGGGAAATGGCGCTCATTATTTCAATACTATCCAATTTATAGTTTAACCTTAATTGAATTATAAAGAATTCCCCTCCTACCCTTTTAATCTAGTTTAAGCCGCCTTCCCTCAGATGTGGAATCCGGTCGCTTGACTGGACAGTTCACAGCAAGGGACAATCTTCTTGCTGTGAGCATTAGAAAAAACCTTGACAAAGAAAGGCAGGTTTTCCGTATGCTCACGGTAGTTTGTCCCTTACTGCGATCCATCCGGACAATCTTGCTGTGCAGCTTTATAAGAAGAAAAGGGGCAGGATGGGGATATTTTATCATTCAATCACTGTTGAACTACAACTCAGACAGTACTGAAATAACACTCTCCATGGCCCAAATACTATGAAGATCAATCAGAGTTGCTTTTTTGGTGAAACATTACTATCCCTTTAACCTCTCTGTTTACAGAAGTAGAAGCAGTCTTGTTTTACTCTATAAAAGTAATACAATATGTTTTTTTAAGAATAAAATGTTCTGATGTTTCACATGTTTCGTTTGCCTTTTCTTCTGCATTCCTCAATTGCTGGACTTAAAAAATGTGTAGTGTAATTGAGGCAAAGTTGATTAACTTCTTTATATTTGTTTACTGATAAACTTATCAAGCCTTTCAATGTATACGGTCATTGCACTTTTATCTTAGTGTAATTGATTGTGCAATGCCATATCGCATTACTATGATTTATTGCAGGTGTTGATGTCAAAGAACATCTCCAGTATCACTGTAGAATTCTGCTTATCCTAGAAAGAGAAAGTCTTATGAGATTATACTAAAAGCTTAATGATAAAGCTTTTTTCCTGGCAGGTTGGGAATTTTCCACTAAATTATAAATACATATATTTTAAATTAAAAGTATTTTATTTGTATTTCATCTATTGTTATTTTAGTAGTATGTATATTAATATATTTTACATATTGAGGAGATAAACTAAGGTGTGATAAAGCGGAGATAACTTCTCTAATAATGTCACTTCTCCAACCTCTATGTTATACTATAGGACCTATGCACTAAGATCTCTCAGACTTGTGAAATCCTAGTGTATAGGCTCCATAGAATAACATAGGAATTGGAAAAACTATATTATTACTAGGGGTGGGCGAACACTCTCGCCATGTTCCTGCAAAAAGTTAAGTGACAACCACGTTGTTGTCAGCTTTTTCAAGGGAAAATCTGCTTTAAAGGGTTAGTAATGCCCTCTTATAAGTTTATTCTATATTGTAGATTTAAAAAAAATATAAATTACGTGAAGCAAGTCCCATCTCTCAAGCCTTTATAGTTTGAGAGATATAAAGTTTTAAAGTTCCCCCCTCCCTTCCCTTTCCCTGATGTCAGCTGTAAAGCTGACAGAAGGAGATCCGTGTCAGCCGGCTCGAGGCGGCTCTACAGCAGAGCCGAAATAGAGATAATTAAAGGGTTAGTAATGTCTAAAAAAAACTTTTTTGCATTTAGAAGAGCTTAAAAAGCTCTTCTAAATGCAAAAAAACGTATCTCTTAAACCGCTATGGTTTAAGAGATACGGGCGTTTAAAGTTTGATTTCTCCTACTGACAGCTGTAAAGCTGTCAGCAGGAGATCCGTGTCGGTCGACACGCTGGCGCTTGAGAAGTGCCGAGATCTCATTACTTACACGGAATCCCTGCATTGGAATGGTCTAAAACGTGTGTCTGAACACCAGGCACACGTTTTAGACCATTCCAATGAAGAGATTCCATGTAAGTAAGGAGATCTCTGCACTTCTCAAGCGCCAGCGTGTCGACCGACACGGATCTCCTGCTGACAGCTTTACAGCTGTCAATAGGAGACAGCGAACTTTAAACGCCCGTATCTCTTAAACCATAGCGGTTTAAGAGATACGTTTTTTTGCATTTAGAAGAGCTTTTTAAGCTCTTCTAAATGCAAAAAAGTTTTTTTTAGACATTACTAACCCTTTAAAGTGATAGTAATACTTCATTTTAGGTTTATTTTATTTTGTAGGCATGAAAAAATCATTAAGAATGATATTATTCTTATCTCTCAAACCTTTATGGTTTGAGAGATATTCGCGGCGAGCTAGCCGCTTTTAAACTTCGCTCCTCCCTGCATCTCCGCTGACGTCAGCGTTCTTGCTGCAGAAGGGAAATCCCTTCTTTGAATCAAGCGGAGGCTGTTCAGCAGAGCCAGATCTCGTTACAGAAGAAACAATCCTTCGCTAAAACGGTCTTCTACGTGTGCTTGGTAACCAAGCACACGTAGAAGACCATTTTAGTGAAGGATCTTGTCTTCCATAACAAGATCTCGGATTTGCTAAAGAGCCTCCGCTGGTCCCGGGACCGGATTTCCCTGCTGCAGCAAGAACGATGAATGAAGTTTAAAAGCTATCTCGCAAACCACAAAGGTTTGAGAGATGCTGCTGGTGGCATTTAATTCAGTTTTTTAAGTGCGTCAGTATAAGAGATAGTAATTTTGAAGTATTACTATCCCTTTAAAGAAAAAAAAACAATCTACAAATAAAAAGCCCTTACCCTGCAAATGATTGCAGTCACAAGCTCTATCTTACGTTTTTAGCATCTTTGGGTTCCTTTTCCATGCAGTGTCCTCCAAAGCAGTCCTTGTCAGTCCTCGGTTCTCAAGGTTAACTCACACTGGAAAAAAATGATCCTTGCATCTCCTTCGCTGTAGCCCACAAGGGGGAGCAGATGTTTGTGTCAGTCCCATTATTAGTATTGTGATATGCCACTGATCAGATGTTAGAAACACCAGATGGACTTGGCCGTAGAATCAGAGAGACAGATGCACTTCAGCAGTCTACTTAGAACAGCTGCTGAACCAGGAAACAGGTGGATAGATATGGACAGTGGGAGGACATTCACAAGGGTGGAGATGGACCTAGCACCAAAAGATTGCTGATCACAGGGTTGGGGGAGGTATAAATCCCAATATGTATACATGGAGTTATAGACTCCAAATCTTCAGGGGTAAAGAAAAGTATTCAGGAACACTGTTTTATGTAGTCTATATGCAGTCAATGAAAACAAAATAAAACAAATCCCTATGAGATCATGAGATCATTTATTCATAAATAAAAACAAGATAATAAAAACAAATGTTTGACTTAACAAATGTAAAGTATTGTGTTTTCTTTCTGACATAAAAAGCATGTTATAACACAAAAATGAATAACGTAACTTCCTCAGAATGCATGAAATATAATCTAAGAAAAGGAATCATGGAGAATGATAAGAGGATACTTTGTAATGTCAGACCCAAACATAGTAATATATTATCTACACTGTTTTTTGAACATATGTAGTAAAAATACAAACACTTGAAAGACTTGTCTTAAGTATTAACCAGGAACTAAAAATCTTTAACCCCTGAGGACCATCGTGCACATACATGGTTGGCACTTAAGGACCACGGAGCAGCCATGCGGGGATCCATGAAATCAATGACGTACATGTACGTCATGGATCCTTTAGGGACATCCACCCATGACGTACATGTTCGTCCTGCGTTGTTAAGGTGATAATATATTTTGACAAAGTATATGGGGGGATTGTAGAGGGAAGGTATTTAGGAACCAGAATCCTACATAGCCTCTACCCCTCTACCTGTCCCAATTAGTAGGTTCAGCAAGCTGTAAATCACAGGCTGCAGAGTTTGTAGAGAGAAATGAAGTTTGACTTGCTCTGAGCAAGGATTGCAGGGCAGAGCAATGCAACAAAGCGGAACATGAAAAGCTTGGTTAAACCTGTACCGTTTTTAGTTTAGTACCTTGAAGTTGAAGGGGAAACCGCTACAAATAAAGTCAGTGCTCAGACTGAGCTATTTTTTGTTTGTAGTGTTGCTTTCATTTTGTTTTACCTGATGATTGTGTTTGATGCAATATCAAAATAAACCTGAACATCTTTTTAAGAACTATGGACTGTTTATGATACCCTAGTGCTTACTGTCCATCAAGGGGCAGCCCACTTATGGTCTATCACTATATATATATATATATATATATATATATATATATATATATATATATAAAAAAAACAGTAATAAGAGGAGAGCGCTAGTGAAATAGTTAAAGACAATTTAATACATAAAGCCTAGGATACAAAATATCTAAATAACATTCACTTTCATAAAATAAACAATCCTAGTGAAACTAGGATAAATTAGTGAATTCACTAATAACAATAAAAGTAGTAATAAAAGAACCAAAAAAAAAAAAAAAAAAAAAATTAAAAAAACATTAACCCCTTGATGTGCAAAGTTCAAAACTTTTTATGAAAGTGAATGTTATTTAGATATTTTGTATCCTAGGCTTTATGTATTAAATTGTCTTTAACTATTTCACTAGCGCTCTCCTCTTATTACTGTTTTTTTTTTGTAGTTATTTATTCTGTCCACCTCCAGAACGAGGATTGCAGCGACAGTTTTTTATTTATTTTTATTTTTTATAAGGGTTTCAGCGTATCTGGATAGGCGCCATTACTTATACTTATTGTTTTCTTGATATATATATATATATATATATATATATATAGCACATAGCGGGAGACGTAGAAAAAAAACCACTCTTAGTAGTTTCTAAGAAGCTATCTTTAAGTCATGGCATCTGGAGATAACATCAGGTCTGATTTATAAATGATTAAAAGCATTTTTATAAATATGGTGTTATTAAACTGATGTTAATGCCTGAAATGCTTAAGGACAGAATATACCTGGCGTTAAGATTCTGGGGAATATTATGTCGTAAAACTTGTCTCAAATACTGACATTTCTTTATAAATTCTCTGTGCAACTTTTTCCAAATATTGTTACGACATTAAAAAAAACATACTATATGGCATACAGCCCACCTAAACTGGTGTAATTAAGTTAATAACTATCGGAGACAATGTTACAGCCATTTTAATGCTTCTTTTTGCTTAACTCCACTTTTATAAATCTCCCCCACAGCGCCTAATACTGCTAGAAATAATTGACTGTTAAGAAACAGAAATGTAAACATGAATCATCCCACAACCCTAAGAGCACAATATCTCAGCCCAAAGCATGCCCTGGTGTGCCCAGAGCTTCTATTTCTTCCTCCTGGCAATCTATCCCTACAGCACAGTGGTTTCAGTGTTCGGTTTCTTGTCACAATAATTGGGACAATCTGTGGATCCTGCAGAATGACTTTGATATGGGTCTTCCATGCTGTCTTCAATTATCTTGGATGGAAAGTGTCCTCTGAGGCCACTATTCTTAAGCTATCTCAAAGAAGTAAATTTGTTGGTTAGTATGTAAATGAATTCCATGTCCTGTCCTATGAAACTGACAAGAACATGGAGGTACTCAAGGCTAATTTTAGGAGAGGCCTGAAAGAAGCAGAGGCTCTTGAATACCTTATTGTCTTCTGTCTCAGCTTGGATCTCCAGATTCAATTAGAGCAATATAGATTATACTTATCCAGATGGTCCCAAACATCCCAAGCTCCAAATTCAAACTGTCTAACAGTTTCTAACTCTATTCCAAATGAACCAGTTCAGGCCAGAGAAAAGACATTGAAGAACATTATGTAACAGAGTATTATCCTCTGCATGGGTGCTAATGAGTGCTACTTGGGTACATTGCATGGTTGTTGCAGCAGTCCCTGGCACACTCTTGCTGTGGTTAGGATTGAGTTAATGTGTCACCAAAAAAAGCAGCTCCGATTGATCTTCATAGTATTTGGGCCATGGAGAGTGTTATTTCACTACTATCTGAGTTGTAGTTCAAGAGTAATTGAATGATAAAGTATCCCCCTCCCGCCCCTTTTACCTAGTGTAAGACACATCCCCTCAGATGTGGAATCTGGTCTCTTGACCGGACAGGTCACAGCGAAGGACAATCTTCTTACTGTGATCATAAGGAAAACCCTGCCCCTTTACAGGTTTTTCAGGTTTATCCTTAAACCTCACTGAAGATTATCCCTCTCTTCGATCCATCCAGACAGTCTTGCTGCTCTGAGGTGAGCAGTGTTACATCAGTAAAAGGGGTCAGAGGGGGATACTTTATCATTCAATTACTCTTGAACTACACCTCTGTCAGTATTGAAATAATACTCCCTATGGCCCAAATACTATGAAGATTAATTGGAGCTGTTTTTATTTTAAAACATTACTATCACTTTAAATTGTGGATTATTATTTCTAATTTAGCATTTACATTAGGCCTGTTTCATAGAAAAAAATTATCATTTTTAAATATTAAAGTAACAGTAATGGATTAAGTGACTTTTTTTAATAAAAACTGGAGAAATGCCAAATAATATGTACGTATAAATGTTGTTGGTTAACCCCTTAACGACATGTGACGTACTATGACCGTCATGGTCCTTGAAATACTGAAGGACAGATGACGGTCATAGTACGTCACGTACTTTTTACTTACAGCGCTCTACCGGGAGCGCTGTAAGTAAAAATAGGGCCTGAAATTGACCGCTCCAAGATCGGAGTGATCTCTATCAGGCCCCATAGTGACGCGCCGATACACGCGACAGGTCACGTGTACCGGCACGTCCACGTGGTCCTATGCGGTCCTTATGGGACGGAAACGTCCCAGGACCGCCGGTCGTTAAGGGGTTAAGACAACTATCTAATGCACGCTGGCTTTCTTTTTGTTTTTCAAGAGAGCACAACATGAGTGACTCTCAGAAAATCACATTTCCCAAACAGTAAACATTTTAATACAATTATTTTGCAGACTATAAAATTCTAATTGAATAAACCACTTGTTGTTTTATGGGAGCTGAGCATTCCCACTTTTTCTCTGTTTAAAATCTCATTATTATTTTATTTTTGTAAAGATACTTGGAGAAAATTGCTAACATTTTCCCTTAGGCTTGAAATTAACTTATCCAGGGTAACAGGAAATGTGGAGTCTTGTGATGTAGATTGTTAAACCAGATGGGAAACATAGCACATGCTAGTTGTATAGGAGAGTGGTGCAATTGAGTCATCATGGCTGCTGTGACAATGTTTCTTTTAACCTAGATTTGATTAACTTGGTGTTTTAGGATCCAAGCTGTTAAAAGTTGCATTTAAATCAACCTGAATTTGGGAACTTTATATTTGCCACTTATGGTGCACTAGGCTTAATCTAGAATTGCTCCAACAGTTTTTAGTACATAAGCATCAAGATTTGTGCATGAGACCCTGTATCTGCTCCTTGTTCTATCTCACAACCAGTGTAGCAACAAAAAGGATACAGTGCTATATTATGCATGAATTAACTCAATGGTGACAAGCCACCCACTTACCAGAAATATAGTACTGCACTTCCTGCTCAATTGGTATATTAACATATTCACTATAGGTACTATTTTCTGTGCCTGAGAGTTTTTGTCTTCCAGTGTCTTTCAATTATGGCCTATGGGCTTAAAGGAGCAGTAAACTTTTGCTATGGAAAAATATATATTGTATAACTTGCTGTTGATTAAAATAAGGGTATTCTCACTGCCGAGAGATGCATATTTATAGAATTATTATGGTTTAAACACTTGTTTTTTTTACATTTTCAGTGTTCCCTAGTTGTCAGATTCCAATTAGTTATTCTGTTCTATTGTATTTGAGAGGAAATTCAATGACAAACTGTATTCCACACAGTGTGATAAAGCTGCTGAGTCATTTTGTCAGTTAGAACTTTCAGGAAGTAATTGCACTGTAATTCACTTCCAGAAACGTTGAACTGTTATAACATTTAAATAAGACAACTGATAGTGGTGGGACTGTCCTCTTTATATTCAGCAGAAAAAGCTCTGTAAAATATAGGCTTTCATTTAAAAAAATGTACTGCTCCTTTAAACGGTTTACTTTTCATTTAAATGGCGGCTTCTGTATATGTACGCGTCAAAAAGTGCTTCACTGGTCCATAACCCTTTGTATCCTGGGGAGATATTCAACATATTGCAATGCAAAGCATTGGATACTTCTTTGACATTCAAAACTTTAAAGGGTTAAAGTAATATGACAATATAATGTATTTTATGACTTAGCCTAACTTATACAACACGTAACCAGTGGGTTAGTTCATAACATCGGTCACTGGATTTTACAGAGGCTGGAGTATAAAGAGGTACTGGAGCAATTCTGGTGCAAAACAAACACAACATAGGGGACCTTAAAAAATCCCTGTTAAAGGGATAGTAATACTTCGTTTTAACTTTATTTTATTTTGTAGGCATTAAAAAAACATGAAGAATGATATAAGCCTTATCTCTCAAACCTTTATGGTTTATGAGATATTCACAAGCAAAGTTTCCACTCCCGCCCCTTTTACCTAGTGTAAGCCATCTCTTCTCAGATGTGGAATCCAGTCCATAGACCAGACATATAACAGAAGGGGACAATCTTCTTCCTATGAGAACAATGAAAGCCCTGCCCCCCTTGACAAGTTTTTCAGCTTTTTCCCTTATTTTAATTGAAGATTGTCCCTCACTGCAGTCTACCTGGTCACCTCCCTTCTGATCTGGCTGAGCAGTGTTACATCAGTAAAAGGGGCGGGAGGGGGATACTTTGTCATTGAATTACTCTTGAACTACAACTCTGACAGAATTGAAATAACACTCTCCAAAGTCCAAATACTATGATGATTAATTAGAGCTGCTTTTATTATGAAACATTACTATCCCTTTAATTTAAAAGGGGCTTTTAAAGGGTTAGTAATGCCCATATCTAAGTTGATGCAGTATTGTAGATGTTAAAAAAATAAAGTATCTGGAGAAAGTCCCATCTCTCAAACCATTATGGTTTGAGAGATATTCACCACTAAAGTTCCCCCTCCCTCATGTCAGCTGTAAAGATGACAGAAGGAGATCTATGTCGGCCGACTCGAGGAGGCTCTTCAGCAGAGCCGAAATAGTGACATTTAAAAAGAACTACTTCATTGGAATGGTCTACAAAGTGTGTTTGTAAACCAGGTACACTTTGGAGACCGTTCCAATAAAGTGATTATTTTTAAATATCGCTATTCCATCTCTGCTGAAGAGCCGCCGGCTGGTCCCAGGACCAGATCTCCTGCTGTCAGGAGAAGGGGAGAGAGGGGGGAACTTTAGTGGTGAATATCTCTCAAACCATAAAGGTTTGAAAGATGGGACTTTCTCCGGATATTTTATTTTTCTAACATCTACAAAACTGATTATAAATGGATATTACTAACCCTTTAAGTCCTTGAACACTAGAGAGGCCTCCAAAGCATTGTTTTGCAATGTGCTGGCGACCTCTGTAGCATTCAGGAGGTTAAAATGCCCAATTAAAAATAATGGGAATATAGGACATTTTGTATTTGCTCCTAAGGTGCATTTAGTTTGCTCCAGAATTGACCCAATTCTTCGTAGAACATCAGTCTCCCTGTATCACTGCTGGTGAATTAAAGCCACGCAGCACACATTAAAATCAAATAGTATAGTGCATTTAACCCTTTGAGAACCAGAGGGGTGTCCAACATTGGTACTCAGTAGGTTAAATCATTGAATTTTCAGTTCTCCTGTGGTTAAATAGAATGTTTCACAAAAACAGCAGAGCCAGTTAATCTTCATAGTATTTGGGTCATGGAGAGTGTTATTTCAGTACTGTCAGAGTTATAGTTCAAGAGTAATTGAATGATAAAGTATCCCTCTCCTGCCCCTTTTACCTAGTGTAACACTTCTCACCTCAGATGTGGAATCTGTTTTAAGACCAGACAGCTCACAGCAAGGGACAATCTTCTTACTGTGAGCATAAGGAAAATCCTGCCCCCCTTGACAGGTTTTTCCGGTTTTTACCTTATGCTAATTGAAGATTGTCTCTCTCTGTTATCCATCCAGACAGTCTTGCTGTTCTGAGGTGAGCAGTGTTACATCAGTAAAAGGGGCGGGAGGGGGATACTTTATCATTCAATTACTCTTGAACTACAACTCTGACAGTATTGAAATAACACTCTCCATGGCCCAAATACTATGAAGATTAATTAGAGCTGCTTTTATTGTGAAACATTACTATCCCTTTAACCACAATTTTCATTTCTCCCATACGGTACTCTGTACCGCTTTACCTTATTGAATTGGACCTTTAACCCTTCGAGTGCCAGAGAGGTACGCAGCACATTGTTTAAATGTATCTAAATGCATTGCACCTTTGTTCATATCACCATGTATGAAAACCTAATTCAAGGACAGAGAAAACTACTTCTACCAATGAATACGATGTCAGGATGAAAGAATGTTCTGATCTAATTACTGAGGAATTATCAGACTTGCTTGTCAAAGATTTTTTCATGTTTATAGAGCTAATTATGACTCATTTTAGTAGTCTGAGTTTTATTTGATTTGGACAGAAGATTTTTTATAGCTCATATGTTATGTAATAGTTTGCTCAGATGAATGGTTCGATTTTCACATCAACATAGTTCTTATATGTGAGGTAACATTCAGTTTAATCCTTTCAACAATATCTTTTACTCATTCTAATCAAACGAGTGAAAAGCTACTTTTTGAAAGCAGCAAGTGTTTCTTGGTAATATTTTGTTAATTAACCCCTTAAGGATCAGAGGGGAGAGCAAAACATTGAAAAGTAATGCTCAAGCCAGCCAGCTCTCAGGTCAGCTCATCAGCCTTTAGACCAGCCAGCCAGGCTTCAGGCCTGCCAGACAGACAGCCCTCAAGTTGGTCAGCCCTCAGGACACCCATCCAGCACTCGGGCAAGCCAGCCCTCAGGCTAGCCAACCAACCATCCTTTGGGCAGGTCAGCCAACCAGCCATCAGGCAGGCCAGATAACTAGTCCTCAGGCAGGACAGACAACTAGTCCTCAGGCAGGACAGACAACTAGCCCACAGGCAGACAAAACAACCAATCATCAGGTAGGCATGACAATCAGACCTAAAGTAGGTCAGACAACCACCTTCAGGCATGCCAGAAAATCCACTCACAGGCAGGTCAGCCAGCCCTCATGCAAATCAACCAGCCTTCAGTCTAGTCAGCTTTCATGTCAGCCCACTGGCCAACCAGCCAGCCCCCAGGCCAGTCAGGCCAAAGAAGAGCCAGCTCTCAGGTCAACCAGCAGTCAGATCACTCATGTAGCTCCATTTGAATTATAAGCCCTGTTAGCTCTGTGGTATCATTTGTTTTGCTCCATTTCAAATGTAAGCTCTGTTGTATTACTAGTGTAGCCTCCATTTCAATTATAATCTTGGTGATGTACTATTGTAGCTCCATTTCAATTCTAAGCTCTATGGTGTCACTTGGGTAGCTTCATTTCATTTGTAAACTCTGTGTTATAAATAGTGTAGCTACATTTGAATTGTAAGTTCTGTGGTATTACAAGTGATATCACAGAGCTCACATATGAAATGAAAATACACTGGTATTTATTTATTTTGAAAGTGTTTTACTAGGAAGAATACACTGAGAAATGTTTGCTGCACTATTAATACCACAGAGCTTACAACTGAAATGGCACTGCATTATTGATACACAGAGCTTACAATTGAAATGAAGCTACAGAAGGGAGGTGAGTTGGGAGAGTCTGTTAGAGTGATTACTGGAGGTGGGGCATTAGCATGGGTGGGGTATAACCGGGGGCAAAGTAGAGGGGGTCCATAACCTCCATTTTCCCTGGCGCCCTGAGTGCTGTTCGTCTACCCCTGCTAAAACAACAAACTAACAGTTTATATTTTTTCTTCAATTTATTAAACATCTTTAGGTGACAGGTCCACCTTAATCAAATATTCACATCTTAGAAATAATATTAAATATTTGGGAAGAAACAACTTTCTTATTTTCCCTTTGTTTAAACAATCCTTCAGTTTTCAGCAGTGAACATCTCAGTTAGAGATTTATGCTGTTCTAAGTGATACGAGCTGTAAGCTAAACTTTTGGTGCTCAGAGCAAACCTAGTGTTAAAGGGATAGTAATACTTCATTTTATCTTTATTTTATTTTGTAGGCATTAAAAAAACATGAAGAACGATATAAGTCTTATCTCTCAAACCTTTATGGTTTAAGAGATATTCACAAGCAAAGTCCTTCCCCCCCCCCGTTCAGCCAGATCAGAAGGGAGGTGCCCAGGTAGACTGCAGAGAGGGACAATCTTCAATTAAGATAAGAGAAAAAGCTGAAAAACTTGTCAAGGGGGGAAGGGCTTTCATTGTTTTCATACAAAGAAGATTGTCACCTGCTGTTATCTGTCAGATTCACATCTGAGAAGAGATGGCTTACACTAGGAAAAAGGGGCGGGAGGGGGAAACTTTTCTTGTGAATATCTCTTAAACCATAAAGGTTTGAGAGATAAGACTTATATCATTCTTCATGTTTTTTTAATGCCTACAAAATAAAATAAAGATAAAACGAAGTATTTCTATCCCTTTAAAGAGGCAGTACATCCCTGAATTACACTGAGACAAATGCAGACACATGCTAAGGGGAGAAAATAAATAAAATCTGCATTTTTATTTTTGTCTTCACATGTCATATTCATATAAATATATTAAAAACAAATCAACATTCTTCCTGTGTTTCCATGGCAACGCGGGAAGACTTTTTTCTTATTTATTCTACTCTGGGGGTGTCAGCTGCTCAAATCCCATTCACCCCTTTTAGTTCATTTTGTTTCTTCTAATTTCCTTCAGTGGGATTGGCATTTGATCATCTGTACGAAGTTTTCAAGAGAGATGCAGAAAGAAGAGCAGAACAGCTTCGTTTAGAGAATCTGGAAAAATTCAGATAATGGTGAAAATCTAAAAAATTTAATTTTCTCAAGCAACTTATTAGTGTCACAGATTCTCTTCCCAGTGCTATGAAGAAAATTATTTTTTTTTTAATTTGACGCACTACGCACTACACTTATTTTTAATAAGTGTGCAGGCAAGACTGAGAGGCCTCTCCAAATACTCAAAAATGCCAAAAAAAGCAAACAAACAGACAAAAACCTTTCTAAAGTCCTTCACACCTTGCATCTAAGTGGAAAACAGAACCTTTCTAGCACAATTAAAATTTCCCTTGATCTATGCCTCTTCTCTTACTTCATTGTTTTAAGGTGCCCATTGACAGTTCAATCTCATCAGACAACTCCATCCACTCTGGCTGGAATTGACCAGATAGAACATATATCTGTGTGTGTGGCTAAAACCAATGTTGTCAAAATCACCAAATCGGCATTTTTGATTGGTCGGTCTGTATTGAAAATTTTTACACTGCCAGTGAGATAGCTCAGCTGGTTAATGCAACAGCTGTACAATCTGCTCAAACCTTAGGACTGCACGTTCAAGTCCCTAGCGGTGTGTCAAATATCTGCTCACCATTAGAATGAACTCAGACAGAAGACAAGCACACACAGGACCTCTTGATCACCATGTGCTTCATTATGAGTTTTATTGTAAGCTCAGTGACATCAAAACAACGTCTGGATTGCACTTCCAGTAATAGGAGAGATTATGCTAAAAAATTTCTCCTCATAGACAAGGAGGAGAGAGAATACCACATTTGGTAAAATATTCCTAGTTTTGGGATCTTAAATTTACAGCTACCTATGAATCTGCTAAATCTTCAGGAGAGCCGCTTATCGCAAAATCAGAGTGGTCACTCGAATGACTTATAAAGGGATAGCCCAGATCACTTCACAATTGCTGAGTCTGGATAATAAATCATAAGGTCCCTTAAATAAACATTCCAAATAATCTAGAGATTCTTTTCATAGATACCTGTATCACGGTGCCCGTGCTATTCAGCGACATTCTGTCAATCTACACTCCTGCTTAACACCTATTGGCTGAACTGTGATTGTCCCGCCCAGTATTGTCCTTAAATACTGGGTTCTGGCACATCTCCGGTGCCCTTTCGTGGTGTTCCAGTACCAGCGCTTGTTCCTGATTATTGTGTTCTCTCAGTGTATCGACCCGGCCTGCCTGACTACTCTGTATCTCGTCTCCTGCCTGTGCATCGACCCGGACTGCCTGACCATTCTGCTTCTCATCTCCTGTGTACTGACCCGGCTTGGCTGACGTTCCTGCTTCGTGTACTGACTTGGATTGGCTGACGTTCCTGCTCCGTGTACCAACCCGACCTGGCTGACGTTCCTGCTCCGTGTACCGACTTGGATTGGCTGACGTTCCTGCTCCATGTGATCCTGCCCGGTTGGGCTGCTGCCTCCTTTGCACGCCCTGACCGGTCTCCGGTTTAGGGTGGTGCTTCTCTCTCGCTGTCTGTGAACAGCTGTACAGTTTTGTCTCGGTTGCCTCTGTGTTGCCCCGGCGACATTCCTATTCGCCTGCCTTACTATCCGTTCCAGGTTGGGTGCCTCCCAGGGCGAGTTGCTCAGTTTCCGTTACCATTACGGCAGTGCTCAGTTGCTCAGTCTCCATTAGTGCCACGGCAGTGTCCAGTCGCCTAGTCTCCGTTACTGCTACAGCAAAGCTCAAGTGGCTTAGTCTCCGTTACTGCTACGGCAGTGCCCCTGTGGCTCAGATTCCGTTATTGCCATGACAGATCCTCAGTTGCTCAGTCTCCGTTTATGCCACAGCAGTATCCAAGTGCATAGTCTCCTTTAATGCCACAGCAGTATCCAACTGCCTAGTCTCCGTTTATGCTACAGCAGTCTCCAGTTGCCTAGTATCCGCTACTCCTACGGCAGCGCTCTCGTGGCTTGGTCTCCGTTACTGCTACGGCAGTGCTCTAGTTGCCTGGTCTCCGTTACTGCTACGGCAGTGTCAATATCACTCAGTCTCCGTTACTGCTGCGGCAGTGTTCACGTGGCCTAGTCTCCGTTACTGATCCGGCAGTGCTCAAGTTGCTCAGCCTCTGTTACTGCTAAGGCAGTCTACCATTGCCTGGTATACTTATTCTTGGGTGTTACTCGTACTTAAGCTCTCAACCCTGTGTGAGCTCCTTAAAAGGCCTTACCACACATGGGACTGTTTACACTCTCTGTCTGCTATTAACCCATGCAGTACCGATACACTGGGACTCATAAAAGATCTGCCTGACCTGTGTCAGTAAAATGTGTTATGGACTCTTTTCTTATACTGGACCTGTGTGGGCTTACCTATATATAACCTGTCTTGTGGCTGTACTATATTAAGTGTATATTACAGGACCTGTGAGGGTTATTGTGATCTTAATTGTTTAATAAAACTGTGTTTTATCCAAACCTACTGTGTCTGTGTGTCAAACAAACCGTTACAACCTGCCTGTATTTGACATGAATCCCAAGTTGCATAATATACGATCTCCGAGAATTTTATAAGAGGATAATGTGCATGACATTAACATCAATTAACCCTAATTGAATGCCAGGGCTATAATATCACCAGTGACCATAATATTCAGTGGACTGATTGCAGAAATCTATCTGGCAACAGTCAAATAGTAATCCTTGGATATTAGGCATATCCTGGTAATTCTCATTACGTATTCCTAGTGATTAAAAAGACGTATCTGCTACACCTTTTGAAATCTTTTAATAGAGAACCACTAGATCCAAAATTAGTCTCTACATAATTCCAATAAAGGAATCATGAATATTTACAATTATATAAGTGGATAAAATTGAGTCTATCTCATACATGAGCTTCAATGATAAGGAGACGTCCTCTGCAGCTGATATATGCAGAGTAAGGGACATTCATTATCCGCAGGAGTCACACACAGCGATAAACATGAGCAATTATTTATGATTAATTTTCTTGTTTAATTTTCCTCTCTGTAAGAACTGTTGAATCTTTTATAAATACGATTATTGTTTTTAATACTATTCACTCTCTAAATTTAAGATTCCAACACTAGGGATATTTTAGAAGTGCAAATGTGGTATTCTTTCTTCTCCTTGTCTATGAGGAGAAATTTTTTGGAAACTCAGTGACATCACCAGGTGCATTTGGTAGGGCAGCGGCAGGCAGGCTGGTTCAGTTCATAAGGATATCCATACATGGGTAGGATCAGCGAGAGTCAAACCATAGGTATAACCAGATGTCAGTGAGGTATGTTAGATACCTTGCAAGTATAGCAGTGAATAACCAAACCAAAGTCCCTCAAATGTTAAGAATAATATTTAGAGGATATATACAGTTTGTAGATGTGGACCTCTGTGGACATGATATCCAGCATGAATTAAATATTAGTTTGTGGGGCGTATGTCTCCATAGTATAGAGTTATAGTGGCCTTTTCTATGCAGATTAAGATAGTGTGTATGTGTCTGTGTAGTTGTGCAGTTATTTTACCTTAAACCATACCTCCCTTTACACTTACTGGACACCTGTGGTAAGCAACCTTTGGCCTGTCTGGTCCTTCTAAGCTGGATGGGGATGGTCAGAATTGTAATCTCCAACAGCTGGAGTGCCAAATTTTGCCTACCCCTGGTGCCGTGTTCCAATTTAACCCCTTGGAGAACTCTCTATAATCCAAGAAGCTATTATACATTTTAACCCCTATTTAGACTTTTTGTAACTTGGACTTATAGGCAATATATGTGGCCCTTGAGGTGAAGATGGCTCCTTCTCACTGGACTAGATCTATGTAAAAATTAGAAGGACCAGACAGGCCCCTGTCATATTTAAACACCGGATCAGTGGATTTGTTCTTGGAAGGAATTTCTGTTTCATTTTCCTTTGATCCTTTTTGTATTTTTGCTGGTATGAGTGGAAACCAGAGCAAATAAAAAAGCCAAACAGCAAGAAAGACAGCCAAATATTCTCAGGGTGGAGAAGGACCTTGACCCTGTTCCACTGGAAATCAACAGCTCTTTATCCTAGGACAGTAACAATGAAATCCCAAGTAGATTTTAAAATGCAATATAATGTGTGGAGACATGCAGTCTGGAAAGCTGGGTTCCAGAAACACCCTAGCCATCTGGGCCCACATATCACATTAATGAAGGGGCCCTGTAGTATGACTCTCAATGACCATATGTGGGCTACTGTCCAACTCTTTGGGCAAACATTAATAATAAAATCCAACTTACATGGTGCAAAATAT
The DNA here is from genome assembly GCA_037306005.1 of Rhinophrynus dorsalis. Lineage (NCBI taxonomy): Eukaryota > Metazoa > Chordata > Amphibia > Anura > Rhinophrynidae > Rhinophrynus > Rhinophrynus dorsalis. The sequence continues at coordinate 46,292,653 of CM074720.1, forward strand.
ATGTTTCCTCTTGCCTTATGTATTTGTAATTGATTGCTTTTATGAGTCACATCCTGGGAAGTGTTTTAAACTGTTATTGATGTAAAATAGCACATTATGGAAACTTTAGGAGTCTTAACTTACAAGGAGTTACACATTTTTAGATATAGCCCTTTGGGTTTTCACACTAAACCAGAACCTTTCTTAAAGAGTTACAGCTGGTGAGATATTCAGAATAGATTTATATTTTTGCACACACCAGGCACCAGGTTAATCTATCAAAACAGCAGATGTAGTCTGTTTTGGAGTAAAGGTAGTCAATACTTTTAGAAAGCAGTGGCCAATATTTTGACCTCCAACTGTTGAGGATTACAACCTCCATTGAGCCCAACCAGACATTCTACATCAATGAAGCTACATGGATAAGATATATACATACAGTCACAGAGATTTGAAGAACAAATCATCCATAAGTAAGCACTCGCAGGACTCCTGAATGTGAAATCTGGTGTTTGCGTACTGATAGTTTGTACTTCAAATTGCTGTGGCTGCCTTAATGTGCTTAAGCAATGAGGTAAATTCAGGTCACCCCAAAATTTGATTGTCAAGCCAATAAAAAGACATTATCACACTTCTCTCTCTCTCTCTCTCTCTTTCTGTGTATAAATATATATATATATATATATATATATATATATATATGTATATATATATATATATATATATATATATATATATCTCAAATGAATGCGTATCACAGTATGTAATTATACCTTTTTATTAGACTTGCATTCAATTTAAGGGACACGCTTTCTAGAGCATTACTCCCTTTTTCAAGTCAGAAGCATACTGTTTAAAAAAATTAAACATATAAATTAAAAGCCATGCTAATGAAAGCACAAACTGATAAGTAATAAATCACTTAAAGGGATAGTAATACTTCATTTTAACTTTATTTTATTTTGTAGGCATTAAAAAAACATGAAGAACGATATAAGTCTTATATCTGAAACCTTTATGGTTTAAGAGATATTCACAAACAAAGTATCCCCCCCCTGTTCAACCAGATCAGAAGGGAGATGCCCAGGTAGACTGCAGAGAAGGACAATCTTCAATTAAGATAATGGAAAAAGCTGAAAAACTTGTCAAGGGGGAAGGGCTTTCGTTGTTTTCATACAAAGAAAATTGTCCCCTTCTGTTATCTGTACTGTCATACAACCAGACTCACATCTGAGAAGAGATGGCTTACACTAGGAAAAAGGGGCGGGGAGGGGAACTTTGCTTGTGAATATCTCATAAACCATAAAGGTTTGAGAGATAAGACTTATATCATTCTTCATGTTTTTTTAATGCCTACAAAATAAAATAAAGTTAAAACGAAGTGTTACTATCCCTTTAAAGTTCTTAACAGAGGAATGCAGGGGTAGGGGAAAGGGGAGTAAGAGAGAGAGAGAGATACATAATACATTGAAATAAACAGAAACATCTCATAAGAAAGATGGTTAAACAAATATTAACTCAAAATAAATAGAAGAAAATATTATGTAAAGTTTTGGTAATGTGCGAGGAATCACAAGTCCTTATTAAGCCCAGTGTGTTTGGTGTTGTAAAAAATGATCATCTTAAGTTCAAATGTTTTTGTGTCCTCTTTATTTTTGAAGTTCCCTATGAGTATTTTGATTTTAAGCTTATGGATGGAGCGGTTTCTCTGGGTGAAATGATAAACGACTGGGGTATGGTACTTTGTTTTATGGTATTTCTCAATAGATTGCCAGTGTGTATTCATTCTTAGATTAAGTGGCAGTCCTGTTTCACCATTACATTCAATGCATTGTATAATATATACAAAATTTGCTGATGTACATGAATATAATCCTTAAAGGGATAGTAATACTTAAGTATTACTAATCCCTATTGCAAAGTACTACTAAAAAAAAAGTATCGCCCCCCAGTGTCATCTCTCAAACCTTTATGGTTTGAGAGATGATCGCTTCTAAAGTTGCCCTCTCCCACCCCCTTCCCCGTAGTCAGCGTTGTAGCTGACTGCAGGGAAAAAAGTCATACGACTTTCAGACGGCTCTCCAGCACAGCTGGATCGCGTTCCTAAAAAAGAAAACTTTCACTGAAATGGTCTTCTACGTGTGCTTGGTTTGCAAGCACACGTAGAAGACTGTTTTAGTAAAAGTTTTTTTTTTAAGTAACACGATCGCGGCTCTGCTGCAGAGCCGCCTGATGATCTATCACCGGATTTCCTTTCAGTCAGCTAGAATGCTGACTACGGGGAAGGGGGAGGGAGAGGGCAACTTTAGAAGCGTTCATCTTTCAAACCATAAAGGTTTGAGAGACGACACTGGGGGCAATACTTTTTTTTTAGTAGTACTTTACTATAGGGATTAGTAATACTTAAGTATTACTATCCCTTTAAAGGCTGTATATCTTGTTCTTGAAGATGTATATCTTGATCTTGAATGTCAAAAAATAAGGTATTATTATATACTGCGATACTCATTCATTGGGCATCTACACTACTGAACTAGCACGACTATCCTAAATTAAATATATATACATCTATATAGTATGTGTATGTGTTTCGGCATAGAGATAGATAGTTAACAAAACTGTAAAGATAAATATCTGTTTATATAATAAGATAATAAAAATAATCTACTTATCAAATAATTTGTTAAATAAATAAACAGCTGACTTTGCAGTTAGAACAGTAAAACTGCATTATTTTTTTCATTTGATGAAAGGTCTTGATGCTGTGTTTTGTATGGTGCTAATTTACTGACCTATTTAACAAGTAAGAAATTCAAATCTTTCTGCTGCTCAACTTCACAGAATAAAAATCAAGGTTAAAGAAATTATGTAAAATAAAATAAGTTTATTTAATGGACAAACTGTAGATATAAAAAAAATGTTTCTTGTAAAAGATTAGCTCTTTCATTATGAAATGGCAAAAAAAAGTCCTAAATTCCCAATAGATTCTCCCAAAAAAAATCAAGTGATTTTCCTATTAACAAGCTGCAAATGGTATTCTTCATTAAAACAACATACCGTAATTTCTTATGTTTAATATTGTTCTGCATTAATGGAACACTAACTCCTCCTTATAGAAACTCCATTACCTTACCTTAAAGTGGATCTCTCACATAGATATAAGTAATGCTCATTAGTTAGAGCATTTAGGGAAACCATTTAAAACATTGTTCATTTTTAAAAAAAAAAACTTTATCTGCACAAAATTTAATGTTTGAAAAGTGCCCGCAGCCTACTTCCGGCTTGCCGAACTGCCGCTGCTCCCCTCCCTCCTCCGATGACGGAGGCTGTCTGTCTCTAAGCTGGAGCGATCTCATTGGCTAGATATCGATGTCTGCCAATGAGATCTCTCCAGCTTAGAGAAAGCATCCGTCATCGCAGGATGCTGCGTAGTGGGAAGGGAGCAAGATGGAAGTAGGTTGCCGGGCATTTTTTAAACATTAAGTTTTGCGCAGATAACATTTTTTTTTTTTAAATGAACAACGTTTTAAATGTTTTCACTAAATGCTCTAACTAATGAGCATTACTTATATCTATGTGAGAGATCCCCTTTAATCTTGAGCAGAAAATCCTAATGGTTACTATGATTTATGCCTTTGCTCATTGCTTCAGCAGATTTTCAATCATTACAATAAACAAATGCTCTCTGAAAGGGACTCATGAGTTAAAAAAGCAAGTGTAGAATTATATTTTAGAGATGTAAAATTAATTATTCATGTTATATGTGCTAGCTATAGGTAAATGATATTAAATTTATATAAACCTAATTCATTTTTTTAGCATTAGGATTCCTTTAAAGGGATAGTAATGTCTTAATTACATAAAAAGTAATATTGTAGACCATAAAATAAGAAATACATTGACGCAATTCCTATCTCTCAAACCTTTATGGTTCTAAAGTTCCTCTCTACCTGATGACAGCTGTAAAGCTGACAGAAGGAGATCCGTGTTGGCCAACAGGAGGAGGCTCTTCAGCAGAGCCGCAATAGCGCGATTTAAAAGGAAATACTTCTTTGGAACTATCTACAAAGTGTGCTTGCAAACCAATACACCCCAGCCTTATTTCACAAAACCACACTGTCTGCCAGTCCAATAGCCACCCTCAGTAAACTTTCTCACTCACAACACTGCACCTCCTGCTTATCTCCTAGGCGGGAAACACCATGGTCTCCCATAGGTTGTACCTGATCACTAGCCTAGATAGAAAGTTCTCACTGGGTCTTTACCATCAAGTATGGGAACTGCTCACATCCTGATTCAACTTTAGAATTCCTTCTCAGGGGGATGTGAGTGGAAGCATTGAGGGTGGTTGAAGGAGCTTAGCCACAGTGTGGAGGGTGGATGAGCATGGAAAGGGGATATTATGATGTAAGGGTACAGAGAATGAAGGATACGGGAGGGTGAGGTGAAGGGTTAGAGACAGACAATGGAGCCTGGAAGACACAGGAGGGAAGGGTGGAGGGTGATAGGAGGGGAGTAGAGCATGGAGTATATGGGGGGAAGAAAAGAATAAGGGAACTGATAGGGGGAGGAAGAGAGTAAGGGAACAGAGTATGGAATCTCATTGGGACTGAAAACCGACCTGAGCAGGTTCCTGCTGGGAATTATTTTCCTGAAACATGCAGATCTCTATTCAGCATGCCTCAGGCAAAGCATTCCCTGCTCCTGTCAGAATATGTGTTGGACATGAGTGTGCAGAGGGGATTCAGTCATCATCTACTAACTCATCTAAACAGTTTTACTTTTTGAGTAGAGGGGGAAAACAATGATGAAAGAGTCAAACTCTTCAAGTATCCCAGTCTGACCTGCATGCCAGACCCCTCATGTGACTATTTTCTGACTTTCCCTATGATTCATATACAAAGTGAAACTATGATATAGATTTATGATATTGTTTAGTTTCTGTCTACTGAATTCCAAGCTGAGAATGTATAATAGGAAAGAATACTGAAAACATTAAAGGAAGGGGTGTAACTACAGTGGGTGGTGAAGGTACAGTTGTAATGGGACTTGGCACACAAGGGGCCCATCAGCTCTGCATTATCCTGCAATGCCTTACAATCAGAACAGACTCCTATCTTGGCTGGTAGCTGCTGACATCACTGCTGACATCATCACATACAGCATCCTCCAGCCATTAAGACAGGAATAGTATTTGTGAGCCCCTTTCCCTTTCTTCATTAACTCTTTGGTCACCAGAGAGGTGTCTAATGCACTGCAAAGCAGTAATCTGAACACCCCTCAGGCACTTGACCATAGAGTCTGTGTCGGCATTTGATTAGAATTTGTTCCATGTACGTAACTCTTTATGAACCAGAGGGGAAGGCAAGGCAGTGTCTTGTAATGTGTTGCCCACTCCTCTGAACCTTAAAGGGTTAAACAAAGTCAGTGTCAGTGCATATTATTCAAACTTGCTCCAGACCAGGCAAAGGCAGCCTCATATTTCACCCCAGGACAAAGTAGGATCTAGCTACACTCTTGAATGAGAATTTTTGGCATTCAATTTTAGTGATTTGTTATAGGCAAAAGCAGTGACTGGTATATTGATTCCAAGGCATGGAATCGTATTTGTACATCCCCTCCCACTTTAAGATTGATGTGATTAAAAAAAACGTGCTTTTAAATCGGGGCAAACCAACTGCTCTATAAGTAACCAATATAAATTCCTATTAATTTGAACGGAGCTTTTAACCCCTTCATTGTCAGGGTCTAGGGCAGAGATTCAATAGCCTGACCTAAATCAGCCGGTACGGCAAAAATGGATACCGGCCCACCAAAAAAAAAAGTCTAAGTTGGTATTGAATTGCCCTACCAGCTGAAAGCACAACAGACATTAGGCCACAGAAAAGGACTTGTGGCCAAACGTCTGTTTTGTTCAATAATTTCCCAAAACACACGCTAAATAACATGAATAATAGGAACTTCAGAGGAAAAAGATAACAATTGGTGCCTGAGATACTTTCAAGCACCGATCGTTAGCTCATCCCTATTACACTAATCTGTCTTCCACTGTCCATCTTCTTCTTCTATCTTCCTTCTTCTTTTTTACTTATCTTCTTTCTTCTCTCTTCTTTCTTCTTGTGGTCCATCTTCTTTCTTCCATCTTCTTATTAATCTGTAATAAAAAAGCAAGTGATATAAATACATGATCCATACGTAACCCGCATATCCATGCATATTTTAACATTTTGATTGCCAGAGGGGTATGCAACGCATTGCTCTGCTCTCTCTGGGACTCAAAGAGAAAAACAATGCTGAGATGTTCAGGTTAATGTTTCAAAACATGCCCGAAGTCTAAATTTCTGCCCAGATTCTAAAACAAAACATGCTAAATCAAAATATATCTCTCCATTTGTCCACAGCTGTGTGCTGCGTCTGGTGGCGGCAAACAAGAAAGTGAATAGCAGTACACCCCCACTGCCCATTCCATTGTGAGTGAATTTGAATAGAGACTGCCTTTATATTGGACAGGCTCTGTTCAAATTCCCTCACAGCCATTGGCTGGGATGTGTGCTTACGCACCTCCCAGCCAATCAGCTTTGAGCGAGAGATTGGAGGAAACTACTCTGCAATGCGTTGTGTACCCTTATGGCACTCAAGGGAATAAACTATGCATGGATGTGTTGGTTACGTGTATGGATCATGTATTTATATCACTTGCTTTTTATTACAGATTAATGAGAAGATGGAAGAAAGAAGGCTTACCCCAAGAAGAAAGAAGAGAGAAGAAAGAAGATGGAATAAGAAGATGGACAGTGGCACAACAGGGTGCTGAAGACTCTGCTGGACATCAGAATTAATAGTGATTTTTTCAGTGGCTGTTGGTTCGTTACATAGTTGGATTAACCATATGAGTGTCAGTGGAGTAATTATACACGATTGTTGTGTTGCTCTTTTCATGCCAGCTACATATTTAATGCGGCATTTGGTTGGTTGCCCAATAGTGGACGACAATATGGAAGTGAACCCATTTTCTCTGGGTCTTTTTCCTTTGGAATGAAATCATGATGAACAAATGTTGTTCTTCTGCAAATTCGTTCAATTGGTTGCCTCTGTTATCTCTTTTTCCAATTCCATGTGGTCTGATAAATTTTTCACCATTTTGGATACCACTAATTCTTGCATTGAAATCTCCCATTATGCATTTGTAGTGGTAATTGTCCTGTTTGTAGAGGCATAATAAATCACCATACAATTCTTCAACTTCACCGTGGCTACTTGTAGGGGCATAAACTTGAATGATTTGAAGAAGATAGCGACTGTTTAGTTTCATACCACAGGAAGTGATTCTTTCAGAAATACTTTTTACTTTTACAAGAATCAAGAATGTGATTACTCCACATTGCACATCATTGGTTCCTTCATAGTATAGCCAACGTCCATCTGAGTCTGTCAGTCTTTTGTCAACCCTTTAAGGACTGGCCGATTGGGACCAGCACTGAAAGACCACAACCTTTTTTTTTTTTTTTGTGCATCCGGTTCAGGGCTCCCCGAACAGTGTGCGGCCGTGACAGTCCATTAACAGATAGTGATTCTTTTTTTTTTTTTTTTAATTTATGTAAAACCTATTTAAAGCGGAACTTTCAGCTACCAATAAGTCACCCTTGAATTATTAAACATATGGGGACTAGCATCCTAATACATGTATTACCTCTGTAAGTGCAGCATTCAAAAGAAATCTTTCATCCTAGGAGACTGGAAGCCAGGCATCAGTGCAGACATTGTATCTGCGCGCCTGCGCTGTCAGTCCACATGGTAACTGGAAGGTCTGACGATGCAGGCTTGCAGACTTCACTAACCTGCCCGTCAGTCTCCTAGAATGAAAGATTTCTTTAGAATGCCAACACTTTACAGAGGTAATACATGTATTAGGATGCTAGTTGCCATCCTATATAATAATTCGCTAGGATGTTTGTCAGAAGCTGTCATGCTCAGTAGAGACTCCCTGAACGTACAGAATGCTAGAAGTTGTAGGAATGATGGGAGAATTCTGTGCTTTCAGCCAGTCTCTACAGTGCATGACTATTGGAGGCAGGATGCAGAGCAGGACCGGCCACCTAACCCTTTGAGTGCCAGAGGAGTACACAATGCATTGCATATCCCTCTGGCACTCATAGGGTTAAAATCACCCGGACCATGGCCCGTGTACACTAGTATCTTTAATAATTCAAGGGCAACTTATTAGTAACTAAAAGTTCCGCTTTAACCCCTTAGTGACGGCCGCGTGCAGACGCGGCCGTCACTTAACGCCCGTCTAACAATTTTTTTTTTTTTTGTAAAAGAATCCGGAGTCCCCGAACGGTGTGCAGCCGCGCGGGGAGCCGGATTTCCGGGACGTACATGTACGTCCTCTGTCACTAAGTGACAGCCACACAGGACGTACATGTACGTCCTGTGTCGCGAAGGGGTTAAACTACACTCAGTTGGCTAGTACAATACATTTTTATTCTCTTTATAAATTAAAGTAAGACGTAAAGTAAACTAAAGAAAGTAAATCTATCTTAAGACGACGGGTACATTTTAATTTAAAAGAACAGGATCAGACATAAAGATTTATAAAGGCTGAACACAAATTACTTTTGAAAACTGCAACATAATGCAACCAAATGGTTGGCTGAATAAAGGAAGAAATTACACAAAGTCACTGAATCATATTAGTATTCAAACTGACATAAGAGAAATTTCACATCAAGAATAATACCTACTAGAAGGCTTGCCTGCGAACTGTTACAGTCAGTAAAAATATACTCTTAATCTCAATTTGAAAATACATTCCTTTAAAATATGTTCACATTCCGAGGGTCAGTTTGTTATGATATCAAAAGATGTTAAATGTCCTTCTATAAAAAGCAGATGTTTTCCATGTGGTACGGTACCTTACCACTGAAACACTTCTGATATAATAGCTTCATCTTAAACCAAGCCTGCTTTTTGCTTTCTTATAGTTCAATTGAGAGAACATTTTAATTTATTTTTAGAGATTGATACTATTACCATGGTAAAACTGGTGGTAATAGTAACAACAGCTCCGACTGATTAACCCACACATGTACGTCAGCTGTTCTACAGCTGGTGAGGTTTGTCATCCCCCCTGCTAGAAGCTGATTGGCGGTGAGGTGAGTAAGCACTTCCCAGCCAATTGGAGGCTGCCAATTTATTTTAAACTGAGACTGGAATATAAAAGCCAGTCTCAGTTCAAAATTCCAGCAGTCTGACTCGGGCAAGGCCTGAGAGGTGGCAAGGGAGGTCTTCGCCAGCTGCAAATGGCCAGTGGAGGCGGAGGCAAAGGGGGGTGAGATATTAGCCAAATAGAATATTAATGAAAAATTTATAAAACATTTAAAATTTTTTTAAAAAAAGAATATGAAGATGCCACCTATATTAAATCTTTGAGCGCCCGAGGGCTACCCCTCAGGCACTCAAAGGGTTAATGGTCGCATCTTTGGGGGCTTGATTTTTTTATTTTAAGTGACAACACTAACATAATTTTTTTTTTTGTTTTTAAAGCAATACAGAAGACTGAAGATAAGAAGAAAGAAAAGAAGAAGATGGCCGTGACCCTGCTGGACATCAGGATTATTGGTAAGTTTTTATGGGTTGGGACATGTGTGAACTGTTTGTAGATTTTTATATTTTTCAAACACAAGTATTTGTTGGAAACCAGTTTTACAGTACATAACGGTGGTTTTCACTGCATGTTTGGGACTCAACGCCGCCTTTTCATGGTGCAGGATTTTAGACATGAAAAGTGCGGTCCTTCACATGCGGTGAAGCCACCACATGGAATAGGATAGCAAAGTCTACATTTTTTACGTGATGTCTAATGGGTACAAATTTTGCACCCGTTGGCTATTTTTGCACGTGAACTGTGCTGTCAAAACCGCCACCACTTGTTTTGAAAACTAATGGGGCTAATGGTATCAAGCCCTCAATGTGTTATTTGTTATTGGATTTCAAACGTGTTTCATTGCTCAATGGTTTTGTAATGAACAAATGAAAGTTCTTATTTTCTGTTCATTGTATGCCTATCACGGTTCCCGTGACTCCTTGTCACTCTCTGTTGTGGCGCTCTTCCATTGGCGGAGCTGGATTGGCCCGCCCAGGGTGTCCCTTTATATACTGGGCCTATGGCACCTGTCAGGTGCCCTTTCGTGGTGTTCCTGTTCCTGCGCCATTGTTGCTATGTTCCTGCTCCGTGATTGACCCGGCTCTGGCTGATGTTCCTGCTTCGTGATTGACCCGGTTCTGGCTGACGTTCCTGCTCCATGATTGACCCGGCTCTGGCTGACATTCCTGCTCCGTGATTGACCCGGCTCTGGCTGACGTTCCTGCTCCGTGATTGCTTCCAGTGTTCCTGCGAGATTTCAATTGCTTGCCTGGCGACATTCTGAACTGTGCTTGTAGTGTTGCACTGACTGATCAAGCTTCCTCTGCTGAGCTGTGGCCTCCGTTACTGAGCCTGTCTGTACACTTGTTGAGCTTGTTGCCTCCATTACCAAGCCTGTCAGAGAATACTTGCTGAGCCGTTGCCTCCATTACCGAGCCTGTCAGATAACACTTGCTGTGCGCGTTGCCTCCATTACCGAGCCTGTCTGTGTACACTTGCCAAGCTTGCTGCCTTCGAATCTGAGCCGTTTAACACTTAATGAGCTTGTTGCCTCCATCACCGAGCCTATCCGTTTACACTAGCAGAGCATTATCTCCAGCTACGGTGCTCGTTTCCTTGCAGTCGTTGCACCACGTGGTACTATTGGGCATACCGTTAGCTCTTGCAGTGTGTTGCTCCGTTTCAGCACCGGAAGGGTGTCTTGGCTCTGGTCTCCTATTGCTCACAGTGTTGTACCATCCTACCGCACCAGGAAGTGCGTTTGGCTCACAATATATTTGCTTGTGCAGTGTGTCCTCCGTTACCGCATTTAAGGGGTGCTCTTGGCTCTGGTCCCATTTGCATATGCAGTGTCTCCTCCATTACAGCACCTAAGGGGTGCTCCTGGCTCTGGTTCCATTGGCTCTTGCAGTGTCTCTCCTCCGTTATTGCACCCAAGTGGTGGTATTGGCTCTAGCTCCAGTCAGTCCTTGTTATACTATTGGGCATATTACAATACTTCTATCTGGTAGTGATTCAGTTCAGTCGAACTGCTAGCGCTTGCCTATTGCATTACTACTGGGACTGTTTATATTCACCGGGCGTTGGCTAATCACCACAACAGAGACTGATTATTTGTATTGGGCATAACCCTTTTACCTTCATTGATTCTGTTGAGTGCTATTTGCTCCTACTATATTTGGCCTGTACTACATCCAATACTTGTCTATACCTGTGATTACCTATTCTGGCCTCCAGGGGCACTGTTCCTTATTTTTTACCTCAATAAAACTGTTTTTTATTTTTAACCTTGGTCTGAGTGTCGTAAAAACCGTAACAACGCGGCATTGAAAACGATAAATGAGCTAAAAAGTTTACTATATAATTAGAGGCAACCTTACCCTCAGAGTGTCTTCTCCTCTTCTACTCAATGTGTTACGTGTCTAGGTCATTGGTTTCAATCCTTTTTAACCCCTTAAGGGCCAAAGGAGTGTGTGACATATTGCAGAACATTGTGTCACACACCCCTCTGTTCCTCGAGATTAAATTGTGACATATCCACCTTTAAAGGGACAGTAATGTTTCACAAAAAACAGCAGCTCAAATTAATTTTCATAGTATTTGGGCCATGGAGAGTTTTATTTCAATACTGTCAGAGTTGTAGTTCAAGAGTAATTGAATGATAAAGTACCCCCCTCCCGCCCCTTTTACTGATGTAACATTGCTCACCTCAGATGTGGAATCTGGTCTCTTGATGCTACAGCTCACAGCAAGGGACAATCTTCTTACTGTGAGAATAATGAAAACCCTGTCCTACATGACAGGTTACTCAGGTTTTTCCTTATGATCACTGAAGATTGTCCCTCTCTGTGATCCATCAGGACAGTCTTGCTGCTCTGAGGTGAGCAGTGTTACATCAGTAAAAGGGGCAGGAGGGGGATATTTTATCATTCAATTACTCTTGAATTACAACTCTGACAGTATTGATATAACACTTTCCATGGTCCAAATACTATGAAGATTAGTATTAAGTGGTTAATGACCCTAGGTCCTGTGCTTGGACCAACCTTAACACCTTAAGGACCCATGACGGACCTGGACCGTCATGGGTTGCAAACCACTTAAGGACCCATGACGGACCAGGTCCGTCATGGCTTAAATGATAGCAGCGTGCCTCCGTGCACGCTGCTATCATGAATTCCAGGCTGAGACTGAACGCTCCGAGACTGGGGCGTTCAGTCTCAGCCCTTCTTGCCTTTGCTGGTTCATGCGATCGCCGTACCAGCGATCACATGTACCGGCATTCTGACAAACAGAGTCAGCATGCAAAGCATGCTGACTCTGAGTGTCTCGTCTACCTCTGTCTCCCTTGCTATCAAAGTAAGGGAGACAGAAGTAGACGGGAGACACCTAGTGGCAAAATAAAATACAGCAGCTAGGGGTATTAACCCCTTCACTGCTGGTGCATGACCTGCAATTATTTACTTATTTAAAAAAAACAAAAAAAAAACACAACAAACTTTTTTTTTTTACAAAAAAATTTTTTTATTTAAAAAAACAAACAAACATAATTAAACAATATTGCAAGTGTGATTCTTGTGGAGCCATGTAATACACTTATATACACCACCAAATGTCAGGGATAAAAAAGTGTCAAAATAGGGTGGGAAAAAGGGACATGGGGATTTTCACCCAGGGGGGACAGTGGCCACTTTAAACTGCGCATTTTGTAGGTATGACTGACCGGTCATACTTTTAATGCAGTCTCCATAAAAATTTAACCCTTTGTGACCAATTGATCCCAAGAGAAAATCAAAAATGGTGTTTTTTTTACTTTTTTTTTTTACTTTTTTTTCAGTTTTCATAAAGTAAATGGTGGGTTATCCATATATGTGGGGTATCAAAAGAAAGCCCTATTTGTGCTTAAAAAACAGTATATAATTTATGAGGGTGGGATAAAAGCCTAAGAGGGAAAACACTGTTGAACAAAGACATAGTCAAAAAGGTCAGAATTGCTCCGGTCCTTAAGGGAAAACGACCTCAGATTTTCCCGGTCCTTAAGGGGTTAAGGACCGCATAGATGTCATTTGGAGAGCCGGCACATGTGACAGATCATGTGTACCAGCTCACAGAAGGTGAGGCTGAAGCTGACCTCTCCAGTCTTGGATCAGTCAGGTTCATCCTCCCGTAGTGATCACAGTTCTCCCGCAGGGGCGATGTGAACACAAAACCCATGACGTACCAAAATCGTCATCGGTCCTTAAGGGGTTAAATACAGAGTTGTGACACCAAAAACAACATAACCTAAAGTGGTCTTGTAACATTCATAGATTTTAGTCTCATACCTATTTAATCTGCCTATAACATGTGCTTTTTTGTTTTGCAAACAGGTTAATAATTTTAGATTTCTTTTTTATTTAGTACATGGGGAATCTAAATTCAGTAGATCTATGTTCTGTGACTCTGAGTAATTAACCCTTTGAGTGTCAGAGTGGTACGCAGTGCATTGCAAAGTGATTTGACTTGTAATATCTTCTGAATAAAGCACTAACCATTTGAGTATCAGATAGGGTTACCACCCAGCCGGTATTTTACCGGCAGGCCGGTAAAAAATTGGCTTCTGTCCAATGTTAAGTCTATGGACGGAATGCCATGGCCGGTATTTTTTGGAAGAAAAGGTGGCAACCCTAGTATCAGAGGGGTAAGCAACGCATTCTGACATTCAAAGGGTCAAAGCATTTTCTCCCAGCTGATGGAGTACTATGTTTCAATAAGGAGAAAAAAGCTCCCCCCCTCCTTAAAACAAAACAAGTAAGGAGGAGGAGGGGTAATCATATACATACAGGAATCAGTAAACTTTACACTTCTAAATGACTCTCATAACTCTGATTCTTATGAATACATTGCTGGCAAAATTTGTCTTCCATATTCAAAACAAATCATAATTGTAGGCATCTACAGACCACCAAATACCCCAGCACATACCCTTTCAGACATAGCACAACACCTAAAGGGGATTGCCACTCAAAACAAGAAAAGCGAGCTGGTGGTTCTTGGAGACTTTAATATAAATTGGCTAGACTCCAGGAATGAAAAATTTTGTTCATTGTTTAAAACATTGAATTTATCACAACTAATCTCCTCCCCTACTCGCATAAATCCTAAAACATCCAACCATACTCTGCTAGACTGGATCCTTTCATCCTGCACAAGCAGAATCCAAGACTCAGGCGTACTAGCAAATGTGTTTAGCGATCACTCCATAGTTTACTGTGTCCGCAAAATAAAACCAGTCAAGTCATGTTCCAAAGTCATACTCACAAGATCATTTAAAAATTTTAATCTTCAGTCCTTCCTAAATGACTTAAGAAATTGCTCATGGCAGAGAATACAGCTAATACCAGACCTAGACTCAGCGATAGAATTCTTTAACTCTGAATTTTTACAGGTCTGTAATACACATGCCCCACTAAGAAAGATCAGGGTTAGGGGGGCACATCTACCCTGGGTCTCAGCTGACTTGATTCAATTATACAGTCTCAGAGATGCCTTGTGGACAAAATTTAAACAAACCGGCTCCGCATATGATCACACTGCATACAGACAATTAAGGAATACATGTACAAAACAAACAAAATTAGCAAAAGCACAATATTTCACTGACAACTTAAACAGTAACACTTCAAAGCCAGCCAACTTTTGGAAGGTTATTAAAAACCTTTATAACCCTCCTAATCATACTCACCCATCAACTATAATCATAGATAATGAAACAATACAATGCCCCACAGCCATAGCCAATGCATTTAACAGCTACTTTATTGGATGTGCCACCACCCTGATTACACAAAACAAAGATAACTCAGAAGTTCAGCCATCTACAGAACATTCACTGGCACCTGTTGCCCGGCCCAGTTCTGAATATGAATTCAATTTCATGCCAGTAAATGAAAGCGAAATATATGATCACCTCCTCAATCCAAAAATGAAATGCCAATCTAGCCCTGACAAACTACCAACAATGCTATTAAAGCTCAGTGCTATGGTAATGGCCAAACCGATTGCTTCTTTAATTAATACCTCTTTGGCAACAGGGTACATGCCCAAATCCTGGAAGGTGGCTAGAGTTGTGCCTATCCACAAAAGTGGGGATAAAAGTGTAGTATCAAACTATAGACCAATATCCCTACTCCCCACTTTATCCAAAATCCTAGAGAAATGTGTACATGTGCAACTAAATAAATATTACCAACAGACTAGTTTTTTCACCCCTCTTCAATCAGGCTTTCGACCAAATCACTCAACAGTCACGGCCCTCCTAAAAGTAACCAACGATATCCAGACGGGCATGGAAAATGGTGACCTCACAGGAGCCATTTTCCTAGATTTTGCCAAGGCCTTTGACACAGTAGACCATAATATTCTTATAAATAAACTCCAAAGATCAGGACTGGGTAATAATTCTCTAAACTGGTTCCGATCCTATTTATCAGACAGAATGCAGTATGTGTCAGTTGCTGGCAATGACTCCCTTACTCTCAAAGTAACAAGTGGAGTTCCTCAAGGCTCCATTCTTGGCCCGCTTCTGTTTTCTCTTTTTATAAATGATCTTCCCAAGGTTTGCAAATCATCTTCAGTACACATGTATGCAGACGACACCATTCTCTATACTAAAAACTCAAACATATCACACCTTGAGGACATATTACAACATGATTTCTGCGAGGTTGAAAGATGGATAGCAAGGAACAAACTGTTCTTAAACACAGACAAAACTGTCACAATGATATTTGGCACAAAACACAAACTGCGTAATCTCGGCAATACCCACATATCCATTGTAACGGAGTCTAATCGTAATTTGGCCCCAGTGGACTCCTACAAATATCTTGGTATGTGGCTTGACCCCAGCCTCACTTTTGGACATCATATTGACAAGTTAACTTCCAAGCTTTATCCCAAAATCGGTGCTCTTTTTAGACACAAATCATGTTTAAGTCCCCTGGTAAGAAAACGTATTGTGCAACAGATGTTGCTGCCTGTCATAGACTATGGTGATGTAGTTTATGCTCCAGCGCCAGAAATCCATCTTAGTAAACTTGACACCCTGTATAATTCAATATGCCGCTTTAGCCTTCAATGTAATTACACTACTCATCGCTGTGATATGTTAAAAGAACTAAATTGGTTAACACTCAAATCTAGACGTGCCCTTCACCTTTCTTGCTTAGTACACAACCACTTCTCTGGAAAACTACCAGACTACCTGAGCAGTATGCTCACTCCTGCTCTACATACGAAGTATAACCTCCGCTCCACCGCAAACAACTCGCTACGTATACCACAATACAAGAAAGAAGCAGGAAGAGCCGCCTTCTCCTACAGAGCGCCAATGGCCTGGAACTATCTGCCTGAAATAACCAGATCTGCTCCCAGTCTAAAATCCTTAAAAGTAAATGCTCCTCTATATCTAAAAACAGAGTGTAACTGTTTATAATTCTAAAATTTCCATAGGAATATTTGTATGTATATTTAATAACATGTAATATATAGTGTTTCTCAATTTGTATAAATAAGCAACCCTCTACTGTAAACTGTCCAGGACATACTTGAAAACGAGAGAAATCTCAATGTATTCTTCCTGGTAAAACATTTTCTAAATAAAAAAGGAAAAAAAAAAAAATATATATATATATATATATATATACAGGGCTTAAAAGTTGAAGTCCTTCGCTACTAGCCAGACCTGAAAAGTTACTCTCCACTGCAAGCTATAACATACCCACCAGGGCTGAATTTCTACTCGCCAGGGCTACATTTTCACTCGCCATTGGCTAGTGACGAGTGGAAATTTTGAGCCATATATATATATATATATATATATATACAATGTCACAAAAATGGGGCAGCACCCATGGGACTTATAATACAGCAAAATGTATTTTGAAATAAGGAAAAACATTTTGGGACCGAAACGTTGACCTAATGTTTTGCCTTATTTCAAAATACATTTTGCTGTATTATAAGTCCCATGGGTGCTGCCCCATTTTTGTGACATTGTGGGAATGTGCACCTGGGCAAAAGTCTTACTATAGAGTGAGTGCTTTCACACACACATACACAAACACACACACACACACACATACACACAAACACACATACACAAACACATACACACACACATACACACACACACACATACACACACACACACACATACACACACACATACACAAACACACATACACACACACACACACACACACATACACATACACACACACACAAAAACACATACAAACACACATACACACACACATACACACAAACACACACACAAAAATGACACAGATAAATTTAAGAATGTGAATTCAACCATTGAGATGTACAAGTCTCACATATATATATATTCGTCATATAACCAAACTATGGTTTTCTTCTGCACTTGAGCTGGAGAAGCCATTAGCCTCATGCAATAAACCATGGACCAAGTAGGCCACACCCCACTGGAGAATATATTGCTCTGAGGTTGTCCACAAGCCAATTAAAGGACCTACAGAAAGAACACGTATTATAAATCCTCCCATGCCTTTAAACACAAGTAATGCCATAAAGTCACTTAGACAGAACCTTATTGCTCATGTGGTGTGGCCGTTATTATAATTTTCCGTCTTATAGAAATTAAACTGTGGTATGTTGTTAACACGAGCAAGATTTTATATGACAAGAAAAGTAAATGCATGTTCATTCTCATTGCTGTCTATAGGAATTAACATTTGAAAACTTCCAGATTTGTTTTTCTCTTCATATAGAAACAAGCCTTATGAATAATAAGCCTAGTCATTGCACACAAGTCAAAAGGAATTAATTTTTTTTTAACATATTCTTGTGGCATACATGTGTGTGTGTGTTGGACACCTCTCATATGTTTGAGACCTCTCTAGTATTCAAGGAGTTAAAAGCCCCATAAAAATTGATGGGAATTTTTATTGGTCTCTATGATGCAGTTGGCGTCCACCAAAATTGGTATATTTTCTTTGCCAGTATGGCACATATATATAATTACATAGTTGATGAAGCTAAAAAAAGATATGTGCCCGATACACTTATCCTTGCCCATATCATCCTTGTTTTTGTTGAGGAATGCAAATAACAACATTTCTACTTATGCCCCAATTAGGTAGAAAAATTGTTACTGACTGTAAAAGGCAGTTGCATATCTCCCTAGATCAACATCATATCTAGATTGTAGCTGACAGTCATAATTCTAAATATTGTTCTGAGCAAAAAATTTGTCTAGTACTATCTGCCAGCACAGTATCTAGACACAAATAATTCAATATCCTTCCTGTCCTTACAGGAAAAAAAAATCCCTGTCTTTAAGTCAAAAGTGCCTTACTTGTAGACTTAAAGGATGCCCCCTTAATTTTTGGTCGGCGATCTGAGCAAAGAGTTCCTCAGAGAATGCCTTGTATTGGCCTTGAAAATATTACTAAAGGTAAGCATTTCCTCTCTTATATATCTTTTCTCTATTTCAAACAAACACAGTTGGCTAGTCTCACTCTCTTTACAATTAAGAGTTTCAAATCCTTCTTCAGTTTTGTTGCACATATCTCTACTTTTTTCAGGTTCAAGTTAAATAATGTATTTTTAAGAGCAGGTGCCCAAAATCGATACTGTAGATGAGGTCTTATCAAGGATTTATAAAGAGGAAGAATTATATTCCCATCCCATGTATCTATACCACTTTTTACACATAATAGTATGTTTTGTTTAGTCTGTTGTTTATCAGAACTCCCAAATTCTTCTCTAACAAGGATTCCACAAATAATTTTCCTTAATTATTTAGCCATGTGCCCAAATGTTTGAATACAGTAAATGATTATGGAAAATTATTTGTGGAATCCTTGTTAGAGAAGAATTTGGGAGTTCTGGTAGACAACAGACTAAACAAAACATACTGTTATGTGTAAAAAGTGGTAAAGATATATGGGATGGGAATATAATTCTACCTCTTTATAAATCCTTGATAAGACCTCATCTACAGTATGGATTTTGGGCACCTGCTCTTAAAAAATACATTATTTAACTTATACTTGAAAAAAGTAGAGTCAATTGACTTCTTAGGTCTTAATCCAAGTGATGACAATTCCAGAGCTTAATCAGTTTCCTGAATCTTTGAAGCTCTTTCAGCATTGTGCTTACACTCAACAACCATTGGTTCCTGTCTAAGGATCAGAAAATAAAGATAATTGACTCTTACAAAGCAGGAGAAGACTATAACAGGATACCTAAATGCTTCCTGTTTGCAATTTCCACTGTCTGAAAATGTCATTAACAATAGGTGTTAAGAGGAACTGTTAAATTCAAGGCAAGAGCTGGAAGACAGAGCAAAATATCTTACAGAACTGCTTATAGACTGTTATGCAAAGCAAAATCCCCATATTACTGAAAAGAACCCGCAAGAATATTTAGATGGCACAAGAGTAGTGGTGCACCAGCCCACTGTGCAGCATTGCTTGCATAAACATGATCTTCACAGAAGAGGCATCAAAGGAAAACCTTCCCCATAATCTCATCACAAAACTCAACATCTGAAGTATGTAACAAATCACTTAAATAAGCCAGAGGCATTTTGGATCCAAGTGGTGTGGTCTGAATAAGTTAAAATTTTACTCTTTGGCTACAATCACTAATGGTACTTTTGGAGGAAAAAAGGAGAAGCATTTGAAGAGAAAAACACATTGCCAGCTGATAAGAATCAGGGTGGATCTTTTATGCTTTGGGGTTATGTGGCAGCCAGTGGCACAGGAAATATTGTATAGGTAGTATCTACAAATGCTGGAAGCTAACATCCCACAGTCAGTGGAGAAACTGAAGCTGAAAAGAAGCTGGATCTAAGACCTACCTAAAAATCAACCATGAACTACTTCAAGAAACGAAAGCTTGAGGTTTTGGAATGGCCTTCATAGTCCCTAGACTTTAATTTTATTGAAAATCTGTGGGTAGATTTCAAACATGCAGTGCATGCAGGACAACCTAAAAATGTTTCTTAAGTAGAAGCATTCTGCAAGGAAGAGTGGTAAAAATTCCTAAAGCAAGAATAGAAAGACTGAAGACTGACTACAAGAAATGTTTGGAGGCTGTGATTTTTGTTACCAAGTACCGAGTGATAGGGTGCATAAACTTTTTCACATGCCACATTTTCTGTTTTGTTTTTTTAATCTGTTAAATTCAATAAATACATAGCAACTGTGCATTAAAATTATGTTAAGTGTATATTTGTACTCTGCAGAGGTTGTGTTAAATTGTTTTCACTTACAAAATCAACAAAAACACATGCAATTTGGCCACGGTTGCCCAAAGTTTTGCATACAACTGTACGTGTAGAATGATTGTTTCTGCAACCCAAATACATAAGCTTAAATTCCACTTTTCCACCGTTTTTATCAATGTATCAGTCTACAGCTTACTCTGTGTGTATTTCCTTTCTTAGTTTAGTATCATGAGCAAAGTTTAAAGGGGAACTATCACCTTTATACAAGCTGCTCCCATATCAAAATAGAAGCAATGAAAATAATAAAAGTCATTTAATTTTTGTTTCTATGTATTGTTTCTATGTATTTTTTTAAAGTCAGTAAATACATCCTTTGTGTACCACACCTGTGGCACAGTAGCACTACTTGTGGCAATGTATGTCCACCCACCACCTTCCTTCTTTCTTCCAGCAGGTTGTCTAAACAGCTGCCTGCACACAGCATCAAAGTGAATGAGCTAGCCAGGCAATGAATACACAGTAAAAAGTAACATCCAACACTGATAAGAGCAGAATGTTGTTTTACTCTGTATTCATTGCCCAGCTTACTCCTTCACATCGATGCTGCCTGCCGACAAACTGCTGGAGGAAAGGGGTAAGGCAGATGACGGGGAGAGTATTCCATGTCATCTTAGATGGATTAAGATAGCTGTGCTCTCCCTTGTCTCGGCACAACATTTGGCTTATAGTTTCACCTACAGTGAAATAGCATAGTAGGTGAAACTAGCCTCTTTAATGTATTTAATGTATAACCAATTGATTCGGTATGGGGGGGTGTATATGGTTACAGTTCCACTTTAAGCACTACTTTCCATACTCAATTTAAGATCATTAACCTGTTAAGGACCCATGACTGTCCAGGACCGTCATGGGTAGATTCCACGTAACCCCTTAATAACCCTTGATGGTCATAGCACGTCATGGGTTGTTTTGACTTAACGACCCATGACGTGCTATGACCGTCATGGAATTCTGGGCTTCCCCCGTGGCTGCACACTGTTCGGGGAGTCTGGAATCCGAATCGGCAAAAAAAAAATGGTCCATGGTCCTTTAGTGACCGCAACGTGTCTGTGCGGCTGGCAGTTAAGGGGTTAATCGATAAATTAAAAACATTGGAGCCAGGACTGAACATTGAGACACTCCATTTACAGCTCCAGACAACATGAAAAAGTTCCATTTACAACAATTCTGCATTCTATCATTTACCCAGATTTCTATCTATGAACAAATTCTGTCTCCCAGGCTGACCCCTCTCAATTTAAGCAGTAATCTCTTGTGATACACTGTATCAAAGGCTTTAGCAAAATCCAGATATTCTATATCCGGATTGAAGGGAGGTGAAAAACTTGGTCAGCCGGTAATACTTTTACAGTTGCACGTAGATGCCTTTTTCAAGGATTTTAGCTAATTTGGGGAGTAGGGATATTGGTCTGTAATTTGATACTACGTTTTTATCCCCACTTTTGCGGATAGGCACATCTCTAGCTACTTTCAGGGCTTTTGGCATATACCCAGTTGATAGGGAGGGTTGTAATAGGATGGGCAGTGACGAGGCACTGAGTTTTAATATCATTGCTAGTAGTTGGTCAGAGCCAGATTGCGGTTTCATTTTAGGGTTACGGAGGTGTTCATATATTTCACTCTCATTTACCTGCATGAAATTAAATTCATTAACATGATTGGACCAGGTAGCAGGCGACAGAATCTGTTCTGTGCGTGTTTCTACTTCAGAATTACTTTGTTTTGTGTGGCGACACATCCAACAAAGTAGTTATTAAATGCATTAGCTATTACTATAGGGCACTGTATCATTTCTTTGCCTATGGTTATAGTTGATGGGTGAGAGTGGTTAGGATGGCTGTAGATGTGTTTAATGACCTTACTGAATTTGGCTGGTTTTGAAATGTTAATGTTCAAGTTGTCAGAAAATATTGAGCTTTTGCTAGTTTTGTTTGCTTTATGCATGTATTCTGCAACTGTCTGTATGCAGTGTGATCATTTGCGGAGCCAGTTTGTTTAAATTTTGTCCATAAAACATCTCTGAAACTGTATAACTCAGGTCAGCAGATATTATTGCCCAATTTAGTGGGTAATAATACACCTGAATCCTGGATTCTACTTGGACAGGATGAAAGGATTCAGTCTATCAGAGAATGGTTGGATGTTTTAACATTTATGTGAGTAGGGAAGGAGATTAGCCGTGATAAGTTTAATGTCTTTAACAATGAACAGAATTTTTAATTCCTGGAGTACAGCCAATTAATATTAAAGTCTTCTAGAACCAGCAGTTCACTTTTCTTATTATGAGTGGCAATCTCATTGAGATGGTGGGTTATGTCTGTAAACAACTGTCTTGGTGTATTCAGAGGCCTGTAGATGCCAACAATTATGTTTTGCTTAGAGAAGGGAAGAATCATTTTTCCTGCAATGTATTCACATGAATCAGAGTTATAAGAGTTATTTAAAAGTGTAAAGATTATAGACTCTTGGGTGTATATGAGTATGCCTCCTCACTTTTCTCGGTCCTTCCTAAAACATGAATATCCTTCATTCACAACAGCAGTATCTGGTATTTTAGGGCTTAGCCAGGATTCGGTGAGTATGACGATTTTTGAGTGTGTACACATAACTCCACACTTTTATTTCAACTATTGTGGGTAGTGTGCTGTTTATGTTGCAGTGCACAAAAGAGAAACCTTTTTTAAAAGTGAAGTTGCCATTTATTGTTGTTTGAGAGTCAGGGTTGGTTTCTATGTCATTTGCCAATGGAAGTAGTAAAATGTATAAACGTTTAGTGAGTTGTTTCCGGTGACCATATAGTGAAAGGGTGCGTCTGTTGCTATAAAAATTGGGGCTGGGTGAACTTGATTTTAATATTCTCCATCAGCACTCGGAGGGTAGTGCACAGGTATGCAGAAGTCCCTGGTGATTTATTATGTTACTAGGTTAAAGCCCGTCATTCGACGGGATCTAGGTCATGCAGAAGCATTTGTAGTATATATATAAATAAAAGAAATATCCATGTGGACGCACATAACTGACAGGCACCCGCTCGTGTCCCTAGATACCTTAGATGGCTCGGGGGGAGCGGGTCACAGCTCTCTGATCTCACAGTGCAGGCACCCGCGAGTGTGAGCGGGTGCCTGTCAGTTATGCGCGTCCACATACACGGTACTTAGAGGGCACGGGGGGGAGCGGGTCACAGGGGGGGATGGGTCAAGGGCAAGCTGCAGACATAAGTGACAGGCAGCCGGCTTCCAGTCCTCTGAGCTCGCATGCAAGTGCGAGTGGGTGCCTGTCAGATACATAAAGCTGTAGAAAGCGAGTCACGTGCGTTTGTGCTACACACAGTGAGAGACGCATTCTACAGCTTTATGTTATAGGATGGTGCAAGTGAGGAGCTAGATTGTAAGAATAGGAGCAAAGCTGCATTGAAAGTGGCAGAGTTACAACAGATAGTAGTAATATGTTCATTTTCTTATGCATGTCAGAAAGACAGCAGTTGGGAGGAGGAGAAACAATTAGTCAGAAAATAGGTGAAATATATCTAACTAAGACTGTTTAGTAAGACAACATTTGTAATATTTATGAAATCTTTTCTCTCCTATTCTACTACATCCCTTAATTGTTTACTTGCCTGTTGTCTTTAACCCCTTAACATCCAATGCCGTGCCAGGACCGTCACGGCTGTCCAGCACTTAAGGACCAGTGTCGGTCCTGGCATGTCATGGAATTCAGGGCTCCCCATGCAGCAGCTCGGGGAGCCCTGAATCGGACCCCCCCCCCAAAAAAAAAAAAATGCCCTTAATTCCACGCATGAGCACGCCGGTCCTTAAGGGGTTAAGTAGTTGTATTGCAGCAGCTGTCTCTCTCTTGCCCAACTCTCTTGTCTAACTCCCCATTCTTAGATAAGGTGTACTTGGACAAGGTACCAATACCTCTGGCAAATGTCACCCCTAACTGTGCCTGATCCATACTAGCTGGAGTCCCTAAGAAGACTCACTGGCTGTGGGATTCCAAATGATAAACTGTTTTGCACTGGGAGTGCCCTGAATGCAATCAGGTGTGACACCATGAAAACAGCTGATAAGAAACAGGCACAGAGATAGAGGAATGGGGGAGGTAGGAAATATGGAGAATGGAGACAAGCCATGCTGACTCTTACTAATGAAATTGTTGGTCATGACATAATCCTGAATACTATCTGTTATTATTCCTTCTAGTATCTTAGCCACTATGGAAGTTAAACTTACAGATCTATTATTTACAGGTTTAGACTTTCCTCCAGTCACAGATGCTATACATGATGACAATGAATAAATAAATATTTTGTGTAATGGCCTTGTTATTACTGAATTAAGCTCCCTAAGTACCACTGGATGCATTCCATCAGGTCCAGATCCTTTATTCACCTTAGGTTTCTTTTGGACTTTGTCCTCAGTCAGCCTCAGTTCACAGAAAGGGTAAGTGCTTACCCCAAAGTTGTAGAGCTCAGATAGGACATAGCCTTTCACTCTCCAACTGTTCATGACTACAGCTCCCATCATCTCTAAATTGCCGTTGGCTGGTCAGGGATGATGGGAGAGATAGTTCCAAAAGTTGCCTTCCCCTGTACTAAAGGATAAAGCAATTTCTGTAGGAGCTTTAGCAGTAAATGTTTAAATGAAACTTAATCAGTTTTCTAGTCATAAAAATGTGAGTTCATGTAGGGATCCTTTTAACATCATTCCAGAAACCACTGCTAAAAACAAGTTTAGTTAGCTGCAAGGCAAGCTTGGCAGTTTGAGATTTTGGTTTTATTGTGAAAGTTTTATCTCCTTCTCATCCAAAGTTTGATGGAATGTGGACATAACAAGGCCCCTGGGAGCATAAAGAGAGCTTGTGATGGAGTTTAGGCACTGTCCATTATTGTTACCACTTTTTACGGCTGCTCCTTTGTCGGTAATAAAAAGCTTTGTTACATATAATGTTAATGCTAATGAAAAAAATAGTTATTTAAGGTATTTGGTTCCACTGTGTTTATGTGAATTAAATTAACCACATTGATGTCAGAAGGGTATTTTGGTAAAACGTTGTAACTTCTTGATACCAGGGAGTTCTCCAATGCACTGAAAAGCAACCATGGCTTTAATTAATATTCAGTGGGTTAAATATATAACAAACAGGTCTATAAGTATAGGAGATCAGTCTCAAAAATGGTGCCTTCTAACATCACCAGAGAGTGGGTGGCAACAGTCAATGATGTCATAAAATACCTACATTGTAATGAAGCGTATGAATGATCACTCATGAAAATAGTCTTGATAAAATAAACATTCCGTAATTAACATATTTACAAAGTCTAGCCCTAATAATGCACATTGACACCAATCCCACTACACCACCCATGCTCAAGTAGTACATATTTGTTAGCAAGAACAACCAGTGCTGAACAGAACCCACTGAGTAAAGATAAAGAATAACACACATAGTAGCTCTCAGATGAGATGGATAATGTGAACCAGATGTACAACTTGACCCTGATCATGTATGCCATGCCAGGGGCAATCATAGAACCATAGAATAAGAAAGGATCTAAGAAACAACACTAAGACCTAAGTTGATACATTTGGTGTTACCTGAAAACTAAGGAATATACCAATAAAGAACAAAGTTTGCAATATCATGCATCTTAAAGGGATAGTAATACTTCGTTTTAACTTTATTTTATTTTGTAGGCATTAAAAAAACATGAAGAATGATATAAGTCTTATCTCTCAAACCTTTATGGTTTGAGAGATATTCACAAGCAAAGTTTCCCCTCCCGCCCCTTTTACCTAGTGTAAGCCATCTCTTCTCAGATGTGGAATCCAGTCCATAGACCAGACAGATAACAGCAGGGGACAATCTTCTTCCTATGAGAACAACGAAAGCCCTGCCCCCCTTGACAAGCTTTTCAGGTTTTTCCCTTATCTTAATTGAAGATTGTCCCTCTCTGCAGTCTACCTGGGCACCTCCCTTCTGCTCTGGCTGAGCAGTGTTGCATTAGTAAAAGGGGCGGGAGGGGGATACTTTGTCATTGAATTACTCTTGAACTACAACTCTGACAGAATTGAAATAACACTCTCCAAAGTCCAAATACTATAGGGTGACCACATTTCCGTTCTGCTATTCCGGGACATGTGGTCACCCTAAATTTGAGTGGCATCCGGTCCCCTGCGGCTGGCTGGCACTGAGTTCCCTCCTACCCGCCCGCATCATCACACGCCCCTGCGGGCCGTGATGACATACATACAGAGAGGAGGAAGAGGGCAGAGGTACCGGAAGAGAAGCGCTTGCTGCCAGAGTCCAGCAGCAAGCGCTTCTCTTCCGGTGCCTCTGCCCTCTTCCTCCTCCTCCTCTCTGTATGTATGTCATCACGGCCCGCAGGGGCGCGTGATGATGCGGGCGGGCGGCTACCTTCATTTCGGGACTCTTTATTGTCCCGGTAGGGGATGATCCAGGACGCGGGACATAGAACCCAATTAAGGGACAGTCCCGGACGTTCCGGGACACGTGGTCACCCTAAAATACTATGATGATTAATTAGAGCTGCTCTTATTATGAAACATTACTATCCCTTTAAGGCAAATGAGTGAGTCAATTGAACCAGCCCCATATGAATTACAGTATAGGTTAATATCAAATATCAAGGCAGCAGCCCTATGAATTACCTGGAGAAGAAGTGAGTACAAGAGTCCTGATAGTATAGAGAAGCAGCATTCACAGCTGTTTAAATGGCACACCATGTTGTTGGTATGGTGAGCAATGTGGTAACAAATCACAGTATGTGGTTCTCCGACCTGGGACACAATCGCAACACCACCTAATTGTTCATAGAAAACATAATCTATATAAAAAAAGTGTTCTGGTGTAAACCCTTCCAGCACCAAAGCAGCAACCAATCCACCACAAAACAATTCGCCAGCCACCCTTCCAACACAAATAAGATCAAGGCCATAAATTATCAAAGAAACTGAGTGTCCATCAAGCCTAAAAATGATGAAATCCACTACCAATGTATTATCAATATACTGGGGGCTCATCGTTGATTTACAAAGTATCATGGGCAGACATACTGTTACGGTTCAGTACACTCAGACACGGTAGATGTTGGTAAAAACACAATTTTATTGAAACACACAAGGAATAATGTAACCCTCACGGGTCCAGTAAATAGCAGCAATAACTGGCACAAGACAGGTTACAAGCAGGTTAACCCACACGGGTCCAGTACGGATATGCAATCACAATACTGACACAGGTCAGGTAACTAGATTGATACAGTGTATGAAAGTCCAATGTTAACTATGGAACCACTGACTAAGTAGCCAGAATAACCGAGGCCCAATGTCGCCTATAGGCCGCAGGAAGTGACAGTGACAGGACTGCAACAGCAAACAGGCAAGGATCACCTGTACGGAGGATACAACGGTGGACGCCCACCGTAGGCTACACAAGGTAGGTCAGAGCTCGTGCCAGGAACCGAGGCCCAACCGAGACTATCCACCACCATGTGCTCTTGCTACCCACGTAGGGTTAATGTGCGTATAGTATAAAATGAATGGCAACCGGAAGTGCCCAACGGTACCTATATGGAATCTCAAATGCACAGATAACGGAGCCAAACAACACTGGAGTAGCAAGTAGTAGAACGAGGCACCACCCCCGAAGGGGTTAATGCAAACACTATGGTCTGAGTAACGGCAGTCAACCGGATGCACCCAACTGAACCCAAGTGTAAGACCAAGCTATCACTAGCACAGTGTGGAGGAGCACTGGCATACTGAGACTCTGAAACCACGGACTGGATAGAGCAAGGTACCGGAGTACCGTGACACAGAGAGACACAGTAACACGAGAACTGTGCAAAGTAGTCAGCAGCAGGAACTGCACGGTATTCGCCCAGCCGGGCACTGAGGAAGCAGGAACCACTGCCAAGCCGATTCGGTAAACAGCACAGTAACGTCAGCCAAGCCGGGTCGGTACATGGAGCAGGAAAGTCAGTCTCGCCGGGTCTGTACACGGAGCAGGATCGTCGGTCTCGCCGGGTTGGTACACGTAGCAGGAACGTCAGCCAGGCTGGGTCAGAACAGGAAGCAGGAACGTCAGCCAATCCGAATCGGTACACAGAATCAGGAACAGAAACAATGGCATGGTCAGGCAGTCCGGGGTCATACACTGGTATCAGGAAATCAAAACTAGCGCTAGCCATCAGGTACATCATGAAAGGGCAACTGCAGAGTGACAGCCCAGGGTATAAAAAGGCTGTCACTGGGAAGAGCAGTACAGCGCAGCCAATGGGAAGGCAGCAATAGCAAGATGGTCAGAATGTCGCCTGATCACGGGCGCTGTGATACATGCGAACACACACACATCATGGAAGTCATGGTCTGCATCAGAGTTGCTAATATTAGATTACTGGCATAGACAAAAAATAAACATCTCATACTAGATACTGAATGAAAGCTAAAGAATTTGAGATAATACATACTAGCTAGATAAAGTTGTAATGGCTATGAAAGACTACTCAAAGTTCAGAAATAAATGTCCATTAAATAAAGCATTAGAAAGAGAATATGGCAAAAAAAGAATAGTTCTGATATTCCCAGAAGCCAATAGCTGGTTAAGCAGAATTAGTTTGTAAGTTTCTTGGGGCAGGTCCCCTTCCCAATGTTTGATTCATTTGGTTGCACTTATCATCTGCTAATAATGCAATAATCACATTTTATCCTGATGCTCTTATCCCAGTCCCATAAATCTCTTAAGGGTGCAGTTTACTGTTTCTGTAAAGCTCTGTGTACATGTATGACACTATATAAATAATGATATATATACATACAAAAGGAAGAAGCTAGCATCCAATATATATCTACTATGAGATAGGACGTGACCTACTTATGAGTTCAGGAGAAAGAGGAAGCAAAGTACAATGCTCATCCCAGCAGGTCATGTATTTTATGCAAGTAACTAGCAGGCTTGTTGCCTGGGTTCCTTCACTCTGTTCCCAGCTAACACAAAAAACTGTACCCTTGTCCTTGTGTGTAAGGGAGCAGGAAAAAGCATTTGTTTGTGTGGAGCTGCTGGGAACTGGGGATCTGTGATGTGTCACTGTCCCATCTTCTTCAGTAGGAAGTTAGGAATTTGAATTAGCATGTGGAGTAGGAATCTCTTCCCTCCAGCACTCTGTGGTTGCCTGCCTGTACTTCCAGTATTGAGTGGTTGCAGCTTATCTCTTGCAGTGTTAAAGGTGCAACCAAGGGATGACTGATATTCATCTCCAAGAGGAACTCTTTTTTTTTTTTTGTTCACATGATGGAGCCAATCAGAGTACAGCACACTACATAAACAGCCATGCTCATTAGCGTTTAGTGGGAATATTATTGTCACGGTTTGTTAAGACTCTCAGACGCAGGATTAGGTAAAAACACAACTTTATTGAAAAGTTAATGTAACCCCTTAGGGTATCATACACGTACACACATATATCTTTATTAGACAGGAATACAATGCAAACAATAGCAGTGTTGGCTCTAACGGCCCTGCCAATATACCGGGCAAGGCAGCCAAGGAATTGGAACTCGTGAGTTGAGGCTCTACCGGCCTTGCCAAAGTACCGGGCAAGGCAGCCGCTGGACAGGAGACAAAGACTGGCTCTATCGGCCTTGCCAATACCGGGTAAGGCAACCCATGAGACAGGACAGGTTCTACCGGCCTTACCATATACCGGGCAAGGCAGCCAATTGACAGGAGATAAACCCTGGCTCTACCGGCCTCGCCAATACCGGGTAAGGCAACCCATGAGACAGGACAGGTTCTACCGGCCTTACCATATACCGGGCAAGGCAGCCAATTGACAGGAAGATAAACACTGGCTCTACCGGCCTCGCAAATACCGGGTAAGGCAACCCATGAGACAGGACAGGTTCTACCGGCCTTACCATATACCGGGCAAGGCAGCCAATTGACAGGAGAATACTGGGTAACCACAAGCCTCAGTGACTGGAAGGTGGAGCAACAGTCACTACATAGACAATCTATAACATAGGCGGAAGGCTTATGGAGCGAACCAGTACCCAGTACGTGGAACGCTATCAATCCTGCAATGCAGCCGGGTGGCTAAAGGAGCGAACCAGTACCCTGTACGTGGAACGCTTACAATACTGAGACAGCCGGGTGGCTAGAGGAGCGAACCAGTACCCTGTACATGGAACGCGGTAATGCTGAGATAGCCGGATGGCTAGAGGAGCGAACCAGTACCCTGTACGTGGTACGCTTACAATACTGAGACAGCCGCGTGGCTAAAGGAGTGAACCAGTACCCTGTACGTGGAACGCTTACAATACTTAGACAGCCGGGTGGCTAGAGGAGCAAACCAGTACCCTGTACGTGGAACGCTATAATGCTGAAACAGCCGGATGGCTAGTGGAGCAAACCAGTACCCTGTACGTGGAACGCTATAATGCTGAAACAGCCGGATGGCTAGTGGAGCAAACCAGTACCCTGTACTTGGAACGCTATAATGCTGAAACAGCCGGATGGCTAGTGGAGCGAACCAGTACCCTGTACGTGGAACGCTTACAATACTGAGACAGCCGGGTGGCTAGAGGAGCGAACCAGTACCCTGTACGTGGAACGCTATAATGCTGAAACAGCCGGATGGCTAGTGGAGCGAACCAGTACCCTGTACGTGGAACGCGGTAATGCTGAGACAGCCGGGTGGCTAGAGGAGCGAACCAGTACCCTGTACGTGGAACGCGGTAATGCTGAGATAGCCGGATGGCTAGAGGAGCGAACCACTATGCTGTACGTGGAACGCTTACAATACTGAGACAGCCGGGTGGCTAAAGGAGTGAACCAGTACCCTGTACGTGGAACGCTTACAATACTGAGACAGCCGGGTGGCTAGAGGAGCGAACCAGTACCCTGTACATGGAACGCTATAATGTTGAGACAGCCGGATGGCTAGAGGAGCGAACCAGTACCCTGTACGTGGAACACTTACAATACTGAGACAGCCGGGTGGCTAGAGGAGCGAACCAGTACCCTGTACGTGGAACGCTTTAATGCTGAGACAGCCGGATGGCTAGAGGAGCGAACCAGTACCCTGTACGTGGAACGCTATAATGTTGAGACAGCCGGATGGCTAGAGGAGCGAACCAGTACCCTGTACGTGGAACGCTATAATGTTGAGACAGCCGGATGGCTAGAGGAGCGAACCAGTACCCTGTACGTGGAACGCTTACAATACTGAGACAGCCGGGTGGCTAGAGGAGCGAACCAGTACCCTGTACGTGGAACGCTATAATGCTGAAACAGCCGGATGGCTAGTGGAGCGAACCAGTACCCTGTACATGGAACGCGGTAATGCTGAGATAGCCGGATGGCTAGTGGAGCGAACCAGTACCCTGTACGTGGAACGCTTACAATACTGAGACAGCCGGGTAGCTGTCAAGCAACCAGTACCCGCGTACTGTAAACCAGCAAGATAGAAATGTCGCCGAGGCGACTCAGGAACGTCAGCTGACTGGAGGCAATCAGGACAGAAACCAGCAGATGGAAGCAGGAACCAGCAGGCAGATGGTCAACCGGAATCAGGAACAATGGCGGCGACTGGCAGCAGGAAGAGGTGGCTCAACCGGATCAGATGGAGGCAGGAACAATACGACTGGAAACACTGGAACAAGTTGAACACAGGTCGCAGGAACACAGCAGGGGCCCAGGATACTCAGGAACAAGGTGTAGACTCAAACAGCATAGAGACAACACGAAAGGGCAACCAAAGGGTGCCCAGACTAGGTTTAAATAGGCAATACAGGGCGGGCTGAAGATAGCCAGCCAATGGGGAGCCCCCTACTGGTGACAGACACAACAGAAGAGCAATCACGGGCACCGTGATAATTATTCATTATTCCACAGTCTCATCTATTTTCCACTAGTCCCTGACAGGTACTAAAAGAGCATAAATAAGTTCTGTCTGGAGACAGTGAATAATATTGCCACAGAGGGCTGCTGCACATGTCTGTTTATGAAATGTGGGGTGCTCTGATTGGCTTCTTCGTATATGCAAAGTAAAAAAATAAAAGTTTCACTTGGGGGTGAATCTCATGGTAGGAAGGGGCAGGTATTGTTATGGGGCAGGTTTTACAAAGGAGGGAGGATGCGGTCAGAAAGTAGGTATAAAAATACAGTACAAGCAGTTTTCTCTTCTCTCTCCTGTTCTTCTCCTTGCTGTTGGTGACCCAACTTCCTTCCCTCCTGTGGGTCCAGGCCCCTCCCCCAATTCCTGTCTATACTCTCCTCTCTATGGGCTATATGTTCGAAGAAGTGGCAAAATAGGTTTTGTCATTTGTAACGACTTTTCAAAGTACAGTATCTTTGGGCTCATTATTATTTTCAGAGAGTGTCAGTCGTGATCAGAAATATGTTGTTTCTCCTGACTGAAATTGTTGTAAAGACAAAAAATGTCGTAAAAAATGTCTTAACTAAAGACAAAAATTCTCACATTCAGAACTTCACATTCCCTCCACTTTTTTCTTATCGTACAAATTTTGTCTTTTGTAAGACTTTTTTTGTCGTTAGTTATGACAAATTTTCTTTTCCTCTATACGACACTGAAGAATAGCGTAGCCACGCCCTTGCCCCGGCCCTTTGCCCGGTAATTCTGGAGTTGTGTCGTACACAACGGACATTACTAGTTTTTTGTCATATACGCTATAGAAAATATGTTGTTCATGCATACAATTACTTATTTTTGTCTTTCATACGACATTTTTTTGTCGTTATCCCTTTGAACATATGGCCCTTAGTGTTTGTCGCTGTGGCTGGGATCACCTAATGGTACTGTGCCTTGGAGAATCAGGTTAATGGGAAATCAGGGGATTATGTTCTCTGATGTAATTAAAAAGTGATTATACTCCGGAATTGTGAACTACTGTGTTTGGTTTAGATAAATATCGGTTAAAGCAGGCGAACCGTAAAAGGATATTTTATATAGAGATACATAACTTTAGATACCAAAACCACCTTATACAAACTAAGATAATTTTGAAAGAGCTTTTAAAATATTCTATATGTTATGTTAGACATCTTTTTTATTTAAGCATAATCTTTGACATATTTATGTCTGGCAAGAAGACACCGGAGGAGGTGCTTCAACGGATCCGCCACTCATCACCAGCCAAGAAAATCCAACCCGTACTCAATAAAAAATAATTGTATTCATCCTGGTTAAAAACATTGTTCCAAAAATTGACAGGTTGTAAATGGACTACAAAATATAGATGTGCAAGATCACGAAGCGCCTAACGCGTTTCATGAATAGATCACTTAATCAGATACTAACATTGCATTATACTCTACTCTCTCCCTCCTATCTCCTAATCAATGTGAATGAGCCTCTGATCAACACACCTGTGCTCCAGCAGGGAAATTCCCAAGTCCTGTCCTGTTAGTGGCCATGGAAGGCATGGGTTGAGAACCTCTGTGTTAGTGGTTTGCTGCGCTGGGTAATTCATACTTTAATCCTAACATCTTCAATCAGTCCTGGATGTCATGTCCACTGAACAATTGATAATAATGTGACCCTTCTCTTTCATGGAAAAAATCCAATGTAATGTAAAGTCTTTATTAAAGGAAAATGTAAACAGATTCCAAGCAGTAACAATGAAAAGTCTTATGCATTTCCCACACAATGTTCTCAATTATAGACCAAACAGGTTAATCCGCCATTCAGTAATTTATATGGAATGACAGATTACATGGTTTGGTCTGTGATTAAGCACTTCACGTGTGAAACGCCTAAGACCTTTCAGTGTTAGTACTCGGTGCCTGTTCCTATAATAAAGATTGCTTTTAATTATATTGGATATATTCTCCATGAATGAATGTGGTTATATCATTGTCAGGTGTCTCATACAGGAGATGGAAAGCCTGTGGACTGGCACCGTGAGAGAGAAGATATAGGCCGGGATTCATCAAGGTGAAAATGGCTTAATACGCAAGAAAATCGGAGGATTTCTTTGCACATTAACCATTCACCCATTCAGCAACTTCCTAATTGTATCTGACCATCGCTTATTCATCAATTAGAGATGGACAGATTTATTAGCCAATTTGATCCACCAGCTTTAAGCTGGCAGATTCCATTGCAATGTATGGGGCAAACGCACGCATTCACATTTTCGCTTATGTGTGGTTTTTTTGTCTGACTGGCCTATTTATGCAATTTTCCCTGCTTCACATACGCAAAGCAAGGAAACACAACAAATCATTGATGTATACCCGAAGGTATCCATTAATGATCACAGCAAAGTGCTGGAGAAGAGCAGAGTATTTGATACACTGCTTTTCCCGCAGTTTGATGAATCCCGGCCATAAGGTGAGGAGCCTTATTTTATTGTGCTGTACTTTACATGATATACACAGATTACTGCCATTGTGCCATTTAAGTTTGTCATTATAACGGACCCTGGGCCATTACTATGGGCTCTTTTAAGAGCCAGGACCAAAATCAGAAAAGACTGGAAAAAACTGGGGAAGTCTCAGCTCTGGGCAGCTGGGCAGCCACGACAATACGGCCTGGCAGCTCAGATTCCCCACCTTTCATGTTAGAATGTAGGTGTCCTGCTGATTGGCTGCCTACCGGGTAGTAGAATGTAGGCAGCCCTCTGATTAGCCGCCTACTGGACTGTGCAAAGTAGGCGCCTTCCTGATTGGTCGCCTACCCTCCAATATTAAAATGTTGTATAGGGAATGCATTGGACAGGTAGGCGTCCTCCTGGTTGGTCACCACCTATTCATCTAGTCTGTAGCTCCGGTTCCTATTGGTTGAGGAGCCAGAGAGACATAATTGAGTTATTTATAAGACCCAGGTAATTCCACCTCCTAGGGAGTACAATTACCCTGGTCCTGATTGGTTGTTTTTATCTTGTCACTCCAATTCGTATTGGTTAGGAATTGGAGCGGCAAGATTGAATTATGTAAAGATGCTTTCACTGTGTACAATCCCTTTGTTTTATGTT
This sequence comes from Rhinophrynus dorsalis, assembly GCA_037306005.1. Classification (NCBI taxonomy): domain Eukaryota; kingdom Metazoa; phylum Chordata; class Amphibia; order Anura; family Rhinophrynidae; genus Rhinophrynus; species Rhinophrynus dorsalis. The sequence continues at coordinate 46,328,114 of CM074720.1, forward strand.
TATCCCCTATTTTGCCCATTGTATTATGTTGCCACCTCACCATTGTCCCTTTGTATAGTCATTGTACTGAGTTTCAGTATAAAATGTCCCCTGTCCCACAATAAAGTGAGTAAGATTGTGGGACAGGGGACATTTTATACAGAAAGTCCCACAATAAAGTGAGTGCCATGAGCGACACCGGAAGAGTCTTCAGGTAGTCCAGAACAAGGCCCTGTGGATATCGTCTGGAGCTCCAAGATTCATAAGGACAGCTGACCTTCACAGGGAGCTGGACATCAAGATGTTGGACGAACACCTAGCGAAGCTGAGTAAGAACTTCTGCCAAGGACTGGATCAGAACCCGAACCCTCTGATCAGAAAACTCACTGCCACCACTGCAAACCCCTTCGACCGCTACCCGCGGCCCATCACACCGAAGACCCTGTGAAACCAACCCAACTGTGACAAGTCAACACAGACCAAGAAGAATCCAAACCTGCGACTTCAAACCCAACCCGAGAAGATGGAGTAGTGAGGCTCAAGCCTCGGTATCCAAAAATGACTGCTGATGGATAAAATCTATCAGCAAGAGGACGACGACGAGAATAAAGTGAGTAGTCGTTTTGGACTAGAAGTGCATCCCACGTGTTTCTTTCCTGAATGGTTTAAAGGGTCCCTTTTGACTCACATTCAGGACATCTGCTTTCCAGAGATCCAGCCAGTTATCTAAATTCACAGGATTGGCTATCCATCTTGTAGCCTCATCAAGGAGAGTTAAGCATGGCACGACAGCCCAGGAATACCCGGTGTTGAGGCTGACCTCATCTGGTCAACTAGGTTGCGTTATTTTTTTTTTTTTTACAAAGTGAAGCAGACAAAGGGCATGATCCTACTAACCATTTATGCACAAGAGTTGAGCACAATGCATTGCAAAGCAATGTGGTGCACACCCTTTAGCTTTTAAAGTCTTAAAGGGATAGTAATATTTCATAATAAAAGCAGGTCTAATTAATCATCATAGTATTTGGGTCTTGGATAGTGTTATTTCAAGTTGTAGTTCAAGAATAATTGAATGATAAAGTATCCCCCTCCCTCCCCTTTTACTGATGTAACACTGCTCAGCTTAGAGCAGCAGGATGTGTCCAGGTAGATTGCAGAGAGGGACAATCTTCAATTAAGATAAGGGAAAAAGCTGAAAAACCTGTCAAGTGGGGCAGGGTTTTCATTGTTCTCACAGTAAGAAGATTGTCCCCTGCTGTTATCTGTCTGGTCAAGCAATCAGATTTCCCATCTGAGGTGAGCAGTGTTACACTAGGTAAAAGGGATGGCAGGGGGAAACTTTATCATTCAATTACTCTTGAATTACAACTCTGACAGTAGTGAAATTATACTCTACATGGTCCAAATACTATGTAGGTTAATTGGAGCTGCTGTTTTTGTGAAACATTACTATCCCTTTAAGATTGCCATGTGCGATGAGCGATGAGTTTGACGCCCTGCAATCCTGCTAGTATCTGCCATGTCCACTTCCATGGATGCGACATCCAATACCGAATAAAGATGTTAATGTTTTGAATGAAGGAGCAGGGGGAAATAATTGGGGTCATTAGGATTTTCTGGCCATATTACATTAAGTGTGGAAGTATTATTAGGAAGTTTTAGTTCTTTAAAGGGATAGTAATACTTAAAATGTAAAAAAAATATGTTGTAGGGTTTATCCTCCTGAGTAAAACAAGGGTACTCCCACTGTTGAATGGTGTTTTATTCAAAAGTTATTACAGCTGAAAGTTGAATTTTTTAGGTGTAATATCACAGTGGCCTGAAATTGTACAGTGGTGCTGTTGTTACACCATCCTATGGAGATTTATGGTCTACGGACCAGAGCTGTCCATAGGATGGTGTAACAACAGCACCACTGTACAATTTCAGGCCACAGTGATACTTCACCTAAAAAATTCAACTTTGAGCTGTAATAACTTTTGAATAAAATACCTTTCAGCAGTGAGAGGACTCTTGTTTTACTCAGGGGGATAAACACTACAATATATATTTTTACATATTAAGTATTACTATCCCTTTAAGACACAGAGGCCCATATGTCTAAAAGAAAACTGGAGTTATTCTGGAGTAAACGAAGACAAATTAAAATTCCTAAATTCTAATTCAAGTGAATAAAGCTTTTTAACCCCTGGAAATGCATTGGAGGTCTCTCTAGCATTCAAGAGGTTAAAGGGTCAGTAATGTTGATATATTAAAAAATGTCATATTGCAGCTATTAGAAAAATAAATGACCCCAGTCCCATCTCTCAAACCTTTATGGTTTGAGAGATATAGGAGGCTACAGTTCCCCCCTCCCTCCGCTTTCCCTGACGTCAGCTGTAGCTGGCGGCAGGATATCCTGGTCCCAGGACAAGCAGGTGGCTCTTCAGCAGAGCCAAAATAGCACAATGTAAAAATAAATGCTTAATTGGGACAGTCTACAAAGTGTGTTTGCAAACCAGGCACACTTTGTAGACCATTCCGATGAGTATTTCTTTTTACATTGCGCTATGTCAGCTCTGCTGAAGAGCCGCCTCGAGTTGGCCGACTCAAAACTAGTGCTGTCAGCTTTACAGCTGACGTCAGGGAAAGCGGAGGGAGGGGGAACTTCAGCCTTCTATATCTCTCAAGCCATAAAGGTTTGAGAGATGGGACTGGGGTCGTTTAGTTTATTTTTCTAATAGCTGCAATATGACATTTTTTAAAATAAATTGACATTACTAACCCTTTAAAAGCCAAATATAATTTACCATGAATTTTTATTTGTCTCCTATTGGTGCAGTTGGTTTACTCCAGAATAATTCCAGCCCACGGCTCTTATAGCGTTCCTAGAATTAAGCCTTTTGCAATATCTCCATTGTGCATTTATTGAGTCTTGTCCAAGCCTGTACTATAAAACCACATATCTCCTGTTTTGCTCGATAACTTCCAGATAGAAGTCATTTTAAGTTCAAAATATCCTCCTATCTGTAATATGGCCAAAAATGGATATTGAAAAAAGCCTCATAATTCATAATGGATTACAAATCTAAGACGTTCCAGTAAACCAATTTACCAAAAAAAAAAACACAATACACTGAAGGTGAAGGAAAGGAAACTAGCAATTGTGGGACAATCCAATTGCATAACAGAAGACAAATAAATAGTCCCATTGACTTAACTGGGCGTTTAACCCCTTGAATGCTAGAGAGGTTGCCAACACATCACTTGCATTATATTAGAGACTTCCCTAGCATTCAAAGGGTTAAAAGCCCCGTGGAAATCAGTGGAAATTTCGGGAAATTTAATGTGTTTCCTATGGTGCAGCTGGTTTGCTCCAGATAGGGACCAGATAATGTTACTGAATGAAGTACTCAAAGCAGATAATACTAAACATTAGAGGGACAATTGCCCATTGACTGTTGAAATGCCTGTGTTGGGCTACAAGAAAATGGCCTCTACATGAAGTTCTAAACACTAAAGGGAGAACCAATCACTGCTTCCTAACTCCAGACAGGTGCTGCAGTACATTTACTTCTAGTGCTAAAGCTACATTAAGGTTTGGGGCTTGCAGTTCATTTTCATGTAGCCAAGCACAGGCTTCACTTTCTGTCCAAGCAATCAATGGGCAGTTCTCTCATATTTAGAACTCTGGGGTGCTCTGGAAAAAGTGCAACTTGTGGACGGACATCAAGTGAGAAATACTTTCCAACTCTTTTATCCCCTCGTTTATCCCCAAATGGCAGATAGGAATTGGAAATGTGGTGGCTCTAGCTCCAGAATTGCTTCTCATCGCCACATCAGGAAACCTAAGCACTAAGAAGGCCCAGAGCGATTCTAGAGCAAACCAGCTTCACCCTAGAATACAAATAAAGCTTCATCCTGATTGGACTTTTAACCCCTTGAGTGCCAGAGAAGTTTACAATACATTCAGGAATTTAAAATCCCAGTTTATCCATTTAAGGGCAAGAAGGGTGTGAAAAAATAGTGCAACAATACATTGCACACCTATCTGGCCCTTAAAGTGTTACATCAGTGGAAATTGTGAACATTTTTACTTTTCCCCTATGCATACATAGGAACCTGTCCTCTTCTGTGCTGTCCTGTGTGTCTAATTGTCTCTCTGCTGTGTCTTTCTGGTTGACCTCCCATTATCTAAAATTTAACCCAGTGTTACCATGGATATTTACCTCACTGTTAACACCAATACCATCAAACCAACCTCAAAAGTACTCTGCCTGGGGGTCACCTTCGTCTCTGCCCTATCCTTCACTCCACACATCCAACCTCCAACTCATGCCACATTCATCTATGTAACAACTGTAGAATTCAACCTTTTCTCATCCAAGAGGCTACCAGAATTCTAATCCAAACACTCATCATGTCCCTACTGGACTACTTTTACTCACTCCTAATTGGCTATCCTCTTCTTGTCCCCAGGCCCCCAGAGTGTAATCAAAAAACAAAGGTTACTACAGCTGCTATAGTGCAATCTTATAAGTGAAAGAACATTACTCACTTGGGCTTCTTAGCCCTGGCAGCTCCCCACAGTCCCAGCAGAGACTTCAACAAATGCATTATTCCATCCCCCAGTACCAGGAGGGCTGGGGAGTGGGAATGCCCACATAATACATTATGTGGGTGGAACTTAATCAGAGTTGGTGGAATTGGGTGACATGACAGAGGAGTTTGCAGTGAAAATGAGTGGGAAGTAGGCAGTGCGGTGGGTGAAACAGGCAGGGTAATGTGTTCACCTGGGAATTCACCAAGCTGGAGAATGAACCTCTGTCCTCAGAGACTTTCTAGCTTACATAAAAGCACAGCAACTGGGCTGCACTGGTGGGTTTGCACCCATCAAACATCAAATGTATGTTCCTCTAGTCGCCCGGTACTTTTGATCCATTCAGGCTGTATTTGCCATTAATTTTTATGATTTACTGTGCCACGGGGCTAATCAGACATCTTTTGATGTTTGGCCAGAACGTCAACTGTACACTTGTATACGTCCAATCACCTTAAACGTATTTAAATTGTGATTGAATGCAGGCTTGGGTTTGTTCTTTTCTCACTGAAAAAGCGGTGAACACCAGGAAACGCGTTAAAGTAGCTCTTATCTAGGGAAGTATACTTTTTTAATTGCCATTATACATTGAGTTGACAATAGATATGCGTGTTGGATTTTTTATTAAAATATTTTTGAATATATCCTGTGCTACTATTAGTATTATTATCATTATTTTTACAATTTATTAGACTTCATCTGTGGATATCATCTCAATTATTTACTGGAGGATCCTGTTGTGCCCCGAGCAGAGATGGCTTGTATTCTGTGCTTGCGCTTTTGTCAGGTTAACCATCGCCTGACCATCGTGTTTATGATCAGACATCACTGCTGATCTGTATGTGCCATTTGTTAGTGTGTCACACTATTGGGCTCCCTTCTCTTTCTCCCGTTTTCTGTATAGTTATCCGCTTTGTGGAGAAGCAGCCTTTCCACATATATTCAACGTATACTGCATCTGGGGCAGCTTATTGTCACAGATACAGTGTTTTGCTGTTGCTACATAAGTAGTTTATCAGCCATCTGTATTGTGAATATAAACTTTCAGGTTATCCTTTGGTGGTGGTGGTATTGGAATCTTGTGTAATCTGCATTAGGGGTGACTTTCCCTTTTCCCTCTTTTTGTTTCTATTACCGTAAAATCTTGGGTATAATACGTACATTTTTACCCCATTTCACCTTATGTGAAGTGGGGGGTACGTATTATACATGAGTAAAAAATTAAACTAAAATATTAAGTCCAGCAACCCCCATCTGGAGGCAGCGGGCGGCATCCCTGCACTTATCTCCCGCTTCCTCTGTGCAGCAATAGTGTATAAAAAAAAACATTAAATGCCCACCTTGACCAGGATTCCCCCTCTGTACTTAAAGGCAGCCGTTAAACAGGGACAGCGGGCGGCATTATTGCACTAGCCGCCCGCTTCTTCCTCTCCCCGAACTCCTCTGAGCAGCCCTGTCAGGACCTACCATACATTCAATGCACGCACGCATGTGCATTGAATGTATGGTAGGTCCTGACAGGGCTGCTCAGAGGAGTTCGGGGAGAGGAAGAAGCGGGCGGCTAGTGCAAGAATGCCGCCAGCTGTCCCTGTTTGACGGCTGCCTATAAGTACAGAGGGGGAATCCTGGTTATCAAGGTGGGCATTTAATGTTTTTTTATACACTATTGCTGCACAGAGGAAGCGGGAGGTGAGCGCAGGGATGCACCCACTGCCTCCAGATGGGGGTGCGTATTGTACATAGGAACTACAATTATACCCAAAATCTTGGGTATAATTTGCACCTGCGTATTATACACAGGTGCGTATTATACCTGAGATTTTACGGTATTCACACAAGATTTTGTCACATTTTTTTTCTTTCCTTCAGTCTCTTTTGAAGTCTGTAGCTGGACATGACATTTTGTTATCTTGACAATATTAATGCCAAACTGACATCAAGACCTGAGGGGTTATGCAATATGGTGCAATAAAGACATGATAAAATGGAGCGATATCACTTCTCCAATCCCTGTGTTATTCTATGGAGACTATGAATAAAGATATCTCCCATTTTAGAGATCTTAGCACATCTGCTCCGTAGAGTAACATAAGACCTGGAGAACTGATCTCAAATTTTAAAGTGACAGTCAATCTCCTTTTTTGACTTGACATGTTCTGCAAGTGCATAACATTTAAAGTCAAATTAGCACCTCCAATAGAATCCAGCCCATAGTCTCTACCCTCCTCGTACACTATATTCTAATGATCATAGGGCTGGATTCTATTGCACGTGATAAATCTTAAAGGGATAGTTATGTTTCATAATAAAAGCAGCTCTAATTAATTATCATAGTATTTGGACTTTGGAGAGTGTTATTTCAATTCTGTCAGAGTTGTAGTTCAAGAGTAATTCAATGACAAAGTATCCCCCTCCCGCCCCTTTTACTGATGTAACACTGCTCAGCCAGAGCAGAAGGGAGGTGCCCAGGTAGACTGCAGAGAGGGACAATCTTCAATTAAGATAAGGGAAAAACCTGAAAAACTTGTCAAGGGGGGCAGGGCTTTCATTGTTCTCACAGGAAGAAGATTGTCCCCTGCTGTTATCTGTCTGGTCTATGGACTGCATTCCACATCTGAGAAGAGATGGCTTACACTAGGTAAAAGGGGAGGGAGGGGAAACTTTGCTTGTGAATATCTCATAAACCATAAAGGTTTGAGAGATAAGACTTATATCATTCTTCATGTTTTTTTAATGCCTACAAAATAAAATAAAGTTAAAACTAAGTATTACTATCCCTTTAACACCCGTTATGTCAAAAATTTTAGTATTGAAGTCTATGGGGAAACCTACAGATAAAAGCAGAGGTAAAATTAGCATCTGCAATAGAATCCCGCCCATAGCTTCTACTCCTCCTCTTGCATAGCTAATGCTTAGTGCATATGACAAATAGTGTTGCAATCTCTGTGCTGCAGAGATCTCCTCACATTTCCAGAGACACTTCACTATTGCAAAGGACCTTGGTGCATCTGCCCCTAGTTCTTTCAAGTACATCAACCTCACTGAGACAGAGCAAAAATACCATGACAACACACAAAGTACAATATACAACTGAAATAATTTATTTACCACTACAGCACCACAAAAAAACAGACATACAATGTGTTAAAATACAGAGTAATCAGTCACAAATAAGTACAAATGAACTGATTTAATTTTTCATTTCCATTGTCCATAGTAAATGTATTGCTGATCAAGCCAGACACGGCATTCATTTTCTTTCAAGGCAGAACTGAATGTAACAATAGGTGAAACAAAAAAATATATAAAATAAACCGAATTGGAAGCTTGGCAATCCAGAAGTGGTAGGTAGGAAAAGAAGAAAATGTTTAATTTAAAAATAAAATGGAATTTTAAAGAAATACTCATCATGGCTATTGATTAACCCTTTAATCGCCAGAATGTTGAGCAATGAACAGATTCACAATGCTGTGTTGACTCCTCTGGCATTGAAACGATAAACCTTTTAAAGGGATAGTAATACTTAAGATGTATAAAAAAATATATGTTGTAGGGTTTATGTCCCTGAATAAAACAAGGGTACTCCCACTGCTGAGAGATATTTTATTAAAAAATTATAACAGCTCAAACTTGAATTTTTTAAGTGCAATATCACAGTGGCCTGAAAATTTACAGTGGCGCTGTTGCTACACCATCCTATGGAGATTTATGGTCTACAGACCAGAGCAGTCCATAGGATGGTGTAGCAACAGCGCCACTGTAAATTTTCAGGCCACTGTGATATTGCACTTAAAAAATTCAGGTTTGAGCTGTTATAATTTTTTAATAAACTATCTCTCAGCAGTGGGAGTACCCTTGTTTTACTCAGGGGGATAAACCCTACAACATATATTTTTTACATTTTAATTATTAATATCCCTTTAAGGGCCAGAGGGGCTAGCAACCCATTACATGCCTCTCTTTTGCCGAAGAGGTTAAGCCCTTGAGGGGGAATATGCTAATACAATTCCACACTGAACTAGGAGCTGGAGTCGATTTTTTTAGCCCTGTGCCTGCCTAATGCCAATTTCCTAAGCTTTGGCTGGCTGGGGGTGGTGATTGGAATTGTAGCCCTGAATAGCAGAAGGGCCTCAGGTTTCCCAGCACTTCCTACAGAATGTATGATAGCCATGTGCCCACAAGCCGGTGGCGTCACATCTGGCGTAAAGGCCACAACATTAGGGAGTCATATGAGGTCCCCAACCGAGGATGGCCAGCCAGAAGTAAGGAGGCCTCAAAACATATGGGGAATTAAGAAGTTCAGTGGAGCAACGGGTCAGCAGGATAAGATGGCGGCTTCCTCTCCTGCCAGAAAGGATGTATAAGAACTGTATTCTTTACATGCTGTCAGAATCAGTGGACAGTGGATATAGTCATATATGATGTATTTATGGACTAATGAAGCTGTCTGTGCGATTTAAAATAGGTGCTAGCTCCCCTTTAACCCTTTTTGCACCAGAGGGGTACGCAATGCATTGCTTTGCCTCTGTTACTCAAAAGGTTCATGGGAGGTGCCTTTCCTCTCCTCCTTGTTCTGCTTTATGTACAAACAAGGCATAAGAGGAACATAGAGTATATTTATCCATTTTTTCTGCACATGCTATAGGAGTGGTGTTTTTGGGATTGCTGGCATTTAAGTTTTAACAATGGTGGAGTGCGTACCCCGGTTTGCACTAGAGTGATCATACACTCTACTACATATCCCTGTGTGAAGGCATTAGCTGATTTGTATATTACTCACACTCACTGCACACCCCCTCTGGCAATTAAAGGGTTAAAGCATGCTCTCTGAGGGTAAACTGCATTCAGCACAAGGTATTCATTTTACATTAATGACCTGCTGATATAAAGAGGTCTTTATCACCCCCCACAAAAATACCATCAGTAACAATCGACCCATTACTTATTTTCTTCTCTCCCTTTAATCATTCTCTGCCTATTTTAATTGCTTCGCGGAAAGCTGCCGCCGTTCCCTGGAAAACAGAAGCCAAGTAAATGTTCTATGAAATGTAAAACTGATGATGTCTTTAACCCTTTAAGGACCAATGGGCCGCGCATGCCACCGGTCCTTAACCCTTTGAGTGCCAGAGGGGGGTTGCATACCCCTCTGGCACTCAAAAGGTTAAACAATTAGGACACTCGTCTCAAATCCAGCTCATATTTAAAAAAAAAAAAAAATTAAACCATTTTGATTTTAACCATTTAGGTGTAGAGGAAACATCCAATGTTGCAATATTACAGACCTCTATAAGCACCCAAAAGTTGCACAACTTTATATAAAAAATTCAACTTGAGATGTTTGAGTGGTGCTTTTCAATCTTTGAAAAAAAAATCTAAAATATTTTTATGGAAATGAACTGAAAAAGACACGTATGCTCTCGTAATTTAACTAACTTATTCACCGTACCCTCCCAACAAAAATTTTACAACCCGAAATAAAAATACAAATCACTAAAACAGTTCTTCTTGCTAAAAATGTAGAATTAATATTTACATTAGTTTTTATAGCACAGTCTTTTTAGCACTTGGAAAGTAAGTAATGATCCTAATATTTTCAGGAAGAAGTGAGCTTTTGATATTGCCTAGAAGAACACTTAATGATGAAGTCAATAAAAAAATGAAATTATACAATGAAATGTTTATATACGAGCAAATTTTTCATTTCCGGATTCCTTTGTGACTGGTTGAAAAAAATAAAAGTGAAATTTACAAAGCAACAGCACCAGATTTCAATATCCATAACCCGGGTATGTTATCTACACTGATAATGAATCAAAAATACATTTTCTGTAATCTGGGTATATTTCCAGTATTGATAAATGGATGAAATAATAATTTTGGTCTACCCATTTACAGACATTCTCACATGTAGAAAAATACAAAGTTAGAAATTAACTTTTATAAATGATTTGGGAAACAGAAACAAGCTAGTTTCTGATTAATCCTTCTCTGTATAAGATTCTAAATCTTTTATTGTTAGTCCCTTGAATACACTGTGTTGGAGAGTTTGTTAGCATCTATAGTGTTTGGAGTCTATTTTAGAAATGCCAGTCAATTGGGGAAGAGTTGGATTACATGACAAACTCCAGTGTGATATCTGGACTCCAGTTTGGTGTGTTGTTGTACCTGAGATACTTTTTTTTCGATCCATTATTTGGATTGATCCAAGACAAATGTTCCTACTCTTTTCTCTCCTTGGTCCTTCATGCTGGTAGTAATTTGTAGGCAAGCCTGATCATGCTTAATTTGTGAGAGATCAGTGGATCAGGCTATCTCAAGCTAATTCGAATGCAGACTAATTAGATATAGAATCAGGTGCACTTTCTAGGGTAGATGGTTGTGCATCCTTTTCCCGAACGAAGAACGTATCTCTTATTGTAACCAATCATGCCAGGGGTGGTTTATTCTTTGACCGCCAGCTACTGGGACTAAAACTCACATCACCCCAAACAGCCAACGCTTGGCTCGGGATGACAGAAGCTGTAATGCCCAAGCGGACTAGGTCCAACAATTGACTATTCCTGGTTTATGCTATAAAAAACTAAATCCATGATTCTGCAAAAAATATACTTTTCACTGTATTGCTGTAAATTCTCTGTTACTTAAAAATGTATATTTCCTCCATTAGGATGTTATAAGAATGATACATTTTTATATGAAAGCCTCCAATTAGCACAGCACCTATATTCTCCTAATGATCTCAATATTATTTTGAATTATGCTGTAACAATGCACCTTGGTTCCTAAACCAAGCTGTTTCTGAAGTGTTTTCTAAATTAATGGGTAGCAATTTTGGCTAGACAGAGGATAGTTCTTACACACCTTTATATAGACAACCTGGTGCTGATACTAAATGTGACCCTGAGTGTGTGGTGGGCGGCCATTTTGATCAACACACAAATAAACAGCTCGCTTTCTACACCCTAGCATAAAGAAGGCAAATATTTCTACGGCTAACACGGTACCAACTCTCATCTGCTAGCATAAAGGGACACACAGTGACCTTAATAAAGATTCATTTCTCGAAAAAAGTATTTATTTAACCCTTTAGGTGCCAGAGAGGTAGCCAACGCAACGCATTGGCTACCTCTCTGGCACTCAAAAGGTTAAAAACAATGGCCATTACAACATATTAACAGATCTTAACCCTTTGAGTGTCAGAGGGGTACACAACGCATTGCAAAGCACTCAAAGGGTTAGACCACTTGTAGCTCTCTGTAGGTGACAGGTCCAGTATTTACAAAAGAGTACGAACGATATAATATTTTCCCAATTATTTTTCTCTCACTACAGCTGTAAATAATAAGTGTGCAAGAACCTATATGGAAAATGGGCAAGACGAAAGTTTAACTCTATAAGAAAAGTATCATCAACATTTGATATTACTGTAATTCATAGAATTTACTTCTTTCTAGTAAATACATATTCACTGACATTTGGGTTAGCTAAACTTCATAATGAATTCATAACATTGGTTTGCCATGTTATCATAAAGATAGGCAAAATAAGGCAACACCAGCTTCTGCCAGATTAGAACTCTCAGCATTCCCTACCTGCCACTGTGGGATGATGGGAGCTGTAGTAAAGCAGTAACTATAGGCCCGTCCCTGCATTAGAGGCTAGGGATGTAGCCAATGCATTGAGAAGAAGTATATCGCAGACATCTGTAGCCACTACAAGGTGAAAAAGTTGCAAAATTTGTGGAAAAGTATCATCTGTGCAGAAATCTATTCCAGGTATCGTCTTCTCAATTCCAAGAGAAAATATTAGGAGTTCTGATAGACACATTTTGCCACAGATTGGCTGTGAAACTGAAGAGCATGTGAAATATACAAGCCTGTTGGTAGGTATTGGACATATACATATAACTGAACCTTTGAGTGTTTTGCATTATGTTGCACAAACCTCTAGAGCCCAGAAGGTTATAGGAACACTCATGTTATGTACAGTTTCCTGTTAACTGAAATAGCAAGCTATAAGGTTCACAGAAATTGATTCCATAATTTAAGATAATTTATGACCTTACATGTGCTATTGTTTCAGCAGGCTGTGGAAGCCATGTTCCATTACAATGGGGAGATTAATCTCCTGATAAGTAAGACTTATAAAAAATGCCTTCCTTCTGTCTGCAAAAAAAAACAAACAAAAAAAAACTTATGCAATATCATATATCCTAAAATCTATCAAGGTATGGAAATCTGAACATAGACCAAGTTGAATTTTCCCTGGTTTTCCTGCTCTATGGGCAAAACAGAAAGGTGCTGATGCACCACCAACTTCCTGTTCCATTATGACATTCCTTACCCAGCCCCACCCATTTAAATTATGCTCTGCTCATTCTCCACCCACCCAGTTTAAGCTCCACCCCAGAGGAGTCCGACGATATAGCCTCTCGCAAACTAAGATGTGAGAAGAACACCATCCACCTTTATTCCCAGGTCTGTACATATTTATATATGAATGTTACCACACTACGGTGTTCCTTTAACCTAGTTACATCAACTTGTCGATTAAAGTATAGTCAGGTAGCTTATGGCGTAATGATAACCAAGATGTAAGTAATATAGAATAATATCTGTAGTGCAAGTCAATGTATAGGACTCATACTGGCCAGCTAAAAGGAAACACGTTATTCTGAGTAATCAGAGCCCTAAGTTTAGATTTACAAAAATGACAATAAATGACATTTTTACAGAATATAAAAATATGATGAGATTGTTCATATTACACATGATGTACATAATAATTTTAACTCTTTAAGGACCCAAGGGGGCGTGCAAAGCATTGCAGATCAATGCGTTGTAGAACCCTCTGTTCCTAACAGGATTAAATGTTTACAACAGCGATTTACAGAATTGTTTCCAAATAATGCTGGCTCTACTATTATCCTCCTAGTGTAATACTAATGTTACAATTACATATAACTACAAACAAAATATAAGCTGTACAGCATCTTAATAAGGTCTGCTGATTAGACCAGAATTTGTTAACCCTTCGAGTGCCAGAGTGGTATGCAACACATTGCAACGCAATGCGTTACGTACCCCTCTGGCACTCAAAGGGTTACACACTTGGATGCCTGAGCCGTCTCTCAATGTACTGGAGACCTCTCTGTCATCCAAGGGGTTAATTATTTCACTGATTCATTAAATGAAATGTACATTAAAAAAAAAAGATCCAAATGAATGCCTCGGAGAATTGGAGATTTTGCATTAACTTTTTTTTTTCATTTTATTAAACCCCTAGAGTGCCAGAGGGGTAGCTAATGCATTTCCCTCGGGCACTCAAAGGGTTAAAGCACTATTGTGGCAGCTGGCTTAAGGGGATCTATCACCCCTGTATAAGCTGATCTTAAATGTTAGTTTATATAGAGATTACATTGAGTATTTCACTTATTTTGTATTATAAAACGTTATTTGTGCAAAGTAAAAGGAATAAATATTGTACTGACCCTACTTCCGATTGATTGCGGGTACACGTCTGTACTCGCAGTCTGTCACTCTGCCTCTGCTCCCCTCCTTCTATACAGCCTCCTCCAATGACGGAGGATTCCTGTCTGTAAGCTGGAGCAATCTCATTGGCTAGGTATCGATCTCTGCCAATGAGATCGCTTCAGCTTACAGACAGAAGGTCTCTGTTATCAGAGAAGGCTGGATAGAGGGAGTGGAGCAGAGGCAAAGTGACAGACTGCGGGTATAGAGCTGTAACCGCAATCTATCCGGAAGTAGGATCAGTGCAATATTTATTCCTTGTACTTTGCACAAATAACATTTTGGGAGGAAATAATCCCAAGGCTACTTATGAACTTTATGGAATCATTTTAGAGGACTCGTTGCTAGATAAAGACCTGGGTATCATTGTCAACTACAAACTTGGAAACAGTGACCAGTGTCAAACAGCAGTAGCAAAGGCAAACAAAGTCCTGTCTTGCATAAAAAGAGGTATCGATGCAAGAGTGGATAACATTATTTGCCATTGTACAAATCTCTGGAAAGACCTCACCTTGAGTATGCAGTGCAGTTTTGGAAAAGGATATACTAAAACTAGAGAAGAGCAACAAAATTAATCAAGGGAATGGAGGACTTGACGTATGAGGAACGACTAGACAAACTTGGTTTATTTACTCTAGAGAAAAGACGACTAAGAGGAGACCTTATCACATTGTACAAGTATATGAGAGGTCAATACAAGGATATTTGCGGTGAGCTATTTATTCCAAGGCCTGATCAAATGACATGGGGACATTGCTTAAGATTAGAGGAAAGGAGGTTTAGACTTCAGCAGAGGAAGGGTTTTTTACGGTAAGGTCTGTTAAATTGTGGAATTCTTTGCCCAAGGAGGTGGTTATGACAGATACAATGGATACATTTAAGAGAAGATTTGATACATTCCTTTCAAAAGGGAACACACAGGGTTATACTGTTTATTAGTAGGCAGATCAGGAAGGTCTGAAAGAGATGAACTTATTTGGTAGCAGGATAGCTATGCAGTTCTCATGTCACTAGGGTATGAGGCAAAGGTTGAACTTGATGGACTTGTGTCTTTATTCAACGTAATTTACTCTGTTACAATATTACTATGTTTCAAAATACAACATTAGTGCAATACTCAATGTAATCGTTATATAAACTAACATTTAAGAGCAACGTATATAGGGGTGATAGATCCCCTTTAGTACGGTTTTATTTTCTATTTAGATTTTGTTTTTTCCTTCAGAAGACTTATAGATGTGCTGTGAGATATAGAAATACTGAGGCCGTTCTAGAAAGTACAACTGGGAGGTTTTGCACTAAGGTGTGATAAAGAGGTGATACAGAGGGTATCCCTTCACCAGTGTTAACCCTTTGAGTGCCAGAGGGCTACGTGCATTGCGTACCCCTCTGGCACTCAAAGGGTTGAAAACTATCCAGTTGATATGCCGTTCTTTGGAACCTATGCACTAAGATCGCTCAACTTAGAGAAACGTTAGTGCACTGGTGGCTGAATTCTATTGCAGGAGATAAATGTTGCCTCCTGTTTTATCAAAACATTTTTTGAAGTTTATGGGGAAACCTTGAGATAAAAGCAGAGATAAAATTAGCACCTGCAATAGTATCCAGCCCTGGATCTGTAGACTAACATAGGACTTTGAGAGTTTATGACACTAGGGAAGTCATCTCCACTTTATCACCTGTTTATAATACCTTAGTGCATCTCCCCCTGTAGTGATTCTGGGACAAACCCTCTCCATCATAGGGGACATATAAAACTACCCATTGATTTAGATGTTTTTTTAAAGGAATATTTTTAAAAAATGAATATTGTAGCTATTGAAAAATGAAACTAAATGCCCCAGTCCCATCTCTCAAACTTTTATGGTTTGAGAGATATTTGCAAGTAAACTTCTCCTGTCCCTCCCCTTTCCCTAATGTCAGCGATCTAGCTGACTGCAGGTGAATCCGGTCCTGGGACTGGCGGATGCTCTTCAGCAGAGCCGAAATCATGATAGGAGAAAGGGAAGGGAGGGGGAAACTTTACCTGCGAATATCTCTCAAAATATAAAGGTCTGAGAAATGGGACTGAGGTAATTTAGTTTCATTTTTCAATAGCTACAATATTCATTTTTTTTAATTTGACAATACTATTCCTTTAACCCTCTAGATCCTAGTGAGATCTCCAAAACATTATAAAGCAATGCATTGGAGACCTCCACTAGTGTTCATGGAGTTAAAGGCCCCATGGTCCTTACGGTGCAGTTGGTTTGCCCCAGAATTACTCCAGGGAGTAGATACACTAAGGTTTGATAAAAAGGTACGAGGTTATACATTAAGGACTGATAGCGGGGTGATAAAGAGGAGATGACTTCTCCATTGATATCAGTTCTCCAGTTCCTATGTTATTCTATGCAGCCTATGCATAAAAATCTCCAAAGTTGGAGAGATCTTAGTACATTGACATGATAGAATAACATAGGAACTGGAGAAGTGATATCACTGGAGAAGTCATCTCTACTCTATCACCTCTTTATCACACCTTAGTGCATAACCGCCAATGACTTCTCCAGTAATAGCACATCTCCAATGCCTATGTTAGTCTAAGGAGTCTATGAGCTAAGAATTCTCAAGTGGGACAGATCTTAATGCATGGGCTCCATAGAATAAAATAACAGATGAGAGTTGGTACCGTGTTAGCCGTATAAATACAGGAGGCAAATATAGTTTTTGATACCTTTTAGATCAAAGATATCTGGATCTGGACTGCATTCTGTTATCTGATTTCCATGCTAAACAATGTGATGTGTACTTGTATTTAAGAGAGATGTTTTCATATTTATCTGTATAACATGCCTGAGGAAGAGACCTAAGGTCTTGAAAGCTTGCATTTAAATCTGCTTAGTTAGCCAATAAAAGGTATCAAAAACTATATTTGCCTCATAGAATAAAATAGGAACCGGAGAAGCGATCCCCTTTTTATAACCTGTTTATCACACCTTAGAGCATCTCATCACAGTTCTTCTTAGGGCATCTGCTTCAATGGGCTAAACAAAAACAAGTGGCCGAAGATATACTACCATGTAATGAAGACGTGATAAAGAGCTGATAACTTCTCCAGTGATATCACTTCTCCAAATCCTATGTAATACTATGGAGCCAATGCACTAAGATTTCTCCAACTTGAGAGATCTCAATGCATTGGCTTCATAAAATAACATAGGAACTGGAGAAGTGATATCACTGGAGAAGTCATCTCCACGTTATCACCTCTTTATCACACCATAGTGCATAACCCCCTGCTCTGATATGAAAAAAAAATGCTTTAACAATCAGGTATATGAATAAGCTTCCCATATCTTGGGAAATATCAGACCGCATGCTGTTTTTCAGCAGGCTGGGGTGGAAGACATTTCCCTTTGCACTTCTCACTTCCTGTTCAGGTGACGGAAATCTATATTACAGGAGATGGGAACTGAAAATTACAAAGAAAAATGACTTCCAGATTACTGCAGAATCACAGCAAAGCAATATACTGCAATATATATATTACTGTTAAAGCATGCTCTTTCATATACAAAATACTAATACTGCAGATGTCTTCAACACATTGTACTGTGTTAGGAGATGTCTTTAGCATCCAGAGGTTTAACCCTTTGAGCACCAGTGGGGTACGCAACGCATTGTGCACCCCCCTGGCACTCATAGGGTTAAAGATTAATGGAACGCACACAACATAATAGTTGAAAAGCATCCCGGATATGTTTCTTTAAAGGAAAGGCAAGTCAAAATTGCTTAATTTCTTCACTTTCTTGACCCTTTAAAGGGATGGTAATAAACCCAAAAAATGTTTTCCCGTTTTGTAGAGTTTAAAATATTAATAAATATGATCCAAACCCTATCTCTCAAACCGCTACGGTTTGAGAGATATAGGGATTCAAAGTTCCCCCCTCCCTCCCCTCCTGCTGATGTCAGCGTCTAGCTGACAGCAGGAGATATCGGTCTGGGGACCAGCAGGTGGCTCTGCAGCAGAGCCAAAATCGCGGTACTTGTAAATAATTAATTAATTGGAAAGGTCTACAAAGTGTGCTTTCAAACTAGACACATTTTTTTTAGATCTTTCCAATGAATGAACTCTTTAGCAATAACGTGATTCTGGCTGTGCTACAGAGCCTCCTCGAGTCGTACAACTTGAGGGAGGGAGGGGGGAATTTTGAATCCCTATATCTCTCAAACCATAGCGGTTTGAGAGGTAGGGTTTGGTTGATTAATATTGATTAATATTTTAAACTCTGCAAAACTGGAAAACATTTTTTTGGGACATTACTGTCCCTTTAAAGGAATAGTAATACTTAAAATGTAAAAAAAAATATGTTGTAGGGTTTATCCCCCTGAGTAAAATAAGGGTACTCCCACTGCTGAAAGGTGTTTCATTCAAAAGTTATTAATTTTCAAAGTTGAATTTTTTAGGTGCAATATCACAGTGGCCTGAAATTGTACAGTGGCGCTGTTGCTACACGATCCTATGGACAGCTCTGGTCAGTTGACCATAAATCTCCATAGGATGATGTAGCAACAGCGCCACTGTACAATTTCAGGCCACTGTGATATTGCACCTAAAAAATTCAACTTTAAAAATTAATAACTTTTGAATGAAACACCTTTCAGCAGTAGGAGTACTCTTGTTTTACTCAGGGGGATAAACTCTACAACATATTTTTTTTTACATTTTAAGTATTACTATCCCTTTAAGAATGCAATTTGTGACCTCTGTTTTGAACAGAACATTAGGAAAATGAATCTTATTTGTGGTGATCTATGGCATTATTTAGTTAATGCTTTTAAGAATCTTTATTGTTCAATTCCAGAACCTACTCTTTGGCCATTTTGAGGTGCCTATTGAGAACTGAACCATTTTAATGGAACGATTTTTGAATATGGTAGTCACATCCGTGTTTTTTTTTTTTTAATTTGGTTGTTCAAACAAGCGTGCTGGATGACAAAACAATCAACTTGTTCTGAGAGGTTTATTTTGGTCTTCGTTCGTCCACATATTCAATGGTAACAAAATGACTGTTTCTTAATTCTACACAAATAAATAATGTCTTTCAACACTACATCTAAAAGGAATGGGTATGTTGCCTAATGGCAGAACAATACAGAGAGATCAAGTAAGGCACGGGACAGATACAGCAACAGCACTTCATGGGATATTTCTGGTTTTCCTTTCACATAATAACACTAACACATTATTCCAGTGTTTATTTTTTAAATAAATGTCTCTGCACTGATAAAAGCTATTTACCAATATCAAGACATTTTATTCCTTAAATGTGTCTGCATTTCTACGTTAGGCAAAATCTCCTATGATTATAGCTACTTATTTTATTTATTTGTTTTTTTAATTCCCACTTTTTGTTTTTTCTTCCTCCATTTGCACACAAATTTATTTTTTTTAAAGGGGATGATTCATAGGCTGAATACGCCACAATCATATAGGGCAATTTAAGATGTTACAAAGTATATCGACTCTTAAACTCTTGGGTAAAAGAAAAATCTCCAATGCGTCGCAAAACAATGCAATAGCGACCTCTCTAGCATCCAAGAGATTAATATAGAGTACCGGTGAGAAAATCATTTGATATCAACGACAGACATATGGGCTCATGCTGGCAGTCATCTCACTTTAACAGTAACAACACTCTGATATCAAAAGTTCTCCTTCAAAACGCTCTTATTGAGTCAGTGGAACTCAAGTTAAAGTCTTCCCTGTTTTCATTTACTGCCAGTTTTTTTTTTTCTAATCTTCTATACAGATCAAACTAGTACCGCATATTTTTTTTTACATCTTAACACTGATTAAAACAGGCTGGTTTTCCTTTTGTTTATCCCCTAACGCACAATGCCCTTTTAGTAATTTTAGCTGCATTTGCATGACTTTACAATCATATTTGAAAGCTGTTCAATTTTCGGCGTCTTCCCAATGTAGTACAAGATGGTCAGTGAATCTAATTCTTGAGATACGCAGCACGGGGAGGCAGATGCTTCTGGATTAATGGTGTTGTATAGGCTGAGCACCTAGAAACACAAGAATATATACTGCATTAAATCATATACATTTGCAATATATATTATGAAATGTTTTATTATATTCCATCATATTATTTACAAATTAATTATGTGTGAAAGAATGCACAAAGCATCCCTGCATCTGTCAGAATTCTACAGTCTATGCATTACCTGTACTGTTGTAACTCCATGCAGGAAATGTTTGGCCCTACTTACTCCAGGTCATACGCTGCCTGCTGGTGGAATCCTATATAATAATTCGCTAAAACGTAACGACAAAGTCATGTGCAGTAGAGATTGCTGCGCGTGCTACAGTCATGCACAGTAGAGACTGCCCGTGGTGCGGCTGATACAGAGCTGGACGCTCCAAAGTCATGTGCAGTAGAGATTGCTGCGTGTGCTGCAGTCATGTGCAGTAGAGACTGCCCGCGCTACGGCTGATACAGAGCTGGACGCTTCGAAGGAGCGTCCAGCTCTGTATCAGCCGCGGTGCGTGCAGTCTCTACTGCACATGACTGCCCCGCTACCGGCTGCCAGTGGCACTGTGGCTTGTCTAACGGGCTCTTCAACTAGTACATTATAATGTCCCTCTAGAAACGGTCAGCCCATTACTTAGTACCAAATGCTTAGTAAATGTAGTATTCATGGGGTTACACTATTTTTTTTATTTTAAATATCACTGCTTTTCATGTTTTTGTTTTATATTTTGTTTTACTTTGTTTCATTTTAGAATTTATTATCTCCTATTTGTATTCATTCTTGCCTATATATACTTTATTGACTACTACACTTTTAAAGGGATAGCAATACTTCGTTCTATCTTTATTTTGTAGGCATCAAAAAAAACATGAAGAACGATATAAGTCTTATCTCTCAAACCTTTATGGTTTGATAGGTATTCACAAGCAATGAACAAAGAAAGCCCTGCCCCCCTTGACAAGTTTTTCAGGTTTTTCCCTTATCTTAATTGAAGATTGTCCCTCTCTGCAATCTACCTGGGCACCTCCCTTCTGATCTGGCTGAGCTGTGTTACATCAATAAAAGGGGCGGGAGGGGGATACTTTGTCATTGAATTACTCTTAAACTACAACTCTGACAGAATTGACATAACACTCTCCAAAGTCCAAATACTATGATGATTAATTACAGCTGCTTTTATTATGAAACATTACTATACCTTTAACACCATATCCAGCATGGCAACTGGGGGGAGATTCACTAAGCGGTGATAAAGAGGGGATAAAGTAGAGATGACTTTCCAGTTTATCATTTATCTAGTCCCTATGTTCCTCTATACAGCCTATTCACTACGATCTCCAAAGATAAAGACATCTTAGTGAATAGGCTCCATAGGATAATATAGGAATTGGAGAAGTGATAATTGGAAAAGTCATCACCATTTTACTGATCACTCTTGATCACCGCTTAGTGAATTTCCCCCTGATCTATTTCACTTAATGCGTTGGATACCCTCTGGCAGTGAAAGAGTTAAAAATGAGCTTTATAGTTGTGTAAAAATGCTATAGATTATAAGCTTGGAGTGGATGTTATTTACGTAAAAAAGAAGTATATATAACAGCTCTCAATACGTGCATCCAGTTCTATCAGTGTAGTTAAAATGTTATCTACAGGAATCTAAGGAAAAGGAGTAGATTAAATAAACATTGGAGACATAACACCAGGCTTTCTATAAAAGTAAAAAGTTATTTTTCTATACTGACGGAAGTATGTAGGTTACCCACTGAAGATACGTACATATTTCCAAGGATGCCATTAATATGTTAGTCAAATAGTAAGTGACCTTTTCCTACAGTTTCAATTGGCTATTTAAAGTGAAGACAGAAGATCTGTTCATCGAGGCAACACTGCCCACTTTTTCAGGCTTCTTGTAAATGCCCAACACAGATAAATGTGACTAGGACAGTTCAACTTCCTTCCTAGGAAAAACAACTACTGCTGCGTAGTTTGTATTACGGGAAATGAGATATTTGCTTTTATCCCAAGAATTAGATTTGAATTTGAATACAGTGTATTGTTATAAGAATTATATAGACCAGAGCTGTCTAAGTTCAGTCCTCAAGGGCCACCAACAGATCAGGATGTAAGGATTTCCCTGATTAAGCACAAGTGAGTCAGACAGAATGAAAGAGCCACTGATTAACTCACCTGTACTTAATCAGGGAATTCCTTACATCCTGGTCTGTTGGTGGTCTTTGAGGACTGAACTTGGACAGCCCTGATATAGACCACAATTTATATTAGAGATAGGCAGTCTCTTGTAATCCAGCTGTTGTTTAACTGCCACTTCCATCATCATACCTGAGAAATTTGTCTTCTAGAGTCCCTGGGGGTGACTCATGTGCTGCCGCTGGTAGATATAAATGATGGGATTTTCCTCCAAAAGGATGGAGCTTAATCACAGGTGGGGGAGAGGCTTAACAGACTGTGTCATAAGGTGGGTGGGAAGTGGGCAGAACAGGGTGGGAAGGAGAAGAAGTGGGAGGAACATGGTGGGAAGGAGTAGTGGGCAGAGTTTCATAATAAACTTACCACCACCAGAGAATCAGCCTCTGTTCCCGGAGTGTCCGGGTCAGATCTGGAGAGTTCCCAGGTATGGACATCATCATTTGCTAGATATCTACCAATCACTGAAGAACGATATTTCTTAAAAGGCAATTACTAGTGATGAGCGAGCATGCTCGGCCGAAGCTCGGTTCGGCTCGAGCATCGCTCTGCTCGGCACACGGCGGTACTCGTACGAGTACCGCATGTGCTCGCCCGCCATGTTCGGGTCTCCTCCCCGCACGTTTCGCGGCTGCTGCGCAGCCAATAAACGTGCGGGGAGGCTCTGACATCAGTGTAATGCCAGCAGCCATGTTGGCTGCTGGCATTACACTGATTGGCTGGCCAGAACCCGTGATCGGGTGCTGTATAGCACCCGATGCGCGAGTTCGGCTCATTCTTAGCCAGGGAGAGATGCGCTTAGGCAGGGAAAGTCAGTGTAGGGAGAATAAAATTGTTGAAACTCTTTCAAGACCCAAAAGTCCTTTTTAGGACTGTTGTGTGTGGGGGCAGCATTTATATTTTGTTTGGGGGGGCACAATTTCCTTTTTTTTGTGGGGGGGATATTTGAAAGGTGACATATAATACTAGATGTACAGGAAGTCAGTGTAGGGAGAATAAAATTGTTGAAACTCTTTCAAGACCCCAAAGTCCTTTTTAGGACTGTTGTGTGTGGGGGCAGCATTTAATTTTTTTTGGGGGTGGCAGAATTTCATTTTTTTGTGGGGGGGGACATGTTCTAAGGTGACATTGTACTAGGTGCACAGGGACAAATATTTCACAGTGCATTGACAAGCTGACATATTCTGTTAGGTGCACAGGGCCAATGATTTTACAACGCAGCGACAAAAAGGGCCATTTTAAACGTGTGCCTAGCCATAGATTATTGTCACATTCTGTTTAGTGTGCAAATTCACAAATTAACGTCACATATTCCGTTCACTGTGCCTAGCCGCAGATTAGCGTCACATATTGTTTAGTGTGCCTAGCCGCAGATTAACGTCACATATTGTTTAGTGTGCCTAGCCGCAGATTAGCGTCACATATTGTTTAGTGTGCCTAGCCGCAGATTAGCGTCACATATTGTTTAGTGTGCCTAGCCGCAGATTAACGTCACATATTGTTTAGTGTGCCTAGCCGCAGATTAGCGTCACATATTGTTTAGTGTGCCTAGCCGCAGATTAGTTTTTATCTTCCTTTTTGTGCGTTTTACGGTCAGTCTGTAAAAATGGCGTACTACGGGCGAAACATCGTTCCCAGCAGCGACGTTGGAGTCCAAGATGCATCCAGACATCCTCCCTATGCTGTCCCTGAACCATTTCTGTGGTGTTTCCATCATTTTCTGACCTTTTCCTATGAACCAGGCACCCTCCCCTCATCAGAGCA
This sequence comes from Rhinophrynus dorsalis, assembly GCA_037306005.1. Taxonomy (NCBI): domain Eukaryota; kingdom Metazoa; phylum Chordata; class Amphibia; order Anura; family Rhinophrynidae; genus Rhinophrynus; species Rhinophrynus dorsalis. The sequence continues at coordinate 46,352,198 of CM074720.1, forward strand.
GGGGGTGCCTGGTGTAATGCTCGAGTCCTCCCATTGACTTCAATGGGGCTCGGGTGCTCGGCCGAGCACTCGAGCCTCCGGGGGCGCTCGGCCAGAGCACCCGAACACCCGCGCATCGGGGTGCTCGATCATCACTAGCAATTACCCAATCCATTTTGTTAAGTCTATTTCAATAGAAGCAGACTTGGGGGTCTCAGAAAACTGACCCCCACAGCTGGAGCACAAACTGCCAGCTACACGTGTGCATTCTCCATGGACGCTCTATGTCGGGCCTTGTTGTATATTTTGAATTGCATTGCTCAGGAGAGGTAACTTTCCTGCACACTGCATCAGATTGTTGCCCTTTATGACTAGGGACCAGCCAACTGCAACATCTAACATAATAGATAACATAGTAGATAAGGCTGAAAAAAGACACGCATCCATCAAGTCCAGCCCATCTAGTACCAGGGTTGGCAACTTTGGCACTCCAGTTGTTGCAGACTACAACTCCCATCATCACCACCCAGCCAACAGTGTAGCAGCAAAGTGTGTCTGGCAATGTTAAAGATCACTTAGCCATGGAGAATACAGCACACTTCTCCATATGCAATAAGAATTATCTATGCAAGGGGAAGGAAAAGGACTTTGATCATTAGCATATGAGGTTGGAGTAATGCTGGTGATGTGTTGGGAAGGGCAAAGAAGATGCTCTCAGAATACAGCAGCAAGAACGGCATCAGCCCTCCATTAAACCTTTGAGTGCCATAGGGATGGGCACTGCATTGCTCTGCAATGAGTTGTTCACCTCAATGGCACTCAAAGGATTGTAAAATAATTTTCTGCTCCGCTTCTCAGATCATTCAAAAAAAACACATAAGCAGTAGAGTAGCTATTATAAGAAGCAGATTCTCTACTTGTTCTGTAGTTACATGAACCAGCTGATCAGCTTTTTCAAGTCCAGAGTGGCCAGGGGAGGGCAGCATTTGATCCCTGGGCTGGCCATATGTCTGGCCCGGTGGGCCACTGCCTCGCTCAGTCTCTCACTTGCTGCTGTAAATTGAGCTACACTAGTGATACCACAGAGCTTACAATTGAAATGAATCTATATACAAATGCTATTGCAGAGCTACAATCCAAATAGTGCTACCCTAGTAGAGAGATGGCTCATTTGGTTAATGCGCCAGCTGCCGAATTTGCTTAGACCGTGAGGTTGCAGGTTCTAGTCCTGGCAAGGTCAGCACAGCCTTTCACCTCTCTGAGGTAGCTAAAAATGAGTCCAGGACATACTTGAAAATGAGAGATAATCTCAATATATTCTTCCTAGTAAAATACTTTCACAAAAAAATCAGTTTGCCTTGCAAGCTCTATGGCATCACTAGTGTAGCTTTACTTAACCCTTTGAGTGCCAGTGGGGTACGCAATGCATGGCTCCTCTGGAACTCAAAGGGTTAAATTGTAAGCACTGCACTATCACTAATGTAGCCCCGTTTCAACTTTAAGCTCTGTGGTATCACTAGCCTTAATTCACAAAATTAAGGGCAATTTTAAAATTAAGGAAACAGGGGTGGGCTGGGACAATGGGCTTGCCCACCCCGATGGTCTCATCTCGACCCACCAAATCAAATTAGTTAGGGAACTCCTGATAATGGCGAGGAAAATATTAGTGATAACCTGGCTGTCAGATGAGGCCCCTTTGTGTAGTGCTTGGATTCAATTGATTCACCAAAATTTTCCCCATTATCACCTTGTCTATATCCACAGGGGTACATCACAAACGTTCTTCAAAATATGGGAACCATGGATTACGACTGAGTAGACCCATCACTCTGAGCTACGTATGTACGCAAATAACGCATTTATATATTTAGATGGGGTCTGGGGCTCGCTGGGGGGGAGTGGGGTTGCTCTATCTGGGTTGGGGGGGAGAGGGGGGTTGCTCAATCTGGGTTAGGGGTAGTTGAAGGTTCTGGTTCAATGTATATTAAAAACATAGGAAATGGGACTTTATAATTATATGCTTAAAGGGATAGTAATACTTCGTTTTATCTTTATTTTATTTTGTAGGCATTAAAAAAACATGAAGAACGATATAAGTCTTATCTCTCAAACCTTTATGGTTTAAGAGATATTCACAAGCAAAGTATCCCCCCCCCCGTTCAGCCAGATCAGAAGGGAGGTGCCCAGGTAGACTGCACAGAGGGACAATCTTCAATTAAGATAAGGGAAAAAGCTGAAAAACTTGTCAAGGGGGGCAGGGCTTTCATTGTTCTCATAGGAAGAAGATTGTCCCATTCTGTTATCGGTCTGGTCTATGGACTGCATTCCACATCTCAGAAGAGATGACTTACACTAGGTAAAAGGGGCGGGAGGGGGAACTTTGCTTGTGAATATCTCTTAAACCATAAAGGTTTGAGAGATAAGATTTATATCATTCTTCATGTTTTTTAATGCCTACAAAACAAAATAAAGATAAAACGAAGTATTACTATCCCTTTAAGTTACGATTCTAACATAATGTATCCTGTGACTTATGTCAATTTTTTCTCTTTATGTCAATATTGTTACTATCATACCTATTTTCCTATTAATAAAAGTGATTAAAAAAAATTGTATTCACCCCCTGGGCTCTATGTTGCCAGCCCTTCTCTGACAGTGGCCTACCCATCTGTTACACTCCACAAGGCAAACAATTACTTTTGTACATTGCTCCCATAAACTTACTCGAGTGTGCTGTGTATCCGAGCTCCACAAGTAAGGGCAGGCACCAGCGCAGAAATTTGCATTATAACCTTTGGGCTCATGTATCCATTTCCATCCGAGGTCTCTCTTAAAGTCAATATATAACGGACGTAGACAGCAATTGTCCTGAACGTTTCTGCCAAACAAGAAAAAGTATGTATAAAGAAGAGCACCTTACACTGTCAGATAATAATAATAATAATCATGATAACAATAAAATATTTTGAAACTTGAAATAATAAAGCAGAGTCTGAAAATAATGTGGATTCAACATAGTTTAGTTTGAATCATGGGCAGTCAGCTGTTGGTCCTCCAGCTATTGGGAACTACAAATCCCATCATCCCCAACCGGCTGTCGATGGGAGTTGTAGTCCCTAACAGCTGGCGATCCAACAATTGACTGCACCTGGTTTAAATAATGGAAAACCTATTTTAATGGAGCAGTAAATGCTTTTTATGAAAAATATATATTGTAGGGTGTCTCTTGTTGAGTAAAATAAGGGTACTCCCACTGCTGAGAGATGCATATTTCCAGCGGTATTAGCGTTTAAACCCATTTCTTTTTAGATAGCACTATTTTGGCTCTGCTGAAGAGCCGCCCGGACCAGAATCTCCTGCTGTCAGCTAGAGGCTGACATCAGGGAAAGGGACGGGAGGGGGGAACTTTAGAAGGTTATATCTCTCAAACTATAAATGTTTGTGAGATTGGAGTGGCATCAATTGATTTCTTTTTTTAATATCTACACTATTAAACAATGTTTAAATTAACCATACTATCCCTTTAAAGGGATAGTAATACTTTATTATTACTATCCCCCATATTGTAGGTATTTCCAAAATAATTTTATAGCCCCCTGGTTCATCTCTCAAACCTTTATGGTTTGAGAGATAACCGAAGGCAAAGTTCCCTCCTCCCACCCCCTTCCCTGAAGTCAGCGTTGTACTGACTGTAGGGATATCCAGTCTGACATTCATCATGCGGCTCTGCAGCAGAGCCGTGATCGCGTTAGTGACAAATAATTATTTCACTGAAACGGTCTTCTACATGTGCTTGCAAACCAAGCACAAACCAAACACATGTAGAAGACCGTTTCAGTGAAATAATTCTTTGTCACTATCGGGATCTCGGTTCAGCTGCAGAGCCGCAAGCCTGTCGTACGACAGACTTCCCCTGCAGTCAGTACAACACTGACTACAGGGAAGGGGGAGGGAGGGGGGAACTTTGCCTTCGGTTATCTCTCATACCATAAAGGTTTGAAAGATGAACCTGGGGGCTATTAAATTATTTACAAATATCTACAATATGGGGGATAATAATTATAAAGCATTACTATCCCTTTAACTCTAAAGTGAGTAGGGTAATTAAACATCATTTAAAATCCAAAATATATGAATATTGAAGTTGGAGCAGTCCTGGGGCAAACCAACTGCACCACAGGGGAGGTACAGAAATCCCCTAAATTCTCACTGCCTTAAAGTGGGGTTTAAACCAATTGAATTCTAAAGCATTTTCCAGCCCCCTGACCTCGCTACCATTCAAGGGGGCTCAAAGCCATATTTAAAGCAATGCAGCTTTGTTGAATTGCTCTAGTTTATACATATGCCCCAGTGGGTTAAACCACTTATTTTCCTAGAAATCTAGTCTTGCTCAGGTTGCAAAACAGGATGAACTTCCCTTTAACCCCCTAGAAATATAAACGCATTGCCTAACTTTCAGCTTTGACTGGAGTTCATAACATGTTCCTTTTGGACAGCCGTCCCTGCTCAGTTTGTACAGCTGCGGGCATATTTACCTAAAGCAGTAAGCGGCGTCTAGGGCTCGTTTCTTCCGTCGGCTGGACTGCTCAGACTCTTGTCTGTAGGAAGGTAGTAACATGAGCAGAAGATGGGGAGTCCTGCCACTGTGCTTTTTCCGACTGTTCTTATTTTTGGGATCCACGCCAACATACATATATGTATCGTCGATTCCTAAAAAAGATAAATTTTGCTATGAAATATTCAACTGTTTATGAAATCGAGGGCCCACTCTTATCCTTGGTCTCAAGTCTCCCTATTTTGTAGCACAGATTGCAAAACAAATTACGGATTTATATTTATCCAGCAACAAAAAAAAAATAATAGGAATGGGTGAAAATTTTCACTGTGGGGAAAAAATTTGTGGAAACTAGGACCTTTCTTGGTAGATCATTTCCACTGTCATCTTGCATCCATAGAAGTGAGTTTAAATGTGTATGTGCATGCACGAGTCTGGGTTTGTGTATTTGCATGGGTTAGGGTGACCACATTTCCATTCTGCCAGTCCGGGACATGTGGTCATCCTAGTCCTGCGGCTGAAGCTCCCGCCGGCGCTGACCATCTTTCTGAGGCTGACATAGTAAAAATTCCCAGTGGGAACTCTTACTCTGGGTCATCCTTAGAAAGATGGTCAGCACCGGCAGGAGCCTCAGCCGCGGGTCTCACTCACAGCACCGGCATACCTGCTCCACCCCAGCTGTCTCGCACAGCCAGCTAATGAGGACCATATAGCAAATACATATAATTGGCTGGCTGGACTGGAGTGTGTTGCTCAGTTCCGGGACTCTTTGTTGTCCCGGTGGGGGGTGACCCGGGACACAGACCCCCAATAAGGGACAGTCCCGGGCATTCCGGGATGTGTGGTCACGCTAGCATGGGTATGATGGCATATATGTGTGTGTAGATGATTGATAACATGAAAATGCATGTGTGATGACGTGTACATGTGTGGCAGTGGTTAAACCCAATAAAATCAATGAAATCGACCTTTCTCCTATAGAATGTTTTAGTTTTCAAATGATTTTCCTCTCCATGAGCTCAGCACAGAAATAAATGTATTAACCCTTTGAGTGCCAATGCAACGGGTTGTGTACCCCTCACAGGGTTAATATATCTTAAACTATACATTTGCTGGTCCTTTCAATAACATGATACATGTGCAGTTAACAAAGCTTTCAACCACACAAACTTGAACTCAAGATGACAAGTCTACTTTAAGTGTGGCTTTCAACCAATGGAATGCTAGAGAGTTCCACAACACATTGCTTTGAAATACACTGCAGACCTCTTTAGCATTGAAGATGTTAGAAGCCATATTTAAAGGGGAACTATCACCCCTATGCAAGTTTGACTCCGTGTGATCTACATATAGAGATAACCTGTAATTGTTTGGGTTTTTTTAAACAATGCATGCTATGGTGAAATTTACATTTTTAAAAATGAGCCGGGGCCTTAATTCAGGACAGACTGCGGGTAGAGCTGTGTACCACAGCCAGTCAATCTTCGTCTTTTCCCTCCTCAAGAATTGTTATGTTCCATCCTCCTCCGATGACGGATAATTTCTCCATGTAAGCTGGTTGGAACGCGACAATACTTGGGGAAGGAATGAAGATTGACAGGCTGCGGTACCAAGCTGTAGCCAGTGTGTCCTAAAGTAATGCCCCGGCTCATTTTTAAAAATATAAATTTCACCATAGCATGCATTATATTAAAAAAAAAAAAAAGCAATTACAGGTTATCGCTATATGAAGATCACAATGAGGCAAACTTGTATAGGGAACAGATAAAACATACACATTTTTTAAAGCGGAACTATCACCCCTGTTAAACTTTGGACTAAATAATTACACATCTGGCGACTAGCTGCTCAGTAGTGCTAGTCACCAGAATTATTACCTGATTATTGAGAATTCTATACTGCTCCCGGACTGACAGCCAGGAAACAGCGCAGACATCTTTCCATTGTGACGTCTGCGCTTCTGTGTCAGTCCCTTGCAGTGCCGTGCGGCTCCTAGCAACGCCTCCAAAAGCAGACTGGGACTGACAGCGCAGGCAAACAGACATCACAATGGAAAGATGTCTGCGCTGTTTCCTGTCTGTCAGTCCTGGAAGCAGTATAGATTTCTCAATAACCAGGTAATAATTCTGGTGACTAGCACTACTGAGCAACTAGTCGCCAGATGGGTAATTATTTGGGCCAAAGTTTAACAGGGGTGGTAGTTCCGCTTTAAAAAATGTGTATGTTTTATCTCTTCCCTATGGTTCAATTACTTTGCCCTAGAATTACAGTACATCAAGCTCATCTCTAACATTTCAGTATAAAATGAAAAACAAAGTCACAATTCACTGAGAGATCCAAACGTTTACAGTATGCATCTCTTGTATTCCTCTGGTTACAGATTGCCAATAATTGAATTTATTTTCTTGAATAATCCTGGTCATTTTGAGTGCCAGAGAGGTTGGCAAGATATTGTGTTACAACCCTCTGGCACACAAAAGGATCATAGCCAATTTGGAAACATGAGGAGGCTGGAACACCTGTTGCTAATCACACATTAAATGTCCACCCTCTTTAAAAATAAGTTGGAACCCAGATGTGAGTGATGTCATCAATGCCAACTCATACCCAGTTCTGCACTACTTGAGCTAATGTGGCCAGAATTACCGTGTTCATATTTCTCGTTAGAATACATGAATATTTAGGAACTCCTTGTTTTTGTTACAGTATAACTCTGGAATCTAATACAAAACATTACAGCACTTATTCAGGAAAGCTTTAAAGGGATATTACCATTTCTTAACCCCTTAAGGACCATTAACGTAGCCGGACCATCACGCTGGTCCGGCACTTAAGGACCAGTGATGGTCCTGGCACGTCAAGTACTTTTATTCACCATGCTCCTGCAGGAGAGCGGTGAGTAATACCAGGGACTGAAGTTGATCGCTCCAAGACCGGAGCGATCTCTTTCAGTCCCTCGTTCGGCGTGTCTGCACATGTGACCAGTCACGTGGGGCAGCACATTGAACTTCCCTATCTGGTCCTTAAAGGACCATACACCTCGGGACCGCTGGTCTTTAAGGGTTTAAGGTCTAATGTGCAAAAATTGAGCAATTCTACAATAGGGGAGAAATAAAATTTTCCAAAATTATCATTTATTTAAAGAGGCATCTTAAAAATATCTCTAAGAACTCTAGCATTCAAGGTGTTAATAATTGCATTTAAAACAGGATTGTTTAACCCTTTGACATGCAGCTCAATCACGATGACTAAGCGCTGATCACTCACCTCTGATTAAACAGGGCTAGCTTAAAAAGCTGACCTTTTGGTATGCCTCTAGGACTAACACTGAGAAACTCTGGTTTTGAGATTTCAGTTGTATAGTTGTATAATCTAGATATTTAAAAATCGAAGTGTTTTCTGGCTCACTGTCAGCCACTCCCACAAAGGCAGAGTTATGCAAAACTCCCATCTGTGCGTCCAATGGTATGTGCTGAGGGCATAGTGTATTCTATGATTGGCCGAGAATACACATACTCATTGCCTTCTGTCTCCTAAGCAAAGGAGTCCTGATCTCCCAGCTGATTTTCTTAGTGACATGCATTGCTACATATTGGCTGAGCAGGATGGAGGTCTCATGTTTACAGTGGACCAGTCACCCTAACTGAGGTTTCATTAGTTTTAACCCTTTGAGTTCCAGAGGAGTATCCATCGCATTCATTCACAATGTATTGGATACCCATCTGGTACTCAAAGGCTTAGATATAATTAAAAACTGTCCCTGTTGTACTAGATGTTTATTTTTAACCCCTTGAGGACCCTTGATGGTCCTGGTACATCATGGCTGGATTTGCTGTAAGGACCCATGATGTACCAGGACCGTCATGGAATTCCAGGCTCCTCGCTTGGCAGCACCCCATTCGGGGAGTCTGGAATAGGATAAAAAAAATGCTCCGTGGTCCTTAAGGGATGGCTGCGTGTGTGCGCTGCTGATCCTTAAGGGGTTAATATAGCAAGTTGTTGAGAAAATAAACTGTACTTGTTAGTGGCACAGAGTGGCACTTTAGTCTAATTATTAATGTGCTGGAAGAATTCTATCACACACACTCTGCTATGAATGCACAGACACACAGCCCACACATCGTGGGGTCATTTCTAAGTTTTTAAGTTTGACCTCAGACCTTATTAGCATAAGTTCCATAGTTTGCCATCAAAACATAATGTTTCAGTTCTGAAAAACGATTTATTTAACAGAACAAAATTGCTAGTATCCATACAAGCAAATTGTAATGATCTGTAAAGCAAACTAAACTTGTCTTAGTACGACACACCTACTATAAAGATCACAGCTCTTGTTGCCAGCTTGGGTCATGCAGTAGTGCTAATCTCCCTATTAGTAATGGTGCAATTGGACTGCACAGTTAACTAATAATGCACTGGATTGGCCCAAACCCCAAGTCTTTTGCGAGCCCAGCAACTCCCCTGCTTAGTGAAATACAAAGAGCACAAGTTGACTAATTGCCAGAAATGTCTAATAAGTCTTGCAAGTCAGCAGTCCTTGGGGACTGAGTTGGACAATGCTTGTTTTAGTGCATGTTGCTATGTATTTGTAGTTATATTCAACTGTGTTACTGGGTCATTGTCTGACACTCTTTCTTAAGACTGAATAAACAACTCAATCTCTGTGTCTAGCTGTTACCATAGACACAAAGGATATGTACATTGTATTGACCTGTATTTTTTGGGTTAATGCCCATGCTATGCATTTGGTATACAGCCCATTTAGTCCAACTGGACAATTAAAATACTGCAATCAGTAGCAGTCTGGGTGAAAGGTTCAACGGCTTCCTGGCTCAAAAGTATGCCTGGCAAAAGTCATTTTGTTTTTTAGGAATTGTCAACTGAAAAGGAAATGCTGCATTGTGAAGGAGAAAGGCTTAAAGGTGAAGAGACGTGTTTTTTGGAGAACTAATTAGGGAAAACAAACCTAACTGGTGCATTAATGGAACACTCCGAATGATGTTTGTATTTGTTCTTGCCTTAATTAATTCCCGAAGAAGCCTCTCCCATTCTCAGCCTCTCTTTTACTTGCCACTTTGACAAATAGTTGAACTCATTCTCATTCTCCAGTAGTATGCATCCTACACCCCCCTCCATTGCCAATTTTCCATCACTCCTTTTTAAATATCTGTTCACTACATATTCTTTCCCACTTACTTCTAAAAACGTAACTTTGTTTCATTCTCCTAAACCTCCCATGACCAGTTCAGCTTTGGCCAGTGTTTGAAGGTACATCATCCTAAATCACCACCCTACAAACCCATTTTCTTACCCGCAAATCGTGTTTCCAACTCTTCACTCTTGTTCGGGATTATATAGTTATTTGAAGGTACAAAGGTGCAACAAGGACAATGTAAACTTATTTTGAATCCAAGATTTCTGTCTGCAAAAAACAAAGGACAATCAGTTATTAGCACGGTAAAGCCCATCATCCCATCATCATCTATACCCACTAGGTGCCAATCAAATAGAAGTATAATCAAAGAAGTGGGGGCACTCAGCAAGACTTAAGTGAAAAAAAGTTTACTGTAGTAGAGAAAAAGAGTCGGCATATACAGTATAGAAAGATTTTATATTAATCAGATTTTATTTGCTGATTTACTAAGAAGACATTTGGGAAGACACTCTAAGGCACTGGCATCCAACATTTGGTCCATGAGATAAATATGGCATGTCTGATGCATGGGTGCCTAATTAGCTGGCACACATGGGGGAAGATGCACTAAGCGTGATAAAGAGGTGATAAAGTGGAGATGACTTCTCCAGTGATATCACTTCTCCAGTTCCTATGTTATTCTATGGAGCCAATGCACTAAGATTTCTTCAGCTTTGGAGATCTTAGTGAATAGGCTCCATAGAATAATATAGGAATTGGAGGAGTGATAAACTGGAGAAGTCATCTCCACTTTATCACCTCTTTATCACCACTTAGTGAATCTCTCCCATGAACTATTAGGACAATAGGGCCTAGCCAACTGCCTGCCACTACCACTGTGTGACTGATACAATACAGTTGTAGAGAATTGGTCAGTCTATTAAAGGGATAGTAATGTTTAATTTTTTCAAGTAAAATCGAGTATTCTGTATTCTTTTTTATAACGATGTGTAGCAAGAAAACGTTATTAAAAGCTGCTGTTTTTCATTTACAGTCTAATAAAGTTTCCCTCTCCCGCCCCTTCCACTTACCTCAGCAGCCTCAGCAAGCCAACCTGGACAGAATGCGACGAGTGACAATCTTCTTCCAGCATAAGGAAAAACCTGCCCTCCTTCATCAATGGGGCAGGCTTTCCCTTATACTGAAAGAGGAAAGATTGTCCCTCGATGCAGCATGTCCGGTCCGCAGACCGGATTCCCAATCTGAGGGGAGGCTGCGGAAGTAAGTGGAAGGGGCGGGAGGGGTAAACTTTATTAGACTGTAAATGAAAAATGGCAGTGTTTAATAACATTTTCTTGCTACACATCGTTATAAAAAAGAATAGAGAATACTCGATTTTACTTGAAAAATTAAACATTACTATCCCTTTAAACACCAGTATTCTCTCTGACCGGATAAAGACTGATTATTGAGTAGCACTTGATCTATAACTGTGGACTATTAATTGCACTGATTTTGCAAAACTTAAAAAAAATCCCAATTTTTGAATAGCTAACAGGCTGTAATTTACCATTATTATGAATAAAAAACATTAATGTTGCCCTCACACATATGGATGTAACATAGTAAATTAGGTTGAAAAGAGATACAAGTCCATCAAGGTCAACATTTACCTCATAACCAAGAGAAATGAGAATTGTATAGCTTTCATGCTGCCAAATAAGTTAGTCTTTACCGGAACTTTCTGTTTAACCTGCTAATACACAGTATAACCCTGTATGTTCCCTGTTGAAAGTAATGTATCTAACTTCTCTTAAAGTGATAGTAATACTTAAAATTCAATATATTTAGTTCTGAAGATATTTAAAAAATAAATTGATTGCACCTTTTCTGATCTCCCAAACATTTATGGTTTGGGAGATATCAGCCTGCAAAGTTTCCCCTTCCCTCCCCTTGCGCTGATGTCAGCTTTCAAAGTTACAGACGGACATCGCAATCCATAGACTATCCTGCGGCTCTTCAGCAGAGCCGTGATCACAGCAGTTACAAAGAAATACTTCATCTGAACGGTCTACAACTTGTGCTTAGTTTGCAAGCACAAGTTGTAGACCATTCAAATGAAGTCTGCAACATATATTGTTTAACCCTTTTACTGTAAGAGGGGTATGCAACGCATTGCAAAGCACTCAAAGGGTTAATAACGAAGGTTTACTGCCCCATCAAATCCCTCAATGAATAAAATCCTCATTCACCTTTATGATTCAGCCATTCCTTTACTGCCTCTGTGACATCGAAGGACAACCACTCTCCCTCAGCTCTCGTCTTCACTACTTTGCTGTCAATGTAACGTTGTGTTGGTGACGTTAAGTCTTTGGATTTAAGGATCTGTAACAAAAAAGGGATATCAGTGTTAAGTGTGTTGTTCCAGTTTTCTTGTACAGTGCAAAGGAAATGCAAAAGCATTATATTCACGAGGAAAGTGAAATGGTTGATATATTGGTCCTGTAGAGAAAAAATATTATCATTCCACTACTCTCCCTCCCACCTGCGACTCCCTGCCAGCCATATACTAATACTCCACATTGCTCTTCCTCTTACTCCCTGCCAGCCAGATACTGACATTCCACACTGCTCTCCCATTCCACCTGTGACTCCCTGCCAGCCATATACTAATATTCCACATTGCTCTTCCTCTTACTCCCTGCCAGCCAGATACTGACATTCCACACTGCTCTCCCTCCCACCTGTGACTCCCTGCCAGCCATATACTAATATTCCACATTGATCTTCCTCTTACTCCCTGCCAGCCGGATATTGTCATTCCACGCTGCTCTCCCTTCCACCTGTGATTTCCTGCCAGCCAGATGCTAATATTCCACATTGCTCTTCCTCTTACTCCCTGCCAGCCAGATACTGACATTCCACACGGCTCTCCCATTCCACCTGTGACTTCCTGCCAGCCAGATGCTAATATTCCACATTGTCCTTCCTCTTACTCCCTGCCAGTTGGATATTGTCATATCACACTGCTCTCCCATTCCACCTGTGACTCCCTGCCAGCCATATACTAATATTCCACATTGCTCTTCCTCTTACTCCCTGCCAGCCAGATACTGACATTCCACACTGCTCTCCCTCCCACCTGTGACTCCCTGCCAGCCATATACTAATATTCCACATTGCTCTTCCTCTTACTCCCTGCCAGCCGGATATTGTCATTCCACGCTGCTCTCCCTTCCACCTGTGATTTCCTGCCAGCCAGATGCTAATATTCCACATTGCTCTTCCTCTTACTCCCTGCCAGCCAGATACTGACATTCCACACTGCTCTCCCTCCCACCTGTGACTCCCTGCCAGCCATATACTAATATTCCACATTGCTCTTCCTCTTACTCCCTGCCAGTTGGATATTGTCATATCACACTGCTCTCCCATTCCACGTGTGACTCCCTGCCAGCCATATACTAATATTCCACATTGCTCTTCCTCTTACTCCCTGCCAGCCAGATACTGACATTCCACACTGCTCTCCCTCCCACCTGTGACTCCCTGCCAGCCATATACTAATATTCCACATTGCTCTTCCTCTTACTCCCTGCCAGCCGGATATTGTCATTCCACGCTGCTCTCCCTTCCACCTGTGATTTCCTGCCAGCCAGATGCTAATATTCCACATTGCTCTTCCTCTTACTCCCTGCCAGCCAGATACTGACATTCCACACTGCTCTCCCTCCCACCTGTGACTCCCTGCCAGCCATATACTAATATTCCACATTGCTCTTCCTCTTACTCCCTGCCAGCCGGATATTGTCATTCCACGCTGCTCTCCCTTCCACCTGTGATTTCCTGCCAGCCAGATGCTAATATTCCACATTGCTCTTCCGCTTACTCCCTGCCAGCCAGATACTGACATTACACACTGCTCTCCCATTCCACCTGTGACTTCCTGCCAGCCAGATGCTAATATTCCACATTGCTCTTCCTCCCTGCCAGCCAGATACTGACATTCCACACTGCTCTCCCTCCCACCTGTGACTCCCTGCCAGCCATATACTAATATTCCACATTGCTCTTCCTCTTACTCCCTGCCAGCCGGATATTGTCATTCCACGCTGCTCTCCCTTCCACCTGTGATTTCCTGCCAGCCAGATGCTAATATTCCACATTGCTCTTCCGCTTACTCCCTGCCAGCCAGATACTGACATTACACACTGCTCTCCCATTCCACCTGTGACTTCCTGCCAGCCAGATGCTAATATTCCACATTGCTCTTCCTTCCTGACACCCAGATACTGACATTCCACACTGCTCTCCCATTTCACCTGTGACTGCCTGCCAGCCAAATGCTAATATTCCACATTGCTCTTCCTCTTACTCCCTGCCAGCCAGATACTGACATTCCACACTGCTCTCCCTCCCACCTGTGATTTCCTGCCAGCCAGATGCTAATATTCCACATTGCTCTTCCGCTTACTCCCTGCCAGCCAGATACTGACATTACACACTGCTCTCCCATTCCACCTGTGACTTCCTGCCAGCCAGATGCTAATATTCCACATTGCTCTTCCTCCCTGCCAGCCAGATACTGACATTCCACACTGCTCTCCCATTCCACGTGTGACTCCCTGCCAGCCATATACTAATATTCCACATTGCTCTTCCTCTTACTCCCTGCCAGCCGGATATTGTCATTCCACGCTGCTCTCCCTTCCACCTGTGATTTCCTGCCAGCCAGATGCTAATATTCCACATTGCTCTTCCGCTTACTCCCTGCCAGCCAGATACTGACATTACACACTGCTCTCCCATTCCACCTGTGACTTCCTGCCAGCCAGATGCTAATATTCCACATTGCTCTTCCTCCCTGACACCCAGATACTGACATTCCACACTGCTCTCCCATTTCACCTGTGACTGCCTGCCAGCCAAATGCTAATATTCCACATTGCTCTTCCTCTTACTCCCTGCCAGCCAGATACTGACATTCCACACTGCTCTCCCATTCCACCTGTGACTGCCTGCCAGCCAAATGCTAATATTCCACATTGCTCTTCCTCTTACTCCCTGCCAGCCAGATACTGACATTCCACATTGCTCTCCCATTCCATCTGTGACTCCCTGCCAGCCAAATGCTAATATTCCACATTGCTCTTCCTCTTACTCCCTGCCAGCCAGATATTGTCATTCCACGCTGCTCTCCCTTCCACCTGTGACTCCATGGCAGCCAGATGCTAATATTCCACATTGCTCTTCCTCACACTCCTTACCAGCCAGATACTGACATTTCAAACTGTTCTCTTTCCCACTTGCTGCCAGCTAGATATAAATGCTCCACACTACTCTCCTTCCAGCTTCCTACCAGCCACATACTGAAATTCTACACTGCTCCCCCTCCCAACTGCCACTAACTGTTGGCCAGTTCTAACTCATTTGTATAAACTGGCAATCATTCCTAGCTTGATAAAACGTATGCTCCCACTGATGTGAGACTATGGACGTGAAAGTTCCATTTTATAAGGACTCATCAACTACAACAAACGTATTCACAAGGAAACCAATGGGCAGTTACTTAACTCACTGAAGCTGATGCACTAAAAAGTAATAGACCAATTTTGGGGCAAACCAACTGTGCCAGAAGGGACCCATAGAATCTCCCAGTCACACCACCGCTGGGCAAATTCTGGGACCAGGTATTGAAATGTTAGTTGTCTGCCTTCTGATCTGAACATTATACAATACGTGCTGTAAAAAATTCCTACAAGTTTGTCTAAACACTGTCCTACACCAGTATACGTGCTAGCTTTCAAAGGCGATATAGTCGCCCTAAGGAAATATTTCTTGCTATTGGAGAAAAAAAAAACAAAAAAAAAAAAAATGTAATTAACAGCATATGTGTTAATGCCAGCATTTTTCAGGAACAGCATGAGGATTAAAAACATCTTCCAAGCAAGATGATGTAGTACAGTCTTATAGGGAGAGGCTAAATTAGGCCTAGATTACATTGCAGTTCATAAGTATTATGACCAGATGCATTCACCATTGAAGTCTATGGGGAATTATGGAGATGAAAGCCTTGATCAAGTTATTAACCCTTTGAGTGCCAGAGGGGTACGCAACACATTGCTTTGCAATGTGTTGCGTACCCCTCTGGCGCTCAAAGGGTTAGTGACCATGTACTCCAGTCTTCCTTAATAAGTGGAGCAAAGCAACTGCTCTATAGGGGATTAGTAAAAATTAAGTGAATGCTACAGGGGTCTGCACTGCACTGTATGCGTTTGACACCTCTCTGGCATTCAAAGGGTTAAAAGCACCATTTAAATAAACGGTGATTTTGTTTTTATCCCGTAGAATGCACTGAAGTTGATGCAGTTCTTTTTATATTCTCACCTATAG
Source organism: Rhinophrynus dorsalis (assembly GCA_037306005.1). Lineage (NCBI taxonomy): Eukaryota > Metazoa > Chordata > Amphibia > Anura > Rhinophrynidae > Rhinophrynus > Rhinophrynus dorsalis. Next base: position 46,368,259 of record CM074720.1, read on the forward strand.
CTAAAACATTAGTATATTTTGTGACTATTTTAGGGAAGCTACATTTTTTATTTTTAATAAAACTATGTACTGAAATCCTCTTACTATAATGCACAAAATACTTTCTTAAAGGGATAGTAATGCTTCATAATAAAATCAGCTCTAATTAATCTTCATAGTATTTGGGCCTTGGAGAGTGTTATTTCAATACTGTCACAGTTGTAGTTCAAGAGTAATTGAATGATAAAGTATCCCCCTCCCACCCCTATTACTGATGTAACACTGCTCAGCTTAGAGCATCAGGGAGCGTCCAGGTAGATTGCAGAGAGGGACAATCTTCAATTAAGATAAGGGAAAAAGCTGAAAAACTGTAAATATGTAAAAGTCGTAGCTTGTGGCTGAAAAAAGACATGCGTCCATCAGGTCCAGTCCATGCCAAAAAACACCCCTGTTGATTTAGAGGAAGGCAAAAAAAAACCCTTGAAGCCGTTTCCAATTTAGCCCCAAGTGGGTAAAAAAAATCCTTCCTGACTCCAAATGGCAGTCAGATATTTCCCTGGATCATCATTCGATCTGTATGGAAGTCATCTATCATAATTCTCTATATTCTTCTGTGCTAGACAGGTATCCATTGCTTTTTTGAAAGCAGTTACATTATCTGCAAGTACAACATTCTGCATATGAACAGCTGTGTACACTAAGCAATGAACCCCATCAGTCATAACTGGATGCTGATTGGTGAAGGACAAAAAAGGGGAGGAGTTTTCTTTAGCCACTTTCATTACACTGCGGGCCGGAATTCCCAGTAGGCAGAGTAGATAACTGCCTAGAGTTCCTAATTTTGAGGGGCACTTAAGATGTGCTGGTCACACTCACATTCTGAATTGTGGGTCTGTCCAGAGCAATCTCATGACCCTGCACTAGGTTTATACCCATTTACTGGCTTGTATTTAATCTGCTGGAGATAGGGTGACCACACGTTCCGGAATGCCCGGGACTGTCCCTTATTGAGGGTCTGTGTCCCGCGTCCCGGGTCACCCCCCACCGGGACAACAAAGAGTTCCAGAATGGAGCAACATGCACCACTCCAGCCAGCCAATGAAATGTATTTGCTACATGGTCCTCATTGGCTGGCTCAATGAGCAATATAGCAAATACATTTCATTGGCTGGCTGGACTGCTGCATGCGAAACAGCTGGGATGGAGCAGGTATGCTGGAGCTGCAAGTGAGACCCGCGGCTGAGGCTCCCGCCGGCAGTGACCATCCCACTGGGAACTCTTACTCTGTGTCAGCCTCAGAAAGATGGTCAGTGCCGGCGGGAGCCTCAGCCCCGGGACTAGGGTGAACACATGTCCCGGAATGGCAGAACGGAAATGTGGTCACCCTAGCTGGAGAGATCTTGTTTGTTATAGACCAAAGGTATTTATGGGTCAAGAAACAGAGGATGGGCTGGGGTCATGTGATTAAAAGGATTTTTGCCCATAGGTGGAGATAAGGGCACCCAGTGTGCCTTGTCTAGAGTTGCCTAGGATATAAATCCAGCCCTAGCAGTACCATGGGATTTTCACTCTCCCATCTGGGAAGAGAAACTAATGGGGAGATTCAGAGAATGCCTCGCACGATGTGGGATGTCTGTATATACATTCCCTTTCAGACAGCACGTAACATCCCTAACAAAGAGCAAAGTCACTTGTATGTAACCTAAGTCATCTGAGATCCTCTCAAACAGCTGACAAGGCAGCTGTGCTTCCTGTATCTGTCTAGTCCTATTCACTCTTTTCTTTCTGCAAAGTGGGAAGAAATTTTTCTTGACTCAGCAAATTTTGCCCTTGCAGACAGGTTCACTTGGAAAATTCTGCTGAATTCAGGGACCTTGGCAAGTCTATAAGTGGTATTACAATATAATGGAAACAAAAAAAGTGTGGCTTTATCCTAACCTGACCCAACAATGCCCACTGCAGTCATACATCCAGTCTAAGAAGTAGTTTAACTCAGTGATGTACTGAGAAGAGCTGGAATAATTCCGGAACAAACCAACAATACCGTAGGAGCAAATGAAAATTCCCATTGATTGAAATGTGACAATTAATCTACTGATTGCTAGAGATGTCTGGAAGGCAATGCTTCACAATGCGTTCAAGATCCCTCTATCTTTCAAGTGATTAATATATATACAATTATGTTTTATGTGCATATATTTTTCATTTTTTTACCCTTCCTATGCACTTGGTTTTTACCAGAATTGCCTGTCTTTTGTTTTGTGCATAACGGCAAACGTGGTGTAATTCTGGAGCAAACAACTGCAGCACAGGGGACAATTAAAAATTTCTAAAATACTAATTGATCTTAAAGCGGAACTTTCTGATCATATGACCTACCAATGAAAACACTTGGACGCCACTGTCTTAGGTAATTCTCCCCCCCCCCCCCCGAGTAATTCGGGGACAAATCAGCTGCACCATAGGGACCGAAAAATAGTAATATTTTTGCTTTACTAAATTAGCAAGACTCCATTTTTCAGTCAAACTAACTGCGTTATGGGGAGAACTTAACATTCCCGTTGATTTAAATAGGACTTTTAACCCCTTGAATGCTGGAGTGGACTCCAGTGCATGGCTTTGCAAAGCATTTTAGATTTTTCTAGCATTTGAAGGGTTAAACTCTACCGTTGAAGTGGAACTTTCACATATTAATAAGTCGCTCTTCAATCATTAAACATATGGCGACTAGCTTGATAATATGTGTATTACCTATCAAAAGTGGCAGAGTCTAAAGAAATCCTTACTCTTCGGAGAGTGGCGGCAAGGCTAGTGCAATCTGCGCGCCTGCGCCGTCAGTCCCTTCCAGATACCTTGTGGCACACTGCAATGCTTCTTGCAGAGACCGGGACTCGGCACAGGCACGCAGACAAGATGTCTGCACTGATGCCTGGCTTCTGGTCTCTAAAGATTAAAGATTTCTTTAGACTCTGCCACTTTTAATAGGTAACACACGAGAAGTGATATCACCTCCTTATCACACATTAATGCATCTTCCCCAGGTTGTTCTTTGTATATCAGCCTCAGTTCACTGGTACGGAGGCTTTAGTAGAAGAAAATATGTTTAATAGAAAGGTCCATTTGTGTGACATATGTAGAATTACTCATTGTTCTACTCGATAATATTTAGTGTAAGGAAATATCCAATTGATTATAAAGAGCAACATCAACAAGACATATGGCAAGGGAACAGCAAAATAACATACACTGATTCTGACAAAACTAAACACATTTCACTGTTATTATGATCCTAAAATTGCTTGTGTGTGTGGCCTATGTCTTGCTAACTGTGGTAAGGTTTAATGCTTAATGGAAAAATTTAAAGGGATAGTAATGTTTCACAAAAAAAGAAGTTCCTATTAATCTTCATAGTATTCGGGCCAAGGAGAGTGTTATTTCAATACTGTAAGAGTTGTAGTTAATAGTAATTGAATAATAAAGTATCCCCCTCCTGCCCCTTTTACCTAGTGTAAGCCACCTCCCTTCACATGTGGAATCTGGTCTCTTGACAGGGCAGGTTGCAGCAAGGGACAATCTTCTTACTGTGAACATAAGGAAAACCCTGCCCCGCTTGACAGGTTTTTCAGGTATTTCCTATGTGATCCATCCGGACAGTTTTGCTGCTCTGAGGTGAGCAGTGTTACATCAGTAAAGGGGCAGAAGGACGATACTTTATCATTCAATAACTCTTGAACTACAGCTCTGACAGTTTTGACATAACACTCTCCATGGCCCAAATACTATGAAGATTAATTGGAGCTGCTTTTATTGTGAAACGTTACTATCCCTTTAATGCTTAAAGAAGTAACAGCTCCTAATAATAGCACAACTTTACCTTTCGATGGGCAGAAAATCCTATGAATTTTGACATTGTGCCTTTGCACATCCCTGTGGTTGCAGTGTGTTGCACACCCCTCTTGTCCTTAAAGCATTAAGTTTACAATGTTTAGTGGGAGGAGTTTTTTGCCCTGTGGTCATGCTAGTAACTGTCATGTCCGACTCCATGGACATGAAATCCAGGTCTGATTGTAGATGTTATGTCTTAAAAAAAAAAGGCACAAGGGCAAAATTCATACAGGCCATTAGGATTTTCTGGCAATAGTAAAGAAAGTGTAGGGGGGTTATTATTAGGATTTGTCAGTTTTCCTTTACCCCTTTCTGTGCAAAAGGGGTATGTAACGCATTGCTTCTGGGACTAAAAGGGTTAAAATTTTGTATAATTTCCTTTACATGTTCAGAGAAAATTGATGTTTCAAATCTGTTTGTTTTATAAATACATAAATACATTTACTTTTTTTTTTTTTTTTACCCCACTTTGCGTTGGCATACAAGGTGTTAACCCTTTGAGTGCAAGAAGGTTATGTGACGCATTGCTCTACAATGTTTTGTGTATCCCTCTCTCACTCAGACGGTTAAATAACTGTAGCATTTAAAGAGTTTGGGAACTAGTGATGAAATGTCATCCACTGAAAGGAATTCCCATAAATTGCAGCTTGATCTGATAAAATTCCAATAAAACCAGAATTTGGCTGGAATCCTTTCCAACCAAGCACGTACCCCATGTGGCTTTTGAAACTATTTCCCTTGAGAAACTCGTTTATTGTCGTTCTATTATCTAATCTCTGTGTATACTTCACAAAACACCGCTGGGTCATTTGTGTTAATATCTTTTTAGCCTAACTAAAATCCTATTTGGTCAACAGAAATAAAAAAATATTTACCTAAGGATCTACTCGAATATCGTTTTTGCTTTCGTTTGAAAAAGTTAACCTTTCGAGTGCCAGAAAGGCATCCAACGCATTGCATAGCAACGGGTTGGATACTTCTCTGGCACGCAAAAGTTTAAAGTAACAGTAATGTCCCATAAAAACTTTTTCTTGTTTTGTAGAGTTTCAAAAAATGAATTAGGTGGCGCCAAAAAAAACCTTTTATGGTTTGAGAGATATTCGCATCTTAAGTTCCCCCCCTCCTGGTGTCCGCTGTAAAGCGGACAGCAGGAGATTCGAGTCTGCAGCGAGAAACCACTTTTAGATATGTAGAAATGGATGAAGCCATACGGTGCAGGCCGATTAAAAGCAAGAAACTTTATTATATCAAAAATAAAAACCAATCAATCAGACACTTCCAGTAACAGTGGGAGCGGAACACAGATGTATCAGCAGATGATGATCACACAAAGCTCTAAAAAGTGTTTAATCATAGACTGTCTATGATTAACCCCTTAACGACCCTTAACGGTCATAGTATGTCATGGGTCCATCTGACTGAACGACCCATGACGTACTATGACCGTCATGGAATTCCAGGCTCCCCCCGCGGCTGCATGACGTTCAGGAAGTCCGGAATCAGAAGAACCAAAAAAAAAATGCTCCATGGTCCTTAAATGACCTCGCCTCGTCGATCGGCCGGTCGTCAAGGGGTTAAGATCTTTTTAGTGTGAAACATGTCAGACAGGCTTTGTGTGTCTGATTGGTTTTTATTTTTGATACAATAAAGTTTCTTGCTTTTAATCGGCCTGCACCGTATGGCTTCATCCATTTGTACATATCTAAAAGTGGTTTGTCGCTGCAGATAGGTGAGTGCTTCTGATACCCTTGCTTGTGTGATTCATTCCTGTCTTACAGGTCGGAGCACTGTTTCAGCGAGCACCCCTTCTCTGCTGGTGAGTCATCCAAACAAACGTTGTTTATTGTTGCAGTTATTTTTTGATTCAATGTGTAGCACCTAATCTGCCTGCTTGCAAACCAGGCACATTTTGTAGACCTTTACAATGAAGTAATTCTTTTCCAATAATGCGATTTTGGCTCTGCTGCAGAGCCGTCAGCTGGTACCAGGACCAGGATCTCCTGCTGTCAGCACAACACTGACGTCAGGAGAACGGGATGAAGGGGGAACTTTAGATGAGAATCTCTCTCAAACCGTAAAGGTTTGAGAGATAGGATTTGTGCCACATAATTTATTTTTTTTAAACTCTACAAAACAAGAAAAATATTTTATGGGATATTAGTGTCCCTTTAAGCGGAACTTTCATCAAAATTAAATTGACCCCCAAATCCTTATTAACACCGTGGAACCAGTATACATACTTTTATTATGCTGAATAAGTCTGGCATTAGTGAGAAATACAACTCGTTCGGCAGGCATCAGCAGCAGGGATCTTGCTGTAGACGCTCTGTGAGCCTGCGCCGTCAGTCCCGTCCTGTACCTTAAGGTACCAAGGAACTCCACTCACCAATCCTGGACGTGACTGGGACAGACAGAGTAGACTCACAGATGCCTTTTCTGCAAGACGTCTGTGCTATTTCCTGCTAATGTCTGCCGAATGAGTTGTATTTCTCAATAATGCTGGACTTATTCAGCATAATAAAAGTATTTATATGCGTATCGATATTTTAAAAAGGATTTAGGGGGCACTTTAATTCTGATGAAAGTTCTGCTTTAAAGGAACTCTTAACACCAAAAGATTAACTGGGGTTAAAGACTCCATGACAGCACCTGTAAAAATTATCATTCTTTCATAAGGCCTAAAATTTTGTCTTACATATATATGCTCTGAGGAGACATCCATTTTGGCTTTTTTGCAGAACTCCTTGGCTACCATTACCAGAGCAATCAAAATAGATATCTTAGAAGTGATAGTGCAGGATTGTGTGTAAACAGTCTGAGATAAGGACACCGGCTTTCTAAATATTTTTAGGTGATAGGTAATATGAGGCTAATTTGAATTCAATTGTGCCTGTAAAATTGTAAGCTAAATAGGTTAGTGCTGCTTGATCTTAATTTGAAGTTGCAGATAATTCATTTTTGTTAATACACTGCAAGCATCACATTTCTTCTAGGGAAAATTAAAATTGCATTTAAAAATGAACACATAAAAATATTTAGACGCCTCAAGGCAGTTTGACAACAATGCTAGATTTTTCAGAAGCAATGCCAGCTTTCTATGAGCACTGAGAATTTTCCATTTTCTAGTTGCAATTACAATTTCTTTCTAAGTAATAACATTTTTAGGTTCAAAATTACATTCTTTTATTTTTAAATATGACACACACAATTGTAATTTTTAATTGTTCTGTGTGGTACATTTGGATTACAATATTAGTAACGTTGCTGCCATACAGTTTAGAAGGAAAATAACAATGGTTCTGTCTGGCTGAGGTTCATGTCTGACCCACAAAATTGGGCTTTACGAGTTGCACCACAATGATTGATTTGGTTGCGTGAACATCAAAGAGGTCTAATAAGCCTACACCTGTCACGCGTGACTCAGGATATGTGGAATCCTGATCTAGGCTACCGATATGTGAAACATCTGGATTCTTTTCATTTATTGAGTCAGAGGACTCAGTCAAGTAAAAACAAATTGATTATGGACAGTGAGCAACTGAACGAGGGACAGGTAGACTGAGGGATATAAATATGAAGGGAAAGGTGGGAACCAATGCATTGCAGTGTGTGTGGGGGGGGGGAGTCAGAGAGTGCTGGGAAGAGAGGAGATGGAGTGCTAGGGAAAGAGGAACAGGAGGAGAGTGAGACGTATATGCAAAAAAGATGGTGGGAACAGGAACAATGGAGTATGTGGGAGGGAGTGCTGAGAGTGCTGGAGAGAAAGGAGATAGGAGAAAAGAAGAGAGAGGAATTCAGTGACGTTACTATAGGGGTCGCACCTGCGACTGGGAACGTCACTCCAGGGGCCCGGCCACCCCCTACGACCACTCCACCTGGTGTATCATCTCTCAGCGCTCTGCATTACAGAAGAGGACAGCACACGAGCTCAGCGTGCCAACCTGTCTCTCCTGCCACTCCACTGGACCACCAGGGATAGGGAGGTAGGTGATGGGGGCATTGTGGAGATTGGGGAGGGGGCGGCATTGTGGAGGGCCCGGGGGCCAATGTGGTCGGGGGGTGGGAGAGCCCATGGCACTTCTTGCACCAGGGCCCAGAGGGTTCTAGTTACGCCTCTGGAGGAATTGGGACTGTGGGAAAATGGGAGGGAGAGAATGTGAGATGGAGTGTGTTGAGATCACGGAAAAGGAGTGATGGAAAGAGAGAATGGGAGAGACAAAGTAGGGAAAAACAAAGTGAGGGAGTGGAAAGAGAGTTGACGAGTAGTCCACCCTGCTTACTAATTTACTGAAGACACTCTCATGCCTTCAGGGCCGGATTTACCATAAAGCAGAGTAGGCATCTGCCTACAGGTGCATCCCACAGAGAGGCGTCTGTCATTAGGACCTGTTTGTTTTTGTTTTTTTTAAAGTATCCTAGCCGCTCACACTAACCCCACCACCACCCGGTGAGGTCTGTACCTTCTTCTTCACAGACCTGTAGCTACTGTGCTCGTTGGCTCTTTAGTAATGAAGAGCTCTGGGAGATCACATCATGTCCCAGCGCTCTGCATTACTCAAGAGAAGACCGTGCGGGAGCTCCAGCTTCTAATAGAGGTCTGTGCAGAAGGAGGCACAAACAGACCTCTCTTGCTGATGGACCTCCAGGGAAGAGGTAGGAAACGGACACTGGGGGGGCAATGTGGAAATGATAGAACAATGTGAGGGCAGTATGGAGCTGTTGGGGGGCAATATGGAGATGATGGCAAATTGGCAATGTGGAGATGATGGGGGCAATGTGAGGGTCAGTTGGAGCTGATGGGGGGCAATATGGAGATGATGGCAATATGGAGATGATGGGGCAATGTGAGGGCAAGTTGGAGCTGATGGGGGGCAAGTTGGAGCTGATGGGGGCAATATGGAGATGATGTGGAGGTTAGGAGCATTGTGGAGGTGTCCAGTGGAGATTGTCAATGGGGGGTGGGGCGCTTCAGATTTCTGTGCCTACAGGCTCCTGAGATATAAATCCGGCCCTGCATGCCTTGCTCAGGAATTTGATCTGGACATGGACCTATTTAACTGATGTCTGAAGGTAATCCAAATTTTTTTGGACATCACATGATCACCTTTCCTGCAATCTGACTGGTTAATATAGCAACCAAAACATATTGTGTGTGTCCTGAAAAAAAGAATGTTACCTTTGACGTCTTAACTTACTTGTTTCTCTCATCCCTAATCTAGTACTTTCTGATTAGCATCTTTTTCACCTATCAAATTCCCATCAGTATTTTCATTTATGATGTTCAGGATCATTTTTAGGTACAGAAGCCTTGTTCCCTTGGGAGAGCACAAAATGTATCATATATGATAAAGAACTAAGGGCATAATTGTGTAGTGTATGGTGTACTTTTTTTTTTAACCCTTTGAGTGCCACATGGGTGAGCAATGCACATCCCCATGGCACTCAAAAGGATGAGGGAGTGATGCTGTCCATGGTTCCGTGGTGCTGAAAGTATCCTCTGCACTCCCCTACTGGCCAAGTAGGAAAGCAGAGAGAGGATACTCTTCAACTTCAGAATAGTCGTAGTGCTGGTGATGTGTGAAGGAAGGACATCCCTTCCACATCGACAGCACTTCGACAATCCTATATGCTAAGGGACCTTCTCCATCCCTCTCCTAGCATCCGAACATTTTAGTGAATATCGCCACAGTATCGACCTTTAGTGAATCTAGGCCAAGGTACTAGCCTTTCTGAATACAAGGGCAGGAGGCACTAATCTCAATACATTATATGCCTTAGAGGTCATCGCTCATTGCAAATAGCACAAACAATATTAACCAAATGGTGTCTGAATAAGGACAGTCTACACATGTAATAAAATGCAAGTTTAGTATTATATTTTAGCAATCTAATATAAAATAACTAATTTTACAGATACACTCTATTTAAAAGTTATATTACCCAATTTAACCCTTTGAGTGCCAGAGTGGTATCGTCACAATGCATTGGATACCTCTCTGGCACTCAAAGGGTTAATGTTTAGGTCTTAGTGTTCTTTTAAACTTGCAAGGTCTCTGGCTTCACATAAGGAATTCTATGTGTTCAGCCTCCAAAATATTTAAATTAATTGGGTTAGGTTCATTAGGTCTACAGGAGGCCATATGTTTAGAAATAAAGCTTAAAGGGATAGTAAACCCCCCAAAAAACTGTAAGCCAAATGACAGGAATAATAAAAACAACTTAACGCCCTCATTCCCATCTCTCAAACCGTTATGGTTTGAGAGATTTAAGAAAATAACAACCTCCGCTCCCTCCCCTTTCTCCTCGACGAGCTGTAAAGCTGTCAGAGGCAGAATCCAGTTGCCTGACTGTAGGCGGCTCTTCAGGAGTGCTGACATCGGGATATCTAACTATAATTACTTCATCGGTATGGTCTACAACGTGTGCCTGGCTTGAAAGCACACTTTTTAGCCCATTCCGATGAAGTAATTATACTTAGATATCTTGATGACAGCACTCCTGAAGAGCCGCCGTCTGGTCCTGGAAGCAGGATCTCATGATGTCCGCTATACAGCGGAGGCATGAGAAGGGGGAGGGAGCGGAGGTCTTTATTTTCTTACATCTCTCAAACCATAACGGTTTGAGAGATGGGAATGAGGGTGTTAAGTAAGTTTTTATTATTCCTATCATTTGGCTTAAAGTTTTTCGGGGGGTTTACTATCCCTTTAAGAGTACATACCTCAGTAGTTTCAGTAGATCCACTTAGAGTACATGGCCAAAAACCCTAATGGCCCTTATGAGCCTCTGTTCAATGAGTCCTGGATGTGATGTTCACGGAAGCAAACGTGATATCTGATGATAGGTTCTTCAATGAAATCCTCTACTGAAATGTTCAAATGTCTAATCAATTAACAGTTAAATCATTAGTGAAGTAAGTGATCTTTACCTGATAAAGTTCTATTCGTTGCTCCGATACCCGTGCCTTTGTATTCTGTAAACGAAACACTCTAAATTCTGCCTTCACCAAATTAGAAGCATTTTTCTCCATTGCAGAGACGTCAAATCTTACGATCCTGAAGTACGGGCTGTAATAGTTTGGTGGGATGACATCTGCAAAAAGTTAGTAATTTTTTTTTCTTAATTTGATAAAAATCATTGTTCATTTAAACACCACAACAAAATGATAGCCTGGAGAAACTGAAAGTGAATTGTCGACAACATGCTCCAGTTACTAAGCCCCAATTTAGTATCATTAACAATTTAAAAAGAAAAATAAACATGTGTGTTAGATTTGAGGAATAAAAATGACTGGAGGATAACAATCAGTTTCCAATGTTGTACAATAAAAAGCATTGTAAAGACAAAAAGAAACACTCTAAAATCAGATCTATCAAACATGTACAAGTATAACCAAGGTCAATAATAGATCTTTCAAAAACACTTTTCATCCCAAGGCCTGATCAAATAAGTTAAAGGACAATTATCATACACTACCGTTCAAAGGTTTTGGGTCACTTAGAAATGTCCTTTTTCCATCATATGAGTTGCAAAATGAATAGGAAATACAGTCAGGACATTGACAAGGTTAGAAATAACGATTTTTAATTTTAATAATAATTGTGTCCTTCAAACTTTGCAGCAATTACAGTCTTGCAGACCTTTAGCATTCTAGTTGTCAGTTTGTTGAGGTGATGTGAAGAGAGTTCACCCCATGCTTCCTGAAGCACCTCCCACAAATTGGATTGGCTTGATGGACACTTCTTACGTACCATACGGTCAAGCTGCTCTCATAACAGATAAAAGGAAATTTCTTAGTGACCCCAAGCTTTTTTAACGTTAGTGTATATAGTGTCCCACTGGCAGATGGGCTCCCCTGGAAGCAGATCTGCCAATAAATCAGGGGCTGCATTGTTCTGGGGGCTTATGCACTAAGCTGTGATAAAGAGGTCATAATAAGGAGATAAATTCTCCAATATGATACAATCTCCAATTCCTATGTGAAGCTCTCACGAGTAGGGCCCTCTGATCCTTCTGTTCTCCACATCTGATTGTACTATTTAATATCTCTGTATGTCTATTCCCTATTGTACAGCGCTGCGGAATTAGTTGGCGCTATATAAATAAAGATTAATAATAATAATAATAATTCTATGGAGCCAATGAACTAACATCCATGGGAGTCTGTGTAAGGGACCAAGAGGAGGCACTTGCCCAAGGCCAACACATAACAGCTGACATGGACTTTAGAATCTACCCTCATTTTGGCTTTGCCCCCCTCCAAGGAAAAATGCCTGCGGACACCCATGTTAATATCTCTCCAATTTGAAAAGTCTTAGTGCAAAGTCTCCACAGAATAACATAGGGATTGGAAAAGTGATCTCCTGTTTATCACACTTTAATGCATCTCCCCCCACTGAGGATCCAAGGTGCTCCCTTGTTGGTTCCATGAGAAGACTGAACAGGAAGACTGAAGTAGCGCAGTTCAGCCTCTTTGGGCCGTAAATACTGTCTCTATAAGCTCTAGTGAAGGGTTTCCAAGCCTGACACTTGAGATCTATGCACAACCTTCAAAGCTTACAGCTGTGGACCACATATTTCTGGGTTGCCTTCTCGCCTGATATCAGGCATGAGGATCAGTTTTCTGTCCCCTCGAACGGATAATATGGAGGGTTTAGCGCTTCAAAGTGCATCCCAAGCTATTTACTAACTTTGCTCCCATAGACAATGTATAATGTCTAACCTTTGCAGGACCTTAATAGACACTGGGGACTCATGTACTAAGAAAGTACTGCAAATCTGGTCCAAAACAATTGTACAATAGAAGACCTATAGAAAGTCTCACAATTTCCATTGATTTGAATGGGGTAATTCAGCCCTTGAATGCTAGAGAGATTTCCAGCACATTGAGAGGCTATGCGCTGGAGACCTCGGTAGCTTTTGGGTTAAGAAAACACTTAAAGGGATAGTAATGCCTAAAATGGAAAAAATATACATATGCAAAGTTTATTCTACTGGATAAAACAAGGGTACTTCCACTGCTGTGAGATGTTTTATTCAAAACCTTACTGAAACACAAAGCTGTATTTTTTGGTGCAGTACACCGTCATGGCCTGAAATTTTATGATGGCATTGTTGCTACACCGGACTATGGGCAGCTCTGGTCAGCTGACCATAAAACTTTACACAATGCTGTAGCAACTGCAGCACTGTGAAATGTCTGGCCATGGAGATACCACCTCAAAAAATGCAAGTTTGAGCTTCAGTCATTTTTGACTAAAACATCTTGCAGCAGTGGGAGCAAAATCATTATACTCAACAGCATAAACCAGGCAATATGTATATTTTTTTCAATATGAAGCATCATTATCCCCTTAACCCTTTGAGTGCCAGAGCATCATGCAACACAGTGCTTTGCAATGTGTTACGTACCACTCTGGCACTCGAACGGTTAAATCAGGGGCTTCCATGTTTTTTCATTCATGAGCCATACTTGTGAGGGACGCATTATTTTTTTTTTTTAAACCATAGCCTGTCAACTATTCAAAAATATGGATTTTATTTATTGATCAAGTTAAAGGGATAGTAATGTTTAAATTTAAGTTATTTAATATTGTAGACATTAAAAAAACGAGTACAACGATGTAAGTCATCTCTCAAACCCCCTCCAGGCCGTTTCAGACAAGTATGCCATCTAGCTGCCAGCAGGACATACACACCAAAAGCACGCTATTTAGAAATAAATACTTCATTGGAATGGTCTACAAAGTGTGCTTGCTCACCAGGCACACTTGGTAGTCTGTTCCAATGAAGTATTTATTTCTAAATAGAGTGATTTCAGTTCTTCTGAAGAGCTGTCGTCCGGTAAAATGACCAGAATCTGCTGCTGTCCCATAGAGCGCTGAAACGGCCTGGAGGGGGGAACTTTAGTGAGTTATATCTCTCAAACCATAAAGGTGTGAGAGATAAGACTTACGTCATTATTTTTTTAATGCCTACAGTTTTAAATAAACTTAAATGTAAACATTACTATTCCTTTAATGACCATACTGGTATTTAACAGACATTTATCCTTCATTTGTACTGTACTGGCAGACAGCGGGTTATGTCTTACTGGCCTATTAGTTTATGTGTGCTAGTTTATTAGTTAAAAAATATATTTAAAAAAATCAGTAGGGCCGCAACCTGGGGTAAGGTGGGCCACATTTAGCCACACTTTTTATGCTCATGCTGTAACCCTTTGAGTTGTGTACCCTCTGGCACTCAAAGGGTTAAATGAATGGGAATGTGTATTCGGTCTCTTTGGTGCAGTTGGTTTGCTCCAGAATTGCGCCACTTTCTTAGTACATCAGCCCCAGTAAAGTTGATGCACTAAGTAGAATTGGAGCAATTCTGCACCAAAAAAAACTTTCATAGGTACCAAGTAAAAAAAATCCTCAAACACCTAGTGATTTAAAGGGATAGTAATACTTAAAATGTAAAACAAATATATATTGTAGTGTTTATCCCCCTGAGTAAAACAAGGGTACTCTCACTGCTGTGAGGTTTTTTATTCAAAAGTTATTGAGGCTTAAACTTGATTATTTAGGTGCAATATCACAATGGCCTGGGATTGTACAGTGGCGCTGTTGCTACACCATCCTATGGAGATTTATAGTCAATTGACCAGAGCTGTCCATAGGATGGTGTAACAACAGCACCACTGTACAATCTCAGGCCACTGTGATATTGCACCTAAAGAATTCAAGTTTAAGCTGCAATAAGTTTTGAATACAAAACCTCTCAGCAGTGGGAGTACCTTGTCTAACACAGTGGATAAACCCTACACCATATTTTTTTTTACATTTTAAGTTGTACTATCCCTTTAAATAGGTCTTTAACCCCTTTGAATGCTATGGCGGTTTCCATTAAATTGCAAAGTACTCAGCGGGTTAAGAAAACCACCATTTCAACCCTTTGCGTACCAGAAGGGTATCTAATCAATTGCAAAGCAATGTCTTGGATACTCCCTGGCACTCAAGAGGTCAACCCTTGAGTGCCAGAGGGGTATGCAACGCATTGCTTTGCAATGCGTTGCATAACCTTCTGGCACTCAAAGTGTTAAATTCATGGTCGTTTTTCTTTCCTCCTATGAATCAGCGGAGTTGCTCCAATTCTACTTAGTGCATGAACCTCAATGACTCTGGAAGACCAGTAGTCTCTAAAGTAATGGCTTACTCTTCTAATTGCAGCTGGTAAACAATTGCCACTTAGATTTATTTTTATGGCCTATCGTGTTTATGAAGTGTTCGCTTTTTTGGTTCCAAGCCAAAGTCTGACGCTCACTCTAGCCTGTAATTTCTAATTGCTGTTTCCAACCTGATCTCAGTAGCCATTCAGCTTTGAGTGAGGATTTGCAAATATTTACAGTTAATTCTACTTATTAAATACAGTTGTTATCCTTTTAACATTCTGGCCAGTTTCCCCAGGCCCTCTATCTATTAACTCTGTGGATGCAAGAAGGCCTGCAATGTATTGTGAAGTAATGCTCTGACAGCCTCAGTAGCATCTTGTTCGTGGCACGCAACCGGATTCAGCCCAAAGGCAGTATATGTGGCACTTAACCTTTTGAGTGCCAGAGGGGTATGCAACAAAATGGCAGTAAACTTTTTTAACCCTTTGCGTTGCGTACCCCTCTGGCACTCAAATTATTAAATTAAAAATAATGGTACTCACAATACTGCATTTTTCAACTGCTGTTTTTTACATTAACAGGGCCCTCTAGTGGTTCCATATTAGTCAGTTATTCTTTTGCATTCTACAGGAGAGGTGAGTCGTTGACATACAGTTCTCCACAGAATGTGACAGAACTGCTGAGTCACTTTCTGTCAGTTTGAACCTACAGGAAGTAATGATGCAAGTACTCACTGACAATTTGAACTGTTATAACCTTTGAATAAAACAATCAACAGCAATAGGGGTGCCCTTGTTTTACTGAGCAGTAAAGAGCCTATAATATATACAATTTAATTCAAACAAACTTTAATGTTCCTTTCCATGCCAAAGTGCAGCACATTAGAAGATTTACCCTTTGAATGCTAGAGAGGTTTCCAATGCATTTCTTCACAATGTGTTGGAGACCTCTCTAGCACTAACGGGGTTAAGGTCATACCGCTAGGGTTGCCAACTTTTCTTAAAAAAAATACCGGCCAAGGCATTCCCTCCATAGACTTAACATTTGAAGGAAGCCAATTTTTTACCGGCCTGCCGGTAAAATACCGGCTGGGTGGCAACCCTACATACCGCTCACATTTCAGAAGGCCAGAGGGGTACACAACACATTGTTTTGCAATGCGTTGCGTACCCCACCAGCACTTAAAGGGATCAAGAGGTATTGCTGTGGGAGACTGGAAATTGCTCTTATTCATACCTGGGAACTTTCAAAATGAGCTGACCGCTTTAAATATTAACCCTTAATGTTTCCCACAATGTATATTTTGTGCAATATGTCCCTTCCGGCTCTAACCCAGAGGTACGCCAATCAGTCATCAAGGAAGCTTTAACCCATTAACTGCCAGAGAGGTATGCAACATATTTCTTTGTGATGCGTTGCATACGCATCTGGCACTCAAAAGGTTAACATGCCACATCTTACTGCCTGAATAAAGCACAAGGAAAGCAGGGGGGTTATGAACTAAGGGGAGATGAACAGGTGATAGAGCGGAGATTACTTCATTCAAGGAATCAAAAGGAAACTCACTTATGGAGACTAGAAGATTTAATCTGTGCTCTCAGAGTCACACAACACATGGAGAAGATATTTATAGCAGTAAAGCGCCAGTATTCATTGTTTTAACCCTTTGAGTGCCAGAGGGGTATGCAACACATTGCAGAGCAATGGCACTCAAAGAGTTAACAGAAATAGCAAAAACATTCCACAAAATGTTTCTTCCTAAGTCAATATCCCACTTCATTTAACAAAATGTTCTCTTATGAAACACGTGCATTAAACATTAAAATCCTCATTTAAATCAATTTCTGTTTTCATTTCTTTGTTATGGTGGAGTTGGGCTATCCCAGAATTTTTCATCCTTTATCTTTGTGCATACAACAACAAGTTTGATGCTGAGACATATAAATGTGCTGAAATGGAAACGCTAACCCTTTGGATGCTTCCCAAAGGGCATACCTTGGAACTCTTGGATCGGACACAGACACCCCGTTCTTTATCCTTAATTATTGCGTCTCCGGGAACTGAGGCTGATTCTCAGGACTAAGTGATTTCCCTTGTAACTCCACCCACCTCACTGTCACTTCCATCCAGTCTACTGTTCTTCCTGCTCTCCGCCCATTTTAAGGGCAAACTCCACCTTCCCCCACCAATCCTGCCCACTTCAATAATGACCCACCCACTTTATGATATGAACCTTGTCATTTGGACACTTCCACCTTCCGGAGCTTTGGTACAAGAAGATCCACAGGTATGACAACGGGGTGAATATACAAATACAAATCCATGCAAAATCAGGAGCTGGAATTGATTTTTTTTTGGTCCGTATTCCTGCTTAGTTCCAAGATACTAAGTTATTTGTGCTAAAAATTATCCCCTTAATGCCTCTTTTGCCATGGAGGGCAATGGGGCTCTATCAGGGCATTTTGTGGCATTCCTTTCCTCTGTACAAGGCATGAGCAATATGAATCCCTCCATCTGCTGCCATACTACAGCTCTCATTCCTTAATGATGGGAGATGAAGTCTGGCAGCAGCTGGGGGGACTCACATTGCCCTTCACAGCTCTACATATTCCATTAAACATGGCACAGAGGATATTGGGGTAGCTTTATGCCATTTTTTGGCTCAGTCTATCAGGCAGGCGTAAGGGTCTTGCAGGCAATGAAGCCTTTATGATAGTGGATTTTGTGCCTATATGCATTGCAGTGATCATTCACATTAACGTGCAATGGCTCCACCCATAGCCACACCCCCACTTCTCACATAGCCCCGCCCCCAGACTCATCCACTATTTCCTGGCACAGAAAATATTCTTGACCTATAACAAGCAAAACCAAAAAAAAGGCATTAACCCTTTGGTTGTTAGAGAGATCACCAAATCAAAGCATCACAATGCGTTGGAGATCTCACTACCATCCACGGGGTCAAATATTATCTTATAAACTGGTGCAGGGACATTGATATTGCTTTGGCTGCCATTATATATCAGGATGTGGGTGTTGCCAGCACCCCTCTAAATGTAGAGGTCTTGGCAGTTGTCCACTCCCCCTATTGAGAAATTCGGCCCTTATAATGTGACGTGCAGCAGCTTCAGGTATTCAAGATAAACGTTAGTAGAGCTGCTCTGTGGGTTCGTACATTCATCTCAGTGTCTTGGAGCTCTCTCTAGCATCCTGTGACTTAAATAAAATTATTGGAAATGTAATCAACTTTCTTTTAAAACCCCGGGGGAAATTAATGTAGAAGAGTCCAAAGATTTGTTTTCAGAAGAGCAGACCAATGCACCAGGGGCATGCATAGGGCCAGGAATTCAGGCCCAGCACCTAGCTCAGTGCACAATCATACAAGTAAATTCCTCCCAGCCAGGCTAATGTTCTAAGAAGTAATTCTGGATCACACCAGCTGCATCATAGAGGAGCTCTCTAGTGTTCAAGGGGTGGGGGTGGGTTATGCACTAAGGTGTGATAAAGAGGTGATGGAGTGAGTTCTCCAATTTATCACTTCTCCAGTTCCTATGTTATTCTATAGAGCCTATACACTACGATCTCCAGAGCTGGAGAAATCTTAGTGCATAGGCTCCATAGAATAACATAGGAACTGGAGAAGTGATATCACTGGAAAGTCATCTCCAGTCCATCACCTCTTTATCACCCCTTATTGCATCTCCCCCAAGGAGACCCATTTAAATCAATGGAAATGTAGGGAATTTTTATTTTGCCCATTTGATGCATTTGGTTTACAAAAGAATTGCACCTCCTTTCCTACTTTATATGGCCCGAAAACTAGCAGAGTAACATAGTATGGCAAAACAATTATTGGTTCAGCTTGTCACGTGACTGTTTGTTGCCACGGTCCTGTTGTAAAACAGACTGGCAGATCCAGCTTCTAAAATACAAGTCCAATAAACCTATGAGAATTTGGGAAAAAAGGACTAATAATTTTTGGCTACATTTCTGAGCTTACGCCTCATGGGAATGAGAAATAACACTAGATCTTCTGTTTTCTGTTTTTTTTTTTCTCAAACGCAATGAAAAATATACACAAAGCTCAGTAATTCTGTGCTGCCAAACCACCTTGTTGTCACAGCAGCAGGACAACGTGCCAGAATAACATCAATATTCTCTCAGACTCTGCTGCTCTGAAGATCTGCACGACCAAGACACTCAGCAATATTGTAGCCAATCGGACTGTAAGATAATGCGATCCAAACATTACCAAACTGCAGTTATTCGACCCCCACACCCAACCGTGCTAGAAAGTACTGAGACACAAAACAGACACACACACAGCTTGTATTAGGAACAAGTTATATAATGAATGTGTTAGCAACAAGTTACATAATAACTGCATACGGACAAAGATGATAAATTCTTGGGTAATCCAGCAGTATGAAGGGGATGATTAAACATACCCCAAACTCCTACTGATCTCCACAAAGCATTGCGTGCCCCTGTTGGCACTCATAAGGTTAAGGACTGAATGGTTACAGCAAGCAGGAGCATATATTTACATCATGGGAGCTTTATGGGTTAATATTTCAAAGGTATAAGGTCAGCTCATTTTGAAATTTCCCAGGTATGCCCATAGCATGCTCAGGGAAACGATATTAAATCACACCATTACCTCTGTGCCCTGTTTAAAGGGATAGTAATACTTAATATGTAAAAAAAAATATGTTGTAGGGTTTATCCCCCTGAGTAAAACAAGGGTACTCCCACTGCTGAAAGGTGTTTCATTCAAAAGTTATTAATTTTCAAAGTTGAATTTTTTAAGTGCAATATCACAGTGGCCTGATATTGTACAGTGGCGCTGTTGCTACACCATCCTATGGAGATTTATGGTCCCGGGACCAGAGCTGTCCATAGGATCGTGTAGCAACAGCACCACTGTACAATTTCAGGCCACTGTGATATTGCACCTAAAAAATCCAACTTTGAAAATTAATAAGTTTTGAATAAAACACCTCTCAGCAGTGGGAGTACTCTTGTTTTACTCAGGGGGATAAACCCTAGAACATATTTTTTTTACATTTTAAGTATTACTATTCCTTTAATCCTTTGAATGCCAGAGGGCTATGCAGTGCATTGTGTGGCAGTGCATTGCGCACCACTTTGGCACTCAAATGAATGGTGTTAAAGTGGAACTGTTCAAGTCTGCATATTTGAAAACTGCACCAAAAACTGCCTGTGTGTCATGTTACCCAAAAGTCCAGATAATGTACAGTTAAGGTGATATTCATACTTGTTACCATATGCTAACTGTGGTACCCGAGTGGTAATGTGGTTATGCTAATTAAGCATTTCAGTTAAATGTCATATGCTATTGAAGGTTTCAGTAACATTTCACACACTAATGAACCTCTCTGATGTACATAACTGGGAGCGTTCTGTTCCGCAGTCCCCGCACATGACTCCTCTGGTGCCGCTGGGGGGGATATAATTGACACGAGTCATGTCAAAAGGGGTGGGGATTACCCATGAGTGGGGGTGGGGCCTAATTAACACCCCACAAAAGTGTGAAAAACAGGGTGGGAAAGGAAGAGAAGTGGGAGGGAAATGGGAGGAACAGGGTGGAAAGGAGGAGAAGTGGAAGAGAAGTGGGAGGAACAGGGTGGAAAGGAGGAGAAGTGGAAGGGAAATGGGAGGAACAGTGTGGAAAGGAGGAGAAGTAGAAGGGAAATGGGAGGAACAAGGTGGAAAGGAGGAGAAGTGAGAGGGAAATAGGAGGAACAGGGTGGGAAGGAGGAGAATTGGAAGGAAAATGGGAGGAATAGGGTGGAAAGGAGGAGAAGTGAAAGGGACATAGAAGGAACAGGGTGGAAAGTAGGAGAAGTGGAAGGGAAATGGGAAGAACAGAGTAGGAAGGAAGAGAAGTGGGAGGGAAATGGGAGGAACAGGGTGGAAAGCAGGAGAAGTGGAAGGGAAATGGGAGGAACAGGCTGGAAAGGAGGAGAAGTGGAAGGAAAATGGGAGGAACAGGGTGGTAAAAAGGAGAAGTAGGAGGGAAATGGGAGCAATGCACATTTTTAAAGGGGAACTTTGCTCTCACCTCTATAAAAGTTTGCCTCTATGTAATCTTCCTATAGAGATAACATGTAACATGTGTGTTTGTTTGTTTTTTACTTATTGCAGGCTATGAAGAGATTTACCTTTTTAAAAATGAGCCGGCAACATCAATTCAGGACAGGCTATGGGTCAACTCTGCCCCGCAGCCTGTCACTCTATGTCTCTTCCCCTCTTTCCAACCTCCAGTGATGACAGAGGATTTCTCCATCTGAGATGGAGCGCTCTCTTGCCAATGACAGCGTTCCAGCTCACACAGAGGAAGCCTCCGTCATCGCTGGAGGTTGGAACGAGGGGAAGAGACAAGATCGACAGGCTGCAGAGTTGACCTGAAGTGATGTCACCGACTAATTTAAAACAGTAAATTTATCATAGCCTACATTAAATAAAATACCACACAGAATACATGTTAAAGGGATAGTAATACTTCGTTTTAACTTTATTTTATTTTGTAGGCATTAAAAAAACATGAAGAATGATATAAGTCTTATCTCTCAAACCTTTATGGTTTATGAGATATTCACAAGCAAAGTTTCCCCTCCCGACCCCTTTTACTGATGTCACACTTTTCAGCCTGAGCAGAAGGGAGGTGCCCAGGTAGACTGCAGAGAGGGACAATCTTCAATTAAGATAAGGGAAAAACCTGAAAAGCTTGTCAAGGGGGGCAGGGATTTCATTGTTTTCATAGGAATAAGAGTGTCCCCTTCTGTTATCTGTCTGGTCTATGGACTGGATTCCACATCTGAGAAGAGATGGCTTACACTAGGTAAAAGGGGAGGGAGGGGAAACTTTGCTTGTGAATATCTCATAAACCATAAAGGTTTGAGAGATAAGACTTATATCATTCTTCATGTTTTTTTAATGCCTACAAAATAAAATAAAGTTAAAACGAAGTATTACTATCCCTTTAACTCTATAGGAAGATTACATAGAGACAAACTTTTATAGAGGTGAGAGATCCACTTTAATTCTAGCCCTTTTCAATGAAAATAGGTACTAGAAAGTAGTAAATGCAGTCTAAACTTTTGCACCATCATGAAAGAATGTCTTTCTTTCACATATGGGTGGTTTTAACCCTTTCAGTGCTAAACACTTCTCTTGCACTAGAGTGTAAATTTCCTTGTAAATGTAGAGCTTAATACAGTGATGGGGTAACGGGAAGCCCTCCAGCTGCTGCTAGACTACATCTCCCATCATTCCCTGCCAGCCAAAGGCTGGCAGAGAATGATGGGAGTTGTAGTCCACACAGCAGCTAGAGGGGCTCACTGTAGTCTTACAGCAGCTGGAGGGGCTCACAAATACTCTGTATTTAAAACAGAAAATGGCAATTTCACTACCAAAATCCCAACCACCTGTCTGAAAATTGCTCAGCAAAACCTCCAATAAAAAATGTTAAATAAATCTTCCCTATGTTATTCAGTCTATTACTGTGCAGCTAAAATGACAGACCAGTTATTTACAATTCTGCTTATTGTAATCTTTTCCATCAGTATTTTTACTTTGGCGCATCTGGGAAACTTCTACCGTGACGCAGAGTTCCCTCCGGGGTTGCCAACCCCTGAAGATGTTTTTTGAACGTCATTACTAGAAAACAATTCCATATAGCCAATTTCTTTCTCTGACACCTTTCTTTGACCTGCAGTATTTTAAAGGAGCAGTAAACTTTTATTATGTAGGGTTTTTGTTAGGAGATGTTCCATTTAACAGTTGTTACAACACAGACTTACAGAAACTAACTAATGTGCAGAAGGCATATTTTGTTATAATTCACCCTATGGTAACTAGAGTCACTGAGGTCGATGAACTAAGAAACTGATGCAATTCGGAAGCAAACCAACTGGACTGCGGATAAATAAAAATGCCCATTGACCTAAATGGGGCTTTTATCCAGCTGCAAAAAAATTGAGACGGAGACCTCTACAGCAATGAGCATTTTTATACATTCCCTATGGTGTACTTTTTTTTACCACTCTTACTTAATACATCAGTTCTCCATTTAAGTGATAGGAACAGCACCACCTGCTGTCCTGAATGGGGAAATGATGTTTAAGTTTGAAATACAAGTCTCCCATCAGCAGAGTTAGTTTTGTGTTACTCTGGAGGAAAAGCTCTATAAAATAAATTTTTTGGAAGAAAAACGTGAACTGCTTTTTTAAAGGGATAGTAATGCTTGATATTAATAAAGTTTAATATTGTACATATTAAAATATAAAAGAAATTATGTAAGTCCCCTCTCTCAAACATGTATAGTTCAAGAGTTATAAGCTTCTAACCTTCCCCCCCCCCCGCCTCCTGCCCCTTTTACACGCATCAGCGATCTAGCTGACAGAATGAGGTCATGGTCCCGGGACCAGACGGCTCTTCTGCAGAGCTGAAATAGCATGGCATACAAAGAAATACTTCATTACAACAGTCTAATGACTCAAATCGCATCATTTGGAAACTCCCACCCCCAGACCTTAGTGGGTAGCAGGTATTTGTTAATGCTAAATAAGTCATTAAAGGGGATGTTTACCCCCTTCACAACTTTGGCTATATCGTTTCATTATCAATAATAAATCATGGAAATTGTATTCTTTTTTTAAAAAAATCCGCCCGTTTGCAGAAATTCTAAGATTAAATGTACCTCTGTACCTACTTCTGGCAGACCGCTGACCGGATCTGTACCGTAGTCTCAGCTTCTATCCAGCTTCCTCCAATGACGGAGGCTGTCTGCCTCTAAGATGGAGCACAAATCGATCTCTGCCAATGAGAGTGCGCCAGCTTAGAGACAGACAGCCTTCGTCATTGGAGGAAGCTGGGTAGAAGCTGAGACTACGGTACAGGTCCGGTCAGCGCTGTCTGCCAGAAGTAGGTACAGAGGTACATTTAATCTTAGAATTTCTGCAAACAGACTTTTTTTTTTTTTTTTTAAATACAATTTCCATTATTTATTATTGATAATGAAAAGATTTAGCTAAAGTTGTGAAGGGGGTAAACATCCCCTTTAAACCTATAATAATCAGTCAGCCATTAAATGGAATTTAGAAAAAAATCCATGTACCGTTTATAGGAAAATGAACCTCCTAATAATAACTCTTTACTTACATTACTATGGAAAGAAAATCTTCATGATCCCTGAGAGTTTTGCCCTTGCGCTTTTATTCAAGAGATTCCATCCTCACTTAGTCTTAGATGTCATGTCCATGGAGGAGGCCATACTTACTGGCAGTTTTTTTTTTACTGAAGCAGGAAGAGTGCATGGGTAATAAAGAAGTATACAATGCATCACACACCTATCTGATTGAGATCAGCATGTGCAGTGAATTAGGTTTGTGTACTGTTTCATCATGTCTATTCAATTATCATGTCTGTCTCTGTGGATATAAAATTCAGGACCAATTTAAGATGTTATCTGTTGAACTAAGATCAAGTCCAAATTCATAGGGGTCATTAGGATTTTCCAGCCACAGTGAGTTAAGTGGGTATGCGGATATTATAAGATGAAGGTTTTCCTTAACCTTTCATGTGTTTTCTCCTGCATGTGCTAAACCATGCTGGGATTTGATCAAATACACCACAAGAGAGGAGTCATAGGTATTTAATTCCTTATGTGTATAATTCACACATTACTGTAACCAAGTAACTTTGCTGAGTATGTAAATAAGGACATGAATCCATCGATGGTGTGACAAAGACTTGTCTCGGATTTAGGCTCTATGGCAGCGTTTCTCAGTGTTAGTCATCGGGTCACACCATTGGGCCATGATTTTAGCAGTGTGGAGATTTTCAAAAAAAGAAATGTACCAGGTCACCATATTTGTGGTGGACAAAGGGCCAAAATATGTACAGAGTCACCAGGGACAGATGTATTTCCCAGGTGCCCTAGGCAAATCGCTCTAGGTCCCCTTACCTCTATCAATGGCCATACACCCAATCCTCACATGACCCAGCCCCCAGACCCTTCTACTGTTTCCTGACACACAAACTACTCTTGGCCTACAACAAGCAAGAATGAAAAAGCTTTAACCCCTTGGTTTCAATGCTCTGGAGATCTCTTTAGCATCCAAGAGATTAATAACCTGTAAATGGGCAAAAAAACTGGTGCAGGGACAATGAAGTTACTCTAGCCACTCCCATAATTTAGAAAATGGGGGTGGTCAGGACATTTGAGGCTCCCATTAAAATATGGAGCTCTAGGCAATTGGCTGTTGGGAAATCTGGACTTGCGAGTCATTGATAAAAGGTACAGGGTGACTGTCCTGAAAATCAGCTGTTGCTTTCTGGATATCCTTGCTGGAATACAGGTGGTCAATCATTTTGATCAATCTACCTGTGCTTAAAGGAGCAGTAAACTTTTTTTAATGAAAAAATATATATTGTAGGACATTTCCTGTTGAGTAAAATAAGTGTACTTCTACTGCTGATAGAAGCATATTACATGTTGTTTCAGTTTAAAGGGATAGTAATGTTTCATAATAAAAGCAGCTCTAATTAATCATCATAG
The DNA here is from genome assembly GCA_037306005.1 of Rhinophrynus dorsalis. NCBI lineage: Eukaryota > Metazoa > Chordata > Amphibia > Anura > Rhinophrynidae > Rhinophrynus > Rhinophrynus dorsalis. The sequence goes on from CM074720.1 coordinate 46,393,857, forward strand.
TATTTGGACTTTGGAGAGTGTTATTTCAGTTCTGTCAGAGTTGTAGTTCAAGAGTAATTGAATGATAAAGTATCCCCCTCCCGCCCCTTTTACTGATGTAACACTGCTCAGCCAGGGCAGAAGGGAGGTGCCCAGGTAGACTGCAGAGAGGGACAATCTTCAATTAAGATAAGGGAAAAACCTGAAAATCCTGTCAAAGGGGGGCAGGGTTTTCATTGTTCTCATAGGAAGAATACTGACCCTTGATGTGAGCTGTCTGGTCTATGGACTGGGTTCCACATCTGAAGAGTGGGGGTTTACATTAGGTAAAAGGGGCCAGAGACCGCTCCAGCTTACATGCAGAAAGCGTCCGTCATCGGAGGAGGCTGGATAGAGGGAGGGGAGCAGAGGAAGAGTGACAGACTGCGGTACAGAGCCGGTAACCACAATCTGTCCAGAAGTGGGGCACAGGGCAATATTTATTTGTTTAATTTCAGCAAAATAGTGATTTTATTTATAAAATGAAAACATTATAACATTCAGTCGCTACATAAACTATTTAAAACAACATGTATAGAGGTGATAGATCCCTTGACCCCTTAGTGACCGTCCGCGCGCACACGTGCCCGGCACTTAACGACCGTGATGCATTTGGGGTTTTTTTTTCAAAAGATTCTGGAGTCACAGAACAGTGTGCAGCAATGCAGGGACCCGGAATCCGAGGATGTACATGTACATCCTCTGTCCTTAAAGGGATAGTAATACTTCGTTTTATCGTTATTTTATTTTGTAGGCATTAAAAAAACATGAAGAACGATATAAGTCTTATCTCTCAAACCTTTATGGTTTAAGAGATATTCACAAGCAAACTATCCCCCCCCCCCGTTCAGCCAGATCAGAAGGGAGGCGTCCAGGTAGACTGCAGAGAGGGACAATCTTCAATTAAGATAAGGGAAAAAGCTGAAAAACTTGTGAAGGGGGGCAGGGCTTTCATTGTTCTCATAGGAAGAAGATTGTCCCCTGCTGTTATCTGTCTGGTCTATGGACTGGATTCCACATCTGAGAAGAGATGTCTTACACTAGGTAAAAGGGGCAGGAGGGGAAACTTTACTTATGAATATCTCATAAACCATAAAGGTTTGAGAGATAAGACTTATACCATTCTTCGTGTTTTTTTAATGCCTACAAAATAAAATAAAGTTAAAACGAAGTATTACTATCCCTTTAAGAGACATCCACTCGGGACATACATGTACATCCTCGGGCGTTAAGTGCTAGAGAGGTGTCCAACACATTACTTCTCAATGCATTGGACCCTGTCTAGTATTCAATGGACTTAAAAACCCCATTTAAATTATTGGGCATGTTTATTTGTCAGCTGGATTACTACAGAATTACTCTTCTATAGGTTCCTAAATAAGACCGAATATCACAGATTAAGTCTGATTACCATGTTCTATTGAAGACTCCCCTCTGTGTTTGTTATGGCAGCTTGGAGCTTACATTCCTTTGTCTTGGCTGTAGTATCGCTACTGGCATTTGTGTAGTGTGTGAGCGCAGGTGCATCCTCTCCATCTGCAGTTAGTTCTTCTTGAAGTCAAAATTTCATGACTCTCCTGAGTATGTTCCTGAGCTCTTCCATTAATACTAAAGTCATAGAAAGAACATGCACTCTAGAGGCAGATGATGGGAGCAAGATGATGGGAGCAAAACTTGATGACAATACATCAAATTACATTAGATATTTCATTGAGAATGTAAAAAGTTGCACATGGAACACTGGCTCACTGTATAATCTTGAAGACAATACATGTTAGAAAGCAGGGATGAGACATCTCTCTCTCTCTCTCTCTCTATATATATATATATATATATATATATATATATAGTTTCATATACTTCTGTATATCTATAAATGGTTTCAAAGTCAGTTCTCAGTGCAAGTTTTCAGGATCTGTCTACATGAGCACAGGAGGTTCTATCTCTAGTTGGCTCTGTCAGATGACACAGGCAAGATAAGCTAGACTGTCTTGGATATATCAGCAGATCATAAACATGATTAAACCAACAATGTTTAATTATATCAACATTTAAAAGATAATTTAAAGGGAAAAGGTAAATGGCACACACACACTGACTGGCAAGACCGCTGGGATGCTGGGAATTCCATCAACAGTTAGAAAAAAGCAGTATGTCAACCCTTGTTCTATGCTTACATTGTGTACTGGCTTTTGGATGCAGACATACATAAAAAAATTAAGTATATTTATTGCTCATTTTACTTAAGTATGCATGTATGTATGTATTTAGAAATCCTGTATCTACATATGTATGTATTTTGGGAATCATGTATGTATGGATCTGTGTATGTATGTGTTAAGAAATCTTGTACATAAGAATATTTGCATATTTGCATGTATGTGTTTGCTTGGGAATCCTGAATAGTATGTATATATATCTGGATATCATGTATGTATGTATTTGGAAAACCTGAATGTATAGATATATGAATATAGAAACCCTGTATGCATGTATTTGGAACTCCTGGCTGTATGTATGTGTGCATGTATAAATGTATGTATTTGGTAATATGGTTGTATGTGTATATGTATTTGAAAATCCTGGGTTTAACCTTCATATATGCAGGAGTAGAAAAACCCCAGGAGTCAGAGCTCCTAAAATTCTACTGCTGGCTCCTATATTTTGGTATACTTAATATACCTGTGTTCTTGCACCTGTTTGCTGTCTCATACAACTCCCAGCTGGCTCCTAAAACGATTGTCTGGCTCCAAAGTTCTCTCTATTAATTTCATCCTTGACTGACGGTTTACCCTACTATTACCCCTGAGCTAACCCAGGGGCTGGAATCTGTTCCCTAACCCTACTCCTGTCAAAGCCAATTTTTTGATGACATCATCTCCCAGCACTTTGCATTACTAAGAGGACCGAGCTGGAGCTCCAGGTAGGAGATGGGGGCATTGTGGAGGGGGTCAATGTAGTCGAGGGGGGCGCGTGGCACTTCTTGTACCTGGGCCCGGAGGCTTCTAGTTACGCCTCTGAGTATCACAGTGGCCTGAAACTGTACAATTGCACTGTTGCTACACCATCCTATGGAGGTTTATGGTCAAGTGACCAGAGCTGTCCATGGGATGGTGTAGCAACAGCGCCACTCTACAATTTCAGGCCAATGTGATACTGCACCTAAAAAAAATCATATTTGAGCTGTAATAATTTTTGAATAAAACACCTTACAGCAGTCAGAGTGTCCTTGTTTTACTAAGGGGATACACCCTACAACTTATATTTTTTTTTACATTATAAGTATTACTATCCCTTTAACTCCATGAGTGCCAGGGGGGGTGTAATGAGTATCCACTGTCAATGAAAGGGTTAAATAAGGCACATCAGAAGTAGAGTAACTATTATCTATTTTCCTTTGCATACTATGGGGCAGGTATATGGGCCTTGCTGGCATTAAAGGAGCGATACACTTTTCATGAAAAAAAAAAAATCTATATTATAGAGCACTTTTTCCGTTGAGTAAAATTTATTTTTCACTGGTGAAAGACACATCTATTTATCACTTCCGAAGTGATGGAGCTATTACTTCCTGAATGGTTATAACTTTTGGAAAAAAAATTGCGAGCAGCGGATGTATCCTTGTTTTACTCTACAAAGAATAGTTTTTTTTAAATTTAAAAAAAGTTTACTGTTCCTTTAAACTCCTAACACAGGTGGATTGTGTGCACCAAGATACGCTAAAGAAGGGGTGTCCGTGCTTTTCATCCATTGACAACATGATCCGCTAATGATGGTAAACTATAGCCCATCAGCTATTCAAAAATATGGATTTATTTATTGATCAAGTCAATGGCATTGTGATATTTAACAGACATCTATTCTTGAACTGTACGGTACTGGCAGGTAGGGGGTTAGGTCTTACTGGCCTACTTGTTCACGTGTGCTAGTTAATAGGTAAAAAATATATTTTATAAAAACCTATGGTGGGATGCACCCTTGGATCAGGCTGGCCACATTTGGTCCATGGGCCTCACATTGGACACATAGACTAAAGCAATCACACAGGCTAGTCTAGCGTATACCCTGCTGGTATTGGGTGCTACCTCCAACAGAGATGCACTGGTGCATTCATACATTTCCCTAATAGTCCTACTTTCTCAGATTTACAGTGCACTGGCTAACATGCAGATCTGATGGTGATACAGGGGCAGGGGAGGGCTGGCAACGTGTGACCTGGGGGGGCAAATACAATCGAGTGGCCTGTTTCTACTATTGTTCGAGTCCACTGTCCCAGCCACCCCCCTTTTCTTAGCTTTAAATGTGGCCTTAATGTTGCAAGTAAGGTGAGTGATACCTCAGAGCTTACCGTTAAAATGAGGCTACACTACTGATATTACAGAGCATATAATGTAACCGTTTGAGTGCCAGGGAGGTATCCAATGCATAGCAATGCGTTGATACCTATCTGGCACTCAAATGGTTACATAAAGCAACATTAGTGATACTATAGAGTTTCCAAGGGAAATGGGTTATGCTACAGTGTAGCTCAGTTTGGATTGTAGCTCTAGTATCACTTCTGTAGCTCCATTTACAGCAATATGTAGGAGATCGAGGCAGTGGCCCAACAGCCCAGACATGTGACCAGCCCAGGGGGCAACTGTCCCCCTGCCCCCCAGGCCAGCCCTCCCCTGTACAGAGGGAAATCCTACTGCATTTTAGAGTCAGGAAGGAATATTTTTTACCAACTTCAGTAATAAATTAAATTGCTTCAACTGGATTTTATGCCTTCCTTTTTATCAACTATGGACATAATGCAAGACTTGAAATTACTGGACTAAATCTTTTTCAACATAATCAAGTATGTTACTATATGCTCATGGGTTTAAAACATTTGTAGATTATAATTTAACACCTCTATTTTATTGTACAGATTTTAACCTCACAATCTTTTACTCTGGACTTAAAATAGCCTGCGTATTTCAATGCTCTCAGTCTATCTCCCAAAATAACAGGAAATTCCAGAGCAGGGAACCCTTTTCAAAACATATATAAACAAAAATAAAAACCGTAAAAATATAACTCACTGTACAAATATGGACATATTTAATTGTCTGCCAGATAACAGAAAGTTCACTTATGTTTACAAGTATGGTGTGCTCTTGGGATAAAGACGCTAATGTGTTTAACCCAATGAATGCTAGAAGCATTTCATAGCTCACTAGGGGAAGTTGTGCAATAAGGTTGTGGTTCATAACCCTACACTCAGGGGTGTCTAACAGGCCCTGTCTTTAGGATTAATCTGCTTGTACACAGGTGAGTTAATTGATGACTGAGCCTCTGATTAACTCCCCTGTACTCAAGCAGGGAATCCTAAAGAGAGTGCACTAAGCTGTGATAAAGAGATGATAAAGAGAACATAACTTATCCAGTGTGAAAATCTCCCAATTCCTATTTTCTTCTATGGAGAATATTTACTATCATCTCTCTGAACTGAATGATCTTAGTGCAGGTATAGTGAATTATTAGACTTCCATCTTTTGGGGAATACAGCAAAAGGCTGGCTGGGTATGATGCGAGTTGAAATCCCCAATAGCTGGAGGTCCAGCAATTCATTACCACACAGTGGTGTAACTATAGGGAGCCCAGCATCCCCCTGTGACCCCTCCGCCTGGCGCCTGCAAATTCCCACCGGCGCTCTAGTAGTGCAGAGCGCTGGGAGATGACATCATCTCTCTGCGCTTTGCATTACTAAGAGGACCGCGCTGGAGCTCCAGGTAGGAGATGGGGGCATTGTGGAGGGGGTTATTGTGGTCAGGGGGGCCAATGTGGTGGTGGGGGCCCGTTGCACTTCTTGTACCAGGGCTTCTAGTTACGCCTCTGCTACCACACACACACACTTCCAGGCTGATTAACTGAAACAGAAATCCACATTGTGCACGAGCATGAGAATGTCCTTTTCCTGCTATTTCCTTCAGCTGAACACAGGCCAGTGTTCCAAAGAAAAGTACAGGAATTCTGGAACAAATCAAATGCATCATAGGGGTATACCCAGGAACCATCTTGTCCTAAGCTTCCAGAGGGCTACTAAGGTCTGGTGAGTGGGAATGTCCATAAATTCAAGTTATAAAGTGGGTTGGGCTTTATCATGGTGGGTGGGATCAGAAGGAAGCAGAGTTTGATCCTTAAAATGGACAGAGAGTGGGAAGAACAAGGAAGAGCGTGAGCGGAACTTGCAGTGAGGTGGGCAGAGTTACATGACAACTCACTGAACCCTAGGAATCAGCCTCTGCCCCAGAGACTCAGTATATTAAAGGAGTAGTAAACTTTTTTTTTTATGAAAATCTATATGTTATAGAGATTTTCCTGCTGAGTAAAACAAGGTCACTCCCACTGCTGTCAGTTGTTTTATTAAAATGATATAACTGTTCAAATAATCAGGAAGTAAATTTATTGTGCGTTTACTTCCTGACATTTCTGACAGGAAGTGACTCAGCAATTTCTATTACATTCTAAGGAGAACTGTAAGTCACTGACTTTCCTCTCCATTACAATGTAACAGAAAAACTAATTGGGATTTGACCACTAGAGGGCACTGCTAAAGTAAAAAACTGTAATAACTCTGGAAATATGAATCTCTCATGAGTGGAAGTACTCTTATTTTACGCAATAGGAAAATCCCTACAATATATATTTTTTCATTAAAAAAGTTTACTACTCCTTTAAGTATTAAAAAAGAAACTCTCCAGGATAGATTCCAGGTACTCATAGGACAGGAATAAAAAGCCCAACCATTCCCATTGATTTAAATTGATCTTTTAACCTCTTGAATGCTAGAAAGGCTTCGCAACGCGTTGGAGAACTCTGTAGCATTCAAGGGGTTAACAGACCCCATTTAGCTCAATGGTTGGTTGGTTCCATTGCTGCACTGTTCTTTTGAATATTTTGCTTGCAGTGTTTATCAAGTACAAAGTGACGGCTTCCAGACGCTTGTGATACTGTGTGAAAAAATGGATTCATGGAATGTTTATTTGTTCTTATTTTTAAACTTTCAAAATGTTTGTGTGGTTCTGTTTGGGCAGCGCAACTCTTGCCGTAAATACAGAAATGATTTTGCATTAATCTGCTGTGGAGCCTGGATTGTAAAGTAAAGCCTACGTATTGTCTGGTACAATACAGCTTTTGCAAACAAACGTTAGAAATCGAGGAAATGTAATGGGCTGACTGCAGACTGCTATTTTACATTATTTATTTCCACCCGTTATTGATGACCTGTTTTCTCGAGTGAGCCAAGATAAAGCCAGCATTGTATTTTGCAAGGTTATCATTAGTGAGTGGAAAGAACATGTCTACTTAACTCTTGTTCTTCCAGATAATAAACTGGTCTTTCCTATGACAGAGCAATGCTCAATCCAGTCTACTGAAACAGAGCCAAGCTCTTCTCCCACACAAGCAAATCGTCTTTATAGCACTATGAGGTTGATTTAATAACAGGAACGCTCATTGATTCTCATTGATTTAACCTCTTCAGGACCAGAGGTTTTAAAGCTAAAGAGGTCTTCCAGATATGGTAATCATAATGAAAGTTCTAAATATTGGTTTAAAAAGTAGATTAAAGCAGAACTTTCACTACAATAACATAGCCCCGCAAATGACAATTACATTAGCGATATGCAAACACTTAGTTTTATTTTCAAGTATAATTGCTCCATTAACAAAAAATATAACCTTTTATGCAGAGAGGCACCGGCTGGGATCTTGTGTAGGCGCTCTCTACGCCGAAATACGCATCTCTCAGCAGTGAAAGTAGCCTTATATATATCATAGCAAAATGTAATTCCTCCTTTAAACTGGGCTTTTAACCTATGGAGCCTATGATGCTTGTCTCTTTGTAATCTTCCTATAGTGTTAACATGTAATCTGTGAGGTTTTTTTTATATAATGTAGGCTATGGCGAAATTTACTGTTTTAAAAATGAGCTGGTGACATAACTTCAGGACAGATTGCGGGTCATTCTACCCTGCTGCCTGTCGCTCTTCTTCTCTTCCCCTCCCCAATTAGTGCCTTGTTCCAACCTCCAGCAATCACGGAGGATTTCTCCATGTGAGCTGAAGCAGTCTCTTGCCAATGCCAATAGCAAAGGCCGTTAATGTTCTAAGACTAGCAGCCATCTCTTTTGTGCTCAAAATGCCTGAATGCAAAAATAGACAATATAGCACTATCACTTCTCATAGAAGACTACAAAACTAGTGGTAGTCAGTGAGCCATCAGAAAGGCAGAAATGGCTATCCCCACAGGCCATACGTAAACAAGATCTTAGGGCATACACATTTTTTACAGATCTTAGCATGTAGAGCAGAGAAGGTAGGTGTATATAACTCAGATCATTTGCAGGTGTTATCAGCATACCTGGGAACTTTCCAGAACTGCCTTGGAGCCTATGATTTTTTGAGTTAATTACCGTGGCTTAGGGGGTAAAGGCTAATTTTCCATTTCTCTTGAGTTTCCCAGGTAACTCTACCCATTTCTCATGCATTCTGCATAAGGAAAACCCTGCCCCCCTTGACAGGTTTTTCAGGATTTTCCTTATGACCACTGAAGATTGTCCCTCTCTGCGATCCATCTGGACAGTCTTACTGCTCTGAGGTGAGCAGTGTTACATCAGTAAAAGGGGCAGGAGGGCGATACTTTATCATTCAATTACTATTGAACTACAACTCTCACAGAATTGAAATAACACTCTCCATGGCCCAAATACTACGAAGATTAATTGGAGCTGATTTTATTGTGAAACATTAATGTCCCTTTAACTGCCTGAGGCTACAGGCTACTGTTGAACACCCCTGTAGCACTCATAAAGGTTTAAAGGGGAACTATCACCTCTATACAAGTTTGCCTCATTGTGATCTTCATAGATGCATAACCTGTTTTGTTGATATACAATGCATGCTATGGCGAAATTTACTTTTTTAGAAATGAGCCGGGGCCTTACTTCAGGACAGACTGCGGGTACAGCTCTGCACCACAACCTGTCAATGTTCATCTGTTCCCTCCTCAAGTATTGTCACGTTCCAACCTCCTCTGATGATGGACGATTTCCCCATGTAAGTTCGAGAGCTCTTATTGGGTAGAGGGCGCTCCAGCTTACAGGCTGCGGTACAGAGCTGAAACCGCAGTCTGTCCTGAAGTAAGGCCCCCGGCTCATTTTTAAAAAATAAAATTTTGTCATAGAGCAGAGCAGCACTTTTTCTCTTGCAAGGCAAGATGAGAATGAAATTGCGTTGGCAGTAAGAATAGCCAGGGACTAGTCAGGTACACAAAATATCCTATATAATAATTCGCTAGGATGTTTGTCAGAAGCCGTCATACACAGTAGAGACTGCCAAAAGCACAGAATGCTGGGAGCACAGAATGCTGGGAACACGGAATGCTGGGTGAATTCTGTGCTTTCGGGCAGTCTCTACAGTGCATGACTGCGTCGGTGGCAGGACGCAGAGCAGGACCGGCCTCTTAACATCACCTGGACCTTGACCCGTGTACACGGGCTTTTACACTAGTAGGTATTAAACTCTCTGTGCCAAGGGGAATCACACTGTAATGTAACAGCAGTAACAACATTTTTCTTGAAATACTGGAGCTTTCCCAAATTAATGTTTTGTTTTTCTTTCTCCGCACTAAATGATGAGATTTACCATCTGCATTGAAAGTGCACAACATTGTGTTTGTTTGTTTTTTCTGTTTTTTTTTAACTCTTTGAGTGTCAGGGGGGGTACGCTACAAATTGCAGAGCAATGCTTGGTTCACTCCATCTGACACTCAGAGGGTTAAACTTCCAGTTAAATGTGCAGCTCTATAACTATTACTCCATGTACCAACTTAAAATATATTTCATTTTAGTCCACTTAATACGTTACTGAGCTTTAACAAAACACACTGGTAATCCTATTCAGGTGTTTGCACTGTGCTATGCAGTGGTATTGAGTGTGATTTAACCACTTATCTCCCACAGGAGCCACCAAGTATTTGTATTGTAGAAGCTTAGGACGCACAGACATTACTGGGATCTCGCAGGATTTGAATCTCTAAGGACTAGGCTGTATTCACTTTTCTGAACGTGAAAATTTTCAGTTTTCTAATATGTGTCAGTTAAACACAGTTTTTCTGTTTTATTATTAAAGGATTAGTAACGTCTTATATAAATAAAAAGTAATATTGTAGATAATCAAAAAAGAAATCCATCGATGCCAGTCTTATCTCTCAAACCTTTATGGTTTGAGAGATATAACAATTTAAAGTTCCCAGCCTCTAGCTGACAGAAGAAGATCTTGGTCCCGGGACCGGCAGATGGCTCTTCAGCAGAGCCGAAATAACACAATCTAAAAAGAAATACTTCATTGGAATGGTCTACAAAGTGTGCTTGCAACCAGACACACTTTGTAGACCGTTCCAATGAAGTATCTCTTTTTAGGCTGCGGTATTTCAGCTCTACTGAAGAGCCGCCTCGAGTCAGCCGACACAAATCTCCTGATGTCAGCTTTACAGCTGACATCAGTGGGGGGGGGGACATTAAAACGTTTTATCTCTCAAACCATAAAGGGTTTTTTTGTCCATGTGCAGAGTTATTAGAATACTGTCCGATTTGCAGTTCAAGAGTAAATAAGTTATAAAGAGTCCACCTCCCGCCCCTTTTACCTCTTGTAAGCCCCTCCCTTCAGATGTGGAATATGGTCATAGGACAGGACAGCTAGCAGCAAGGGACAATCATCTTGCTATGAGCATAAGGAAAACCCAGTCCCCCTTGATGAAGGAGGACAGGTTTTTCCTTATTCTCACTGAAGATTGGCCCTCACTATGCTCCATCCCAGTTGGCTTGGAAAGCAGCTTTACGTAGGTAAAACAGACAGGAGGGAGACGCTTTATAACTTATTTACTCCTGAACTACAAATCGGACTGTATTCTAATAACGCTGCTCATGGACAAAAAAAACTATGGAGAATAATCGACGGGGCATTTATTTTATAACATTACTATCCCTTTAAGGACACTCATGCAAACGATTTATTTTTCAGGATAGACTAAGTATTCTTTTGGTTCCATATGTAAATATATATTCCATAGTTATATATATGTTCTATACAGATACATGAAAAAAAAATACTAAAATAAACTTTTTTTTCATTATTCTGACCCAAATCATTGCACACAGTTAGTGTAGTGATCAAACAATATTCCTACTTAAATTCCACTCTCTCTGCCATTTGCAAAAACACCTTATATGTTTCGTTGTTTGGCATCATTTTTAAAATATGCATTTAAAGAGAAAGGATACCATTTATTTTTACTAAATAAAAAAAATCAATAAAAATGAGTGTTTTAATTATTTTAAAGGGTAAAGACCTGCTCTAAGTTTTAATGGTTAAGTGGTTCTGTGTCTGATGTCTGAGAGGCACCACTTGAGAGACTGAATTTCTTTAAACCTTTGAGTGCCAAAGTGGGAACGCAATGCATTTCTCTGCAATGTGTTACATACCCCTGGGGCACTCAAAAGGTTAAAGCTGAGATGTGTATCAAAATCAGAGTGTCCCAATACTTGACTATTGTATAATTAAGTCACGGGAGGTTACTATCTGTATCTTGATAAAGAAGAGTGGAAATCTGTTTTCTTCTCTTTGTGTGGATTTCAAAGTTTGCCCCCTTCACATACTGAGTGTTAGAGGGGTGTCAAACAAAAGAGTGTGCGACCACATAACACAGTTATCATGTTGCCATAATAAAAATGGAGACATGACAATCTTGCACTGCATGACAGCGCGAGATTCTCATATTGCCTTCTGAAAGGTTGCATGCCAGTCATGCTGACTGACTCTGTCGGTTACATCCCAGTCTTGCTGCCCAGCTCTATCTCCCCTTCACCCATGGTGAAGGGGGGATAGAGACCAGAGGGGTGTGCAAAGCATTGCCCAAAAACACACTGACATCCCTATTTTCTTTATAGGATTCAAATTACCATATACAGACAGGAAAGTTTGTGTCCTGTGGTCCTTCTAGCTACTGTCATGTCTGCCTCCATGGACATAACATCAAGGACAAATTGAAGATGTAATCTCTTGAATCAAGGTACAAGGGAATCATTAGGATTTTTTTGATCATAACAATTTAACTGTGGGAGGGTTATTATCAGGGCGTGTTTGTTCTCCTGTAATGTTGATTAAGTAAGTGCCAGATATATTCTGGCCATTGATGAGTTGCCGAATGAGCAGGGAAATCAGAGGGTTTCCTTGCACATTCTGCCATTCACTGAGGAATATAAATCATTATCTCCACCTGAGCACAAGTCACTATGATTTCAAGTTAGTCTTAACCCCTGGAATGCACTGAATATGTATCTGGCATCCAGTGGATTAACATGTAGAAACTAAGCAAACTACTCCAAATGTAATATAAAACAGTTTTTTATAATGCAGTTTTTTATATAAACTGTTATATTGATTGTTCATAATAATAAACAAGTTTTCAACAAAATCATATCAAGAGTATGTCTATTCACCACCAGCGTGCGGGAATCAGGTGTATATAAGGCGTTCATAATTGTGTTGGTACATATTATTCATACTGAGTCACTGGTACAAATATGTTAATACATTCTGACATGCATTCAATTATCATGTATCTTTAATGTTTATAATAGCAATGTGTGACATAATAAACTCAAAAACAATCACACAAACAATCTTGTGAGCTCTCATCCTATACTGTGCCATAGGATCCTCAGTTACGGTCCCCCCACCACCCCATCCAAAGGTCCCCAGGGTTATCTGAAGTCCACAGTTCTCTGTTCCGGCCTACAATGAAGGCAACAGCAGGGAGCAGGGTCTTGAGTTCCCTCTTGTCCATCCATTTGGTATATTGGAAACAATGGTAGAATTCAGATTGTTGTGGTGTGGTTAGACTATGTACGGATAGTTCCCAGATGTTAAACCTTTAAGTGCTAAAGGGATATACGACGCAATGAGTTGCATACCCCTCTGGCACTCATAGGGTTAATAAACACTTTCCCCTGCAGTTGTCTTCTACAGCTAAGGTGCAATGCAGCGTTGTATAGTAGAGAAAATAGTTTTTACAAAGTGTAAAGGGGGGGGGGTGTAAATAATGACTTTAGTCCAAAATGAATTACTATGTAGGCAGGGGTACAGGGAGTATAACAGAGAGGTTGCGGTATGTTACATCGTGGGCAGGAAGGTGAGTCTGACAGTCCATTGGTGTGCATTACTAAAAATAAAAAACTATTTAATTTAATGGGAATTTATATTTGTCCCCTATAGTCCAGTATGATTTTATAAAGGTGGGCCATTATTCACATTTATATATGTAATGACTAGTATAAAGCTGCAGCCCTAAATCAGTTCATATGCAAATTCATGTTTTAACTCTTAGAGTGCCAGAGGGGTACGCAATGCATTGATAAAGTGGAGATGACTTCTCCAGTGATATCAATTCTCCAGTTCCTATTTTATTCTATGGAGCCTATGCACTAAGATTTAAACTTTGGAGATCCTAGTAAATAGGTTCTATAGAATAACATAGGAACGGGAGAAGTGATAAACTGGAGACGTCATCTCCACTTTATCACCTCTTTATCACTGCTTAGTGAATCTCCCCCAATGTCTCCAGTGATATTGCTTCTCCATTTCCTATGTTATTCTATGGAGCCTACACACTAAGATCTTATAAGCTTTAGGGATCTTAATGCGTAGGCTTCATAGAATAACATAGGAATTGGAGACTCTATATCACTGGAGACATTGGGGGAGATTCACTAAGCAGTGATACAGAGGTGATAAAGTGGAGATGACTTCTCCAGTTCCTATGTTATTCTATAGAGTATGTGCACTAAGATCTCCAAAGTTGAAATCTTAGTCCAGTGGAACCTAGGCACTAAGATATCTTCAACTGGAGATCTTAGTGAATAGGCGCCATAGAATAACAAAGGAACTGGAGAAGTGATACACTGGAGGGGGGAGATTGACTAAGCTGTGATAAAGAGGTGATAAAGTGCTGAAGACTTCTCCAGTGTATCACTTCTCCAGTTCCTATGTTATTTTATGGAGCCTATTCACTAAGATTTCTTCAGCTCTGGACATAGTGAAATAGCTCTATAGAATAACACAGGAACTGGAGAAGTGATATCACTGGAGAAATCATCTCACTTTATCACCGCTTAGTGAATCTCCCCCTTATCTCCACTTTATCACCTGTTTATCATCTCTTTATCACACCTTAGTGGATCTCCTCCCAGGTGTTAGTGTTTCTTTAACAGAAACAATGTCAGTAGCAATCACATGCCCGTCTGAACATAAACGCCAAAATTGCTGTTGTCCGTATACATTCTCAGAGGGCAGAGCTCAAAATAAAAGTTCCTAATATTTTGATAGATTCCTTCCATTTGTCTGCTCTGATTCCAATGGGCTGCTTTGAAGGTTCGGTTAAAAACAGGAAGTCAGATCTCCCCCCTGCCAATTTCACCCCCACTCGTGCCGTCCTAGGAGCGTTGCTATTATCCCTCTCCAGGCACTGGGAGAGGTGTAGGAGGTAAAGGAACACGTAGCGAGGATATCTATGATCTTGTTTGTGGGAACACAAACATCCATTGACTACTTTTACATAACAAAGCGAATGGAGATGGAGTGACTCAGCTGGCTATGACAGGGAAACCTGGCTTAATTCCTGTGTCTGAATACTGTGATATATTAACCCTCCACTTTCCTAATTATGTTCAGTAAATCCTAACGACCCCTATGAATTTTGCTCTTATTCAAGAGATAACATCTTAAATCAGTTTTGGGTGACATGTCCATGGAGGCCGACATGACAGCTTCTGGAATTTTTTTTCAGACTGAAGCAGTTAGAGCACAAGTCCACTTACCACTTTATGGACCACATGGGTGTGCAAAGCAATGAACTGGAAACCTCCGTAGCATTCATGTGGGTTAGAAGCCCAATTTAAATCAATGGGAATTTTCAGTTCTCCAAATGCAGTGATTCTAGAAGCAACATTAACCATTTGTGTGCCAGGGGGGTATGCAACACACTGCAAAGCAATGCACTGCATACCCCTCTTGCACTCAAAGGGTTAACAGTAGACTGTTATGGAGAAAGAAGAAGGGCAGGATAAAATAGACCAGAACTGGATCTGTGGCTCTTCAGCTGTTGTTAGACTACAGCATCCATCATCCATAATCACCCAAGGCTGACTAGCTGAAGAGTGAGCAATCATCAGATCTCTAGCTGTTGTTGGACTACAAAAATCCTCATTCTCATGCATCCTTCAGCATTTTTCATCTACAAAATCTATAACTGGTACCTATCCCCTTGGGTGCTACAAACACCTCCAATGAATTAGAGATGTCTCTAGCATCCAAAGGAGAGACACCAGGGAAGGAAAGAGGAACAGAGGGATTTGGGTCTGAAAGAGGGACTGTCCCTCCTAAAAAGGGGCACTTGGGGGATATGTGTATATTTATGGAAATTGTTATGTACGATATGCTGCTTTTTATTATTCTGATTGTGAGTGCTCAGAATAACTATTTATAGATGTGCATCCTTCTTTACACCATTGACAAATTACGTATATGAAATGATAAGCTACTGAATACACGCAAATGCGTTTAATTATTTCTATACACTGCTAAATGTGTAGATGAATTGAAGATTACATTAAAATTTCCTTAAAGGGATAGTAATGTTTCAGAGTAAAAGCACTTCCAATTAATCTTCATAGTATTTGGGCCATGGAGAGTGTTATTTCAATACTGTCAGAGTTGTAGTTCAAGAGTAATTGAATGATAAAGTATCCCCCTCCCTCCCTTTCTACTGATGTAACACTGCTGAGCTTAGAGCAGGAAGACTGTCCAGATGGATTACAGAGGGACAATCTTCAGTGAGCATAAGGAAAAACCTGTCAAGGGGGCAGGGTTTTTCCTTATGCTCACAGTAAAAAGATTGTCCCTTGCTGTGAGCTGTCCAGTCCAGGACCAGATTCCACATCTGAGGGGAGGAGGCTTACACTAGGTAAAAGGGGAGGGAGGGGGATAATGTAACATTCAATTACTCTTGAACTACAACTCTGACAGTATTGAAATAACACTCTCTATGGCTCAAATACTATGAAGATTAATTAGAGCTGATGTTTTTTTTGAAACACTACTATCCCTTTAAGAAAAACTTTGGTCCACACCATTGTTTTCTATAAATTACCAAATCACACTACTATAATGGGAGATCTCATAAATAACAGATGTATTCCCATAATTACTGTTACTGTGTTTTCTCCCATGAAAGTGTAGTCAGGGGAGGACTATATAAATGTACATAGTTGTGATGTCAGTAAAACAATAATAGTGTACTCATATTTCAATGTAACGATAAACAGGATAACGCTGTGAACATTTCATTACTGTACAAGATGACAATGTTAATTTTCAAAACCCAACAATTCCCATTCTCTCTATCTTTAGAACTCCAAAGCATATTGGGCAATTAACAAGACAAAAATAATAGTTTGTTTTACAGAGAATTAAAGGGGTAGCATGGTTTGATATTGAAATAAATATATTTATTCTGTAGAGTAAAAACAAGAATACTCCCATTGCTGAGATCTGTTTTACTGAAAATTTATAGCAGCTTAAATTTGCATTGTTTGAGTGTTGTACCTTCATGGCCTGAAATTTTACAGTGGCGCTGTTACTGCAGCATCTGGTGGAGGTTTAAGGTCAATTGACCATAGATGTACATGAACTGATGTAGCAACAGTGCCACCACAACATTTCAGACAATGGAAGTACTGCACACAAAAAATGCAAGTTTGGGCTGCAATAATATGTGAATTTTACTTCTCTTAACAGTAGGAGAACTCTTGTTATGCTCAACAGGAAGAGGATGAACTTGTAAATTCTGCTATCCCAGAATTCCATGATGTGCCAGGACCGTCACTGGTCCTTAAAGGGATAGTAATGTTTTTTTTTATTCTTTTAGATATTAGTAATATTAATGCAGTGAGGCATGTCCCATCTCTCAAACATGTATAATTTCAGAGATATAAACATCTAAAGTTCCCCCCTCCCACCCTTTCACAGAAATCAACGCTCTAGCTGACAGAAGGAGATCCTGGTCGCTGGAACAGCCAGCGGCTTTTCAGTAGAGCCGAAATAGCATTATATAGAAAGAAATACTTAATTGGAACGGTCTACAAAGTGTGCTTACAAACCAGGCACACTTTGTAGACCGTTCCAATGAAGTATTTCTTTGCATAAAACGCTATTTCGGCTGTACTGAAGAGCCGCCGGCCGGTCCAGGGACCAGGATTTCCTTCTGTCAGCTAGAGTGCTGAAGTCTATAAAAGAGGCGGGTGGTAGTAGTCTTAGATGCTTATATCTGTCAAACTATACATACCTCATTGCATTAATATTTATAATATCTACAAGATTATAATTTCATAAAAATAACCATTACTATCCCTTTAAAATACGGACCAGCATGACGGTCCTGGCACGTCATACGTCTTTAAGGGGTTAACAATGCTGGTGATATAGCTCAGTTGCTCAATACACCAGCTATACAATATGTTCAGAATTTAGGGTCCAGGTTATATCAACTCAGTGTTTTGAGCTAGATAAAATGAGGCAGGGACATACTTGAAAACACAACCTCAATGTATCCTTCCTGGTAAAATACTTTCTTAAAAAATATATATGTTTGTTGAAGCCGTTTCTCTTTAAAAAAAAATAAAAAAAAAATACACGATGAGCAAAATTAATCTCTGACATAACTGAGGCCCACGTTTGTTGCTGCTGGGACTGTCAAAAGATTAAACTGTAATCTAAAAGGTAAAAAATAACACCTTCAATTATTATCCCAATGTTTACCTTACTATGGCCAGATAATCCCCATGGCCCCTATGAACTTTTCACTTGTTCATTTGTTCAAGAGACAACATCATTTGTCTTTTGCAATGCATTTTGTATTCCTGTTCCTATGGATAGTATTACTTAATATGTAAAAACTGTATATTGTAAAGTTTATCCTCGAGTAAAATAAGAGGTGTTGAGAGATGTTTTAGTCAAAAGTTATTGCAGCTCAAACCTGAATTTTGTTTTACGTGAAATATCTCAGTGGCCTGAAATTATACAGTGACGCTGTTGCTACACCATCCAATAGACAACTCTGGTCAGCTGACCATAAATCTCCATAGGATGGTGTAGCAAGGGAGCCAGAATACAATTTTAGGCCACTGTGATACTGCACCTAAACAATCAGGTTTGAGCTGTAATACCTTTTGTAGTGGTAGTACCCTTGTTTTACTCAGGGAGATAAACCCTACAACATCTATATATTTTTTTACATGTTAAGTATTACTATTCCTTTATCAGGTTAAATTGGCTCATGAATTATGCCTGCTTCAGTTTGAAAAACAAAAACAAAAAACTGTCATGGCTGCCTCCATGGACATGGCGTCCAGGACTGACAGTAGATATTATCTCTTGAACAAAGTCACATGGACAAAATTCATTGGGGTTTGTCACAAGCGAAGGCTATAGGCTCTGCTGAGACAGTGAGGAGAGTGTGGGAGGGAATGGGTTAACAATACCAGACCCCTGGTTACCTGTTACTATTCCTAGCAACCACCAAATCGACCCCTGAAATCCCTCATGCACTATCACCCCAGTACTACAATTTGCTGCCACCACCAAGACTTTATATCTTGGCGTCTTAGGTTACCCCAAACACAACACAATATAGTACAAAATCACCTTAATAATTAGAGATATATATTTAACCCTTTAATAGTGTGTTCTAGCTGAGCTTCCTTCAGAGTAGTGAGTTCAGGTTAGAGAACAGAGACAAGAGCTGATTAATTGAACATTTAATCTGAAAAAAGGCTTCACAGTACTGGTTACAAAAATACAGAAATAAAGGACATACACAAATAAAGATTGCACATTGGCAAAACAGTCCATAAAATAAAATGGGAGAAACACAAGAAATCCTTAAATACAATTACCAATATTTTAAGAGTCCTTGCGGGAACTTCAGATGGTATTTCCCCTTTCAGTTGTTATGAAGAAATTCCCTGTTTTTTTAATCCAAAAACCCATATTAAATTATTTCCACAGTTCCTTCTAAGAGGCCAGACCCCCTGGGTGTTACCTGGGAACGTCAGGGGTTTGGCCTGACAGTTTATGGCCCACTCAATCAGGCCTGTCAGGGATGTTACTGCAGAGTTCTACCTGAAAAATCATAAGGCTTCCCAAAACATGCAACCCACAGCACACCTCTATAATGTTATAATATACAATATATTCCTCATATCTGTGTGAATATCTGGACACTAAACATGCTGGGTCTAATTGGCTGCAAAGTGGCTATTCTTGTAACTCATAGCAGGAACAATGCCTGGTGTACCCCTCTGGCATTCAAAGGGTTAATATCTACCAGTATGTTGTACTATTACAAAAAAAGGTATTTTTCTGTGATGAAAGACTTTTAAAGGAGTAAATTATAATCTTAACCCTTTAAGGACCAGTGGTAAAGTGGTTCATACCTTTTACAAGTTTCGCATGTTCTATCGTTATATGAAAGAAGCACTTTCTCTGCCCGTATATTCATACTGCTAAGTGCCTGTGGCTATTTATAAGTCAAAATGATACCCCTCCTGCATCATTAAGAAAAACTACAACACATTTTTGTAGCATTAAAATGGAGACTTGAATGCAGTTGTATTCTTGGTGTGGGTATAAATATCAATAAATGGTGTATTTATATTCTACTGCATCGTACACATCTATTTAGGGGACGTTTCAGTTTGGATTCCTGTTCTGGACATCTTGCAAGTAGAAATATGCCGAAGCAAGAGCATGCATATAAATATATTTGCTAAATCATTTAGGGAGGAGACGGAGACAGCAAACTGCATCCACCAGTTGTTCTGTGACAATAACGCCCAACATTCTCGGTTGATTATTAGGGTTGCCACCTTATACTCTTGCCAATACCAAAAAGAGGCACAATGCAGAGAGATACACCACATTTTTAGTTGTCAATTTCTAACTTTATAATTCTCTCCAATGGGAAACTTAATTTATGCCCTGCTGACCTGTTTCAAAGGGATAGTAATGTTTCACAAAAACAGCAGCTCTAATTAATCTTCCTAGTATTTGGTCATGGAGAGTTATTTCAATACTGTCAGAGTTGTAGTTCAACAGTAATTGAATGATAAAGTATCCCCCTCCCACCCCTTTTAACTAGTGTAAGCCACCTCCCCTCAAATGTGGAATCTGGTATCTTGACCAGACAGGTCACAGCAAGGGACAATCTTCTTACTGTGAGCATAAGGAAAACCCTGCCCCTCTTGACAGGTTTTTCCTTATGATCACTGAAGAGTGTCCCTCTTTGTGATCCATCCGGACAGTCTTGCTGCTCGGAGGTGAGCAGTGTTACATCAGTAAAAGGGGAGGGAGGGGGATACTTTATCATTCAATTCACCTCAGAGCAGCAAGACTGTCCGGATGGATCACAAAGAGGGACAATCTTCAGTGAGCATAAGGAAAAACCTGTCAAGAGGGGCAGGGTTTTCCTTATGTTCACAGTAAGAAGATTGTCCCTTGCTGCACATCTGAGGTGAGCAGTGTTACATCAGTAAAAGGGATGGGAGGGGGAAACTATATCATTCGATTACTCTTGAACTACAACTCTGACAGTATTGAAATAACACTCTCCATGGCCCAAATGCTATGAAGATTCATTGGAGCTGCATTTATTGAGGAACATTACTATCCCTTTAAGAAAGTAATGCACTTACTTGGGAACTTTTCAATATAGACTCCCCGTAGAGGGGAGTCCTATGATGCGCTGGGGAAGATTAATGACACAGCGTACACGGCTGTCACTTAACGCCTGCGGAACATTATTTTTTTAAGCAAACAATTCCGGAGTCCACGAACGGTGTGCAGTTGCGCGGGTACCTGGATTTCCGGGACGTACATGTATATCCTTTGTCCTTTAGGGACATCCACCTTGGATATACATGTACATCCATTGTCATTAAGGGGTTAATCGCGAGTGGGGGCGAGACTTAAAATAACATGAAAATCATGGAGGAATAGGCTGGGGAAGGAGGTGAAGAGGGCGGGTAGTGGGCG
Source organism: Rhinophrynus dorsalis (assembly GCA_037306005.1). Classification (NCBI taxonomy): domain Eukaryota; kingdom Metazoa; phylum Chordata; class Amphibia; order Anura; family Rhinophrynidae; genus Rhinophrynus; species Rhinophrynus dorsalis. The sequence goes on from CM074720.1 coordinate 46,415,048, forward strand.
GAACATGCTGGGAAAGAGGAGAAGTGGGCAGAGTTTTAGTAAAAACTCCCCACAGCCGGAGAAATCAGCCACTGCCCCGGAGACCCAGTAATTAACAGCTAAATCCGGGGCAAAAAGTTCCCAGCTATGATAATGCACTGGAGACCTCTATAGTATTCAAATGGTAAAAGGCCCAATTTAAAGCGGAACTAACACCGCTAACAAAGGTTGTCTTTAATAATTCCCTATCTGGCGACTAGCTGCTTAGTAGCGCTAGTTGCCAGAATTATTACCTCTTCATGAAGAAATTTGAAGTGATCCTTGGCTGACAGGCAGGATGGAGCGCGGACATCTTGCCGTAGTGACGTCCGTGCGCCTGCTCTGTCAGTCCCAGACGGCTGTAGGAGGAGTTGCAAGGAGGCATTCGGCTCTGGAAGGGACTGACAGCGCAGGCGCACGGACATCACTAGGGCAAGATGTCCGCCCTCCGTCCTGCCTGTCAGCCGAGGATCACTTCAAATTTCTTCACGAAGAGGTAATAATTCTGGCAACTAGCGCTACTAAGCAGCTAGTCACCAGATAGGGAATTATTAAAGACAACCTTTGTTAGCGGTGTTAGTTCCGCTTTAAATCAGCAGGCAGCAGCACAAGCACCTAATTAGAATTAAAGCTCTGGTTATAGGGGTGTGTGCTATAAAACTGGAGCAGAAGAGCTTGAATCTCAATCTGTCTGGGTTTCAGAACCTCTGACCACGGCTGGGAACTCTCCACATATGCCCCTGAGATTTTGTTTTTTGTACCTGATTACCGGGTCTCTGGGGGCAGTGGCTGATTCTCCGGTGGTGGGAAGTTTCCGAAACTCTGCCCCACATCTCCTTCTTCCCAGCTTGTTCCTCCCACTTCCCTCCCACTTCTTCTCCTCCCCCACCCAGTTCCTCCCACTCCCTGCATACAAAAAATACAAAAAGAAAAAGCGCACACAGAAGTAAGTGCAGACTGTATAGTTCTTCGTATCGGACACCTTCACCGCATGAAATATTCTTAATACCACCTCCTTCGCCATGGGGATCCCCTTTATGGTGAGTTTGATAGATGTACACTCACCTTAACCAGAGGCGAACCAGCCTCTTGGTATGAGAGCCTTTACTGGATAACCCCCAGTATAGGTATCAAATCTCTGTCTCCTTTTCTCTGCCCGTCGTCACCTCCTTCAGCGTCTCTCCACCGTCCACTCCTTCCCCTGCTGGGCTGCTCCAATATCAGGCTGCCTTCCAACTAGGGCTTACTGGGACCAAATGGGATATAACTAAAGGGGCTCAGGACTCACGAGACCGATAATAAAAAATTGAAAAATGTGTACAGATCCATACACTAAAAACACCATATATTAATAAAAAACACAAAATAAAAAATACAAAGATATACACTGATGATGAATCGCCCTACGCGTTTCACAGCCTACTGCTGCTTCTTCAGAGGCACTTTGAACATCAATCACCTCCCACTCCCTGCCCATTTTATGACACTCACGCTAAGCCTCACCCATTTTTGACACATCTTTTTTTTTTTTTTTAAATAGTTTATTAGGAGAAAAAGTGCATTACAAATAAACAAAATAGAAGTATCATTACATACATTAATAAGACAACTATGTTCATATAATTTAAAAAACAGAGTTAAGACTACATTTCTCTATATATTATGATAGAAAACATGAAAGAAGAACATAATTGATCTTTCAGTATGCAATGATACATAAAACATCAAATCAAATTAAAGAAGAGAAAAGAAAAAAATATTTAAAAACGAGGGGGGGGTATACATCATTTTTTATCCCCCAGTGGCACTACAGGTGTCCGCTCCGGGGATGGTGGGCTCCAGAACACAAAGCTCCCAGGTATGCCTCTGACAACCTGACAGTGCAGACAAAACCAGGCAGGGAGGCTCAAAACTGGACTGGTCAAAACCAGACGGGAGGTAACTATGCTGAGGATGTTGGGAGTTGTAGTCCAAAAACAGCAGGAGGGTGGCAGCCTGCCTTCCCATGATATATGTCTAGGAGAATGTAATCCTTTTAGTGCCACCAGGGTGTACCTCTCTGGCATTTAAAGTGGTAAACCAGCTGCACCATAAGGAAAAATTGTGATTACCCACTGATTTAAATGGGGATTTCAACCCTTTGAATGCTAGATCTCCAAAATATTGCAAATGAATGCACTGAAGACCTCTCAAGCATTCAAAAGGTTAAGAGTCCCATTTAAAGTGGAACTTTCATGTTAATTACATTGCCCCAGAATATATTACTAACCTAGCGATATGCAAAGTTATACTATCTTTAAACTCAATAAGTCAGGGGTATTTCAGTAAAAACACATCTTCTGTAGGCATCGGGCTGTACATAGCTTACAAGAGAAGCTCTGTGCGCCTGCGAGGTCAGTCCTTTCCGGTGCCTTAAGGCACCAAGGAACGTCACCACCAATGCTGGCAGTGAACGGGACAGACAGCGCAGACTCAGAGGTACTTCCTGTCTGTCCTCTGGCTCCTGCTGAAGATGTGCTTTTTCTTCCCCTTAAGGACAGTATGACTTTGCATATCGCTAGGTTAGTAATATATTCGGGCACAATTTTATTAACATGTAAGTTCCACTTTAATTGGAATTCCATGTAAAGTAGTTAGTCTGCCCCAGAATTACACCACTTTCTCAGTACATCAGCCTCAGAGTGAAAAGCACGAAGGGGATTTTACATTTGGACAATCTTCATAAAATCATGGGGAAGTGATTAATGCAGACTACTGTCATTCCACGTAAGAAGCCGCAGCTGCTTCAGAACTCTTGGGAAGAAGGTCAGCATTTTACAAAGGAAATTAAGGTGTACTCCCCCCTCCTATATAAGTACATATAAAAGCTATGTACTATGAAGAACTAGAACAATTATGGAGTAAACCAACAGGACAATAGGGGGTGAATTAACCATTTCCGATATTTACATTTATATAAATGAAATAAAAAGGCCCATTTAAATTAATAAGAATTTTTATTTAGCCCCTATGGTGTAATTGGTTTACTCCAGAACTGCTCCAGTTTCTTTGTTCATCAGCCTCATTAGATAAAAGTATACACACACACCACAAGCACACACGCCCACACACACACACACACACGTACACACACACAAGCACACACATGCACACACACAGACACACGCACAGACACACACCACTAGCACAAACACATACATCACAAGCACACACGCCCACACAAAAGCACACACATGCACACACACAGACACATAGACACACATACAGACAGACACAAACAAGCACAAACACATACATCACAAGCACACCCACACACATGCACACACATACACACACGCGCACACACACGCGCACACACACACACACAGACACACGTACAGACACACAAGCACACACACACACATAGACACACACAAACACACACGCACACACATAGACACACTCACAGACACACACACACAAACACATCACAAGCACACTAGGGTGACCACGGGTCCCGGAACGTCCGGGACTGTCCCTTATTTCAGGGCTATGTCCCGCGTCCCGGGTCCCCTTCAACCGGGACAATGAAGTGTCCCGGAATGAAGGCAAGCCGCCCTGGATGTCAGCCTGCAAGCGGTGTGTCACATCATGGACGCCGCTCGCGGCGTCCATGATATGACACACCGCTTGCAGGCTGACATCCAGGGCGGCAATGCAGCTTACCTGGAGGCAAGCGCTCTAGTAATACAGAGCGCTGGGAGATGACATCACTCCCAGCGCTCTGCATTACTGGCCATACCGCGCGGGAGCTTCAGCTCTGTGCCGGAGGAGGCACAGAGCACATTCTACGCCGCTAGACCACCAGGGACTTAAGGTATGACGGCTAGGGTGACCACGTCCCGGAATGGCAGAAGGGAAATGTGGTCACCCTAAAGCACACACACAAACAAGCACACACATAGACACACACACACAATCACACACATAGACACACACACACACACACACACACCTTATTACAGGACAGAGGTGCACTGGTTCCTGTTAACGCCTTACGACCAATGGTCAGGGGACCGCTTTGTTCTTATTCAGGAAACACATGACTAATCACATGTGTTTGCTTGCTGAACAGGGATCTGATAGTACCGCTTTGGTCTTTCAGTGGTCAGTTTCAAACCCTGCTAGTGCTCACAGCATTACCAGAGGTCCACTGTGAGCAAAATATACGTGAGGTGCCAGGATCATCATCGGTCCTTTAGGCAAGGACACCAGTTATGGTACTGGCATGTCACCGGTCGTTAATGGGTTAAGTATACTGAGTGTGTTTTTAGTTATAATGCAATGTTACGGGTAAAATACACATTTTATGTGTAAAGTGATCTATCAAAGGACAGACCTTCCCACACAGGAGAGGTTAGCACAAACGTTTAGTGGTCATAGACATAATAATGACATTTTCTTTACATGGCGTGACATAAAGCTGTCTGCTGAATAAATATCATTACTGTGTATGTCTTTGATCATCCTGTGCATGAGTTTCCCTCTGTTCTGTGTGGAATGAACCCAACAGCGCTCACCTTACTTGTGTGCTACTTCTAGGGTCAGGATATACCACTACATATTGACTGGCTACAGATTGGCAGATGTAGTGTGCAACTGATTTATAAACAGGACTACAGGTCCTAGCATGCAGTTCTTGAAACCTTAAAGGGGAACTACCACCCCGCAATAACTGTACATGAATGCAGTCTTCATCTGGCGACTAGCTGCTTAGTAGCGCTAGTCTCCAGAAATATTACCTGGTTCCAAAGATTTTGCCGTTTTTCCGAGGCTCACAGGAGCAGGAAGCACGGACATCTCGTCACAGTGACGTCCGTGCGCCTGCGCTGTCCGTCCCTTTTGGAGCCAAGTGGAACCAGGTAATATTTCTGGCGACTAGCGCTACTAAGCAGCTAGTCGCCAGATGAAGACTGCATTCATGTACAGTTATTGCGGGGTGGTAGTTCCCCTTTAAAACTTTGTTGGCCAGCTTAGTATGATGAGAGTTGTAGTGCAACAGCTGCGAGAGGACTTGGCCACCTTTGTGCTAGGTCAAGAAACAGACCAAACTGACGGTTCATTTGCCCTCCTGTCAGTAGGCACACAGATGTTTCCCAGATCACAATTACCTAGATAGTAAGTAATGATACTTATTGATTTCTAAAGGCATTGACCCTTTGAGTGCCAGAGGGGTAAGTAACGCTGGCAATCCTTTACACTTCAATAGCGTTTGAACTACAGAAACGTGAGTAAATATATATATATAGCGCAACATGCTCAAAAAAGTAAAATCGGAGGTAAAGTTTTATTGCTCTATTACTAACTCTTTAAAGGGACAGTAATGTCTCATACATTTTTTTAGAGTTTTGTAGAGCTTAAAAAAATAAGCTAAATGCCACAAATCTTATCCATCAAACTGCTATGGTTTGAGAGATCATTCGCTAAAGTTCTACTCTCCCCAACAAGCAGCTCTTCAGCAGAGCCGCAATAGCACAATTTAAAAAGAATTACTTCTTTGGAACGGTCTACAAAGTGTGCCTGGTTTGCAAGCACACTTTTTAGATCTTCCCAAAGAAGTAATTCTTTTTAAATCGCTCTATTGCGGCTCTGCTGAAGAGCCTCCTCGTGTCAGCCGACACGGATCTCCTTCTGTCAGCTTTACAGCTCACGGAAGAAGAAGGGGAACTTTAGAGGATGATATCTCTCAAACCATAGCGGTTTGAGAGATAAGATTTGTGGCATTCAGCTTATTTTTTAAGCTCTATAAAATTCTAAAAATAAATTATGGGACATTACTGTGCCTTTAAAAAGTTTCATTTAACATACTCAGTTAGCAGAGTCTGAGGTCCTGTGGTCAGACCAGTAACTATCATGTCTGCTTCCACTGACATGACATTGGGCTAATTAAAGGTGTATTCTCTTAAACCAGAGATCAAGGGAAAAATTCATAGGGGACATAAAGATTTTATGGACATAGTGAGGTAAGTGGGGTGAGGTTATTATTAGGAAATGTTGATTCTCCTGTAATATCCCCCTTAGTTGGAAACACGATCTGCTTTGAGCAGCGTTTTCCCCAGGTAGACCTGCAGTATCATGACACCAGAAATCCGCACGCAGCATTTCAACAGAAAGTAAATTAGGCCGAGGAGTGACTTGAATACAAATAACGGCACATTATATAACATCTGCTTTAGTGCAACAACTCAACTAAAAGCCATTTTTAGGATTGCGCTTTGTATTTTTTGGATGCAGTGGATGCCTTGAATATTTGAATCCATCTGTCTTCATTCCTCATATTATGATACGTTTTATACTCCCTGGCAATTGTACCCTGGCCTAGACTTAACTTGTTAGAGGAGCTGAGCGAAAAATTAGGGCACTTTACTGGAATTTCCATCTTCCTTGCTAGGGGCCTCTGCTAGCACTAAAGATGTTATGGGATGGGGGGAGTGCTATGCCCTAAAGCAGGGACAGTCAATTGCTGAACAAGCAGCAGTTGGAGACTATGTCATCCCATTAGCTGGTTTGGAATCATGGGAGTTGTAGTTCCCAACAGCTGCAGGTCCAACAATTGACTAACCTCTTCCCTAAAGTACCAGTCATAGGGCCATATTCACAAACAAATGGACCAACCACACCGTAAATTACCAGCGATTTAAATTTGTCTGCTATTGCCTTGAATGCAGGAGATGCCTCCAAATCATTGCTTTGCAATGCGCTGGAGACCTCCCTAGAATTCATGGGGTTAAAATGCCTCATTTAAATTATTGAGGGTGTTTATCTGCTCCCTGGTGCATTTGGTTTGCCCCAAAATTGTCCCATGTTTGTTTGTGCAATGCGCTATCACCGCGCAGAGGAAATCACAGCGGGGAATGAAAGACAGCGATTCTGATTTAAACCCTTAAAGCAGAACTTTCACCCGATATAAAGTCGCCCTCCAATAATTAAGCAGGTAGCGACTAGATTTATAATATGTATTTACCTCTCAAAAGTAGCTGATTATAAAGAAATCCTTTATTTTAGGAGACCGTAAGCCAGGCATCAGCGCAGACATCTTGTCTGTGTGCCTGTATCGTCAGTCCCGGTCTCCATTGAGAAGCACTGCAGTGTGTCACAAGGTAACCGGAATGGACTGACGGTGCAGCCACGCAGACTGCACTAACCTGCCCGTCAGCCTCTGAAGATAAAGGATTTCTTTGCAATCAGCTGATGTTGAGCAGTAATAGATATATTATAAAGCTCTAGTCGCTAACTGCTTAATTATTGCAGGGCGACTTTATGTAAGATGTAAGTTCCCCTTTAATGATCGGTGACATGTCAGGACTGTCACCGGTGCCTCTGCCTAAACGACTAATAACGGTCCTGGCACGTCACATATGTTGTGCTCACATGTGAGCACTATCAGGGTCTGAAATTGACCGCTCCAAGTCCGGAGTGGTCGCTATAAGACCCTTATTTGGTGAGTCGGCACATGTGATCAGTCACTTTTGCCAGTTCACCGACAAAGATCAAAGCGGTCCATAAGTGGAATCCACTGCGCTGACCGCTGGTCATTAGGGGACTCCCTACCAAATCACAGGTTCCCAGGGTGAAAGGCCAAATCCTCAGGGTGAGACTGTTCAGTGTTAAGTACTGTTACATTCTTTACTCTCGAAATTGGAGTCAGTTGTACCGGAAAGATAGAAGGGGGAGTCCTGCTTGTGTTGAGTGTGCTCAAGCACTGATACCTCTAAATTACTGCATATTATAGGTTATTTGAGGAATGATTTGGGCACCATTAGGTTACAGGAAGCAGGAAAATATTGCCTACTAGTTTTAAAGCCAGTGAACACGGGCCAACAAAGGCAGCGCTGCAGTCATGTGCAGTACTGACCATCTGAACACGCTGCAGCTGATAATGGAGCAGGGTGCTCCAAATTCAGACTGTAGTCCTCTCTGCGCACCTTGTGCTCCAAATTCAGACCGTATTCCTCTCTGCATACCCTCCGGGGACCATTGGTCCCAAGAAGGTGCGCATAGAGAACTATGGTCTGAATTTGGAGCGCCCCACTCCGTTATCACCCGCTGCGTGTGCAGTCTCTACTGAGCATGATTGCAGTGCACACAGCCGTCTCTACTGCGCATAACGGCTTCTGACAAACATACTTAGCAAATTATTATTTAGGATAATCTACATTCTGGGGATCATTAAGAGTTAATATTCTAAAGATGTTAGGGCCAGCTCATTTTAATGTTCTTGGGCATGTAAATCAGGCGTTGGAAAGAGCTATTTTCCCTACCTCTGTCTGATGTCAATTTACTAAAACAACATGCTTCAAAATTGCCCCATTAACCATTTGAGTGCCAGAGGGGTACGTACCCCTCTAGCACTCAAAGGGTTAATGCTTTTTGTGTCAAGGGTGGGGAGTGGGCAGTCTGTGGCCATTTCTGGAGTTCATTTCCTCTCAACCTTGATTTACATCATCTATTAACTCTTTGAGTGTCAAAGTAATGCATTGGCTACCTCTTTGGCACTCAAAAGAGGCATAGAGGAAATGGTGTTAGCATAGGCAACTTTCCCCTTGGTCTTGCTGACAATTAAGTTCTAACGATGGCGGAGATTGTCCGCCAGTATACATTCGTTTGAATCCTCATCATAAAAATAAAAATTAGCAGCCTGGATAAAATTCTCAGTAGTGTTAATTTGCTGTAACATTTTTTAAACTGCAGTTCTCTATAGAACTGCTCTTGTCCACAAGAAAATTCCACTTGAATAAATATTAACACGTAGAAGGTAAGATGATTGGAATTCTAAGCATGTCAGTCACAGTGTACTCTTCTAGAACATTACATATTTATGAGATTTAGTAGTCTGGAATGCAGGTACTGGCTCACCGCTAGCCATTTTCAGTTCTGCCATTAAAGGGACAGTAATGTCCCAGAAGAAATATTTATAATCTTGCAGGGCTTAAAAAGTTGAACTAGATGCAAAAAAACCCCTATCTCTCAAACCACTATGGTTTGAGAGATATTCACTGTCAAAGTTTGACGTTTCCTGCTGTCAGCTGTAATGCTGACAGCAGGAGATCTGTGTCGGCCGATACGAGGAGGCTCTTCAGCAAGGCTGCAATTACTTTATTTAAAACAAATTACTCCTTTCCAATGAAGTAATTATTTTCAAATAACATGATTGCGGCTCTGCTGCAGAGCTGCCAGTTGGTCCCCTGACAGGATTCCCCTGCAGGCAGCACAGCGCTGACGTCAGGGAAAGGGGAGGGAGGCGGGAACTTTGACAGAGTCTATCTCTCAAACCATAGCGGTTTGAGAGATAGGGTTTTTTGCATTCAACTTTTTAAGCCCTACAAAATGATAAATATTTTTTCTGGGACATTACTGTCCCTTTAACCCTTTGGGTGCCAAAGAGGTATGCAACACATTGCGTACCACTCTAGCACTCAAAGGGTTAAATAACAGAATAGAGTTTAGGTTAAAACTGCTTAGGCAATACCTCATTAAGAACCAGAGCAATGCAACACAAAGCAATGCATTGCACACGTCTCTGGTCATCAAGTGGTTAATCCTGGTCTAAGCAACACCTACACAGTAAAACAGGGTTTCATTTAAAGGAATAGTAATACTTGAAATGTAAAAAAAAATATGTTGTAGGGTTTATTCCCCTGAGTAAAACAAGAGTACTCCCACTGCTGAGAGATATTTTATTAAAAAATTATAACAGCTCAAACTTGAATTTTTTAGGTGCAATATCACAGTGGCCTGAAAATTTACAGTGGAGCTGTTGCTACACCATCCTATGGAGAGTTATGGTCTACAGACCAGAGCTGTCCATAGTATCGTGTAGCAACAGCGCCACTGTAAATTTTCAGGCCACTGTGATATTGCACCTAAAAAATTCAAGTTTGAGCTGTTATAATTTTTTAATAAAATATCTCTCAGCAGTGGGAGTCCCCTTGTTTTACTCAGGGGGATAAACCCTACAACATATATTTTTTACATTTTAAGTATTACTATCCCTTTAAAAGAGAAGCTCGTTTTTTTTTTTTTATCAGATCTGGAGAGTTTCCAAGTATGTAAATGATATGGCCCATTCTAATGATGTAGAGATTACAAAGAAAGTAAAATTTTTTAAGGATTTCATAGTACTTGGTTTGGAAAATAAATTTGCAATAAAGCCTTAATAAATAAATCAAAACACAAAGCTGCAATAGGGATTACACTGGCTTTTTATACAATATTGCTAGCTGAGCAAGAGAAAAGACTCCACTTGTCATAGAGTCGGAGCCCAGAGAATGGGATGCAGCGCAGGAAACGTGGGGATTTGGGAAGGAATTGTACCTAGAGGGAAATCAAATTCAGAATGACTTTATGAATAAATACATAAAATCATAGAAAAAAGGAAATGCGATGTGGAACCACAGACCTGGACCGAAAAACCCTTGCTCCATAGAAACACATGTCTAATACAAAAAAAAATAATAAAAAATAATATATATATAGATAGAAGAGAGAATGGGCACTCCTAAACAGTCACTGTAAGTATGATAATGCCTCTGTGCTATGAATCCAAATGCATAATTATAGAACAAGCATGGAGCAAGGTACATGTTAGAAATAAGCACTCACAGGTCTTGCTTGCAGAGTTGGGTTTATTGTTCTGAAGGCCGTTTAGGTGCCCGAAACTTTGACAATAAACACAACTCTTAACCTCTTAGGGACCCTTGACGTACCAGGACCGTCAAGGGTAAATTTGCTTGAAAGACCCTTGACGGTCCTGGTACGTCACATACTTTTTACTTACAGCGCTCTACCGGGAGCGCTGTAAGTAAAAATAGGGCATGAAATAGACCGCTCCAAGATCGGAGCGATCTGTTTCAAGCCCCATAGTGACGCGCCGATACACGTGACAGGTCACGTGTACCGGCGCCTCAAAGTGCCCCTATGCGGTCGTTATGGGACGGAAATGTCCCATAATGTTCGGTCCTTAAGGGGTTAAAGAAAGACCTGTGAGTGCTTATTTTCAACATGGACATTACACACACACATCCTTGAATGCTAGAGACTTCTCCAAAGCATTACAAAGCAAAGCTCTGGCGATGTCTCTACAACCCAATGAATTAAAGGGATATTAATGTCCCAGAACATGTTTTTATAATTTTGTAGGGATTAAAAAGCTGAGTTTAATGCAAAAAAAAGTATCTCTCAAACCGCTATGGTTTGAGATATATCTTCACTCAAAGTCTGACGTCTCCTGCTGTCAGCTGTAAAGCTGTCAGCAGGAGATCCGTGTCACCAGACACTGAGGCTCTTCAGCAGAGACGCAATCGGGTTATTTAAACAGAATGACTGCATTGCAATGGTCTACCAAGTGTGCACTTTGTAGACCATTCCAATGAAATAATTCTTTTTAAAAAACGCAATTGCGGCTCTGCTGAAGAGCCTCCGTGTCGGCCAACACGGATCTCCTGCTGACAGCTTTTTTTTGCATTAAACTCAGCTTTTTAATCCCTACAAAATGATAAAAACATGTTCTGGGACATTACTTTTCCTTTAAACATCAACTCTTTGAGTACCACAAAGGTATCCAAAGCTTTGCACTGCAATGCATAGGATATCTCTCTGGCACTCAAAGGGTTAAAAGCCCACAATGGCGGGGTAAAGCCTAGGAAAAAGTTCTCCAATTAATTGGAAAAACTAGAAACACTCCGTAGGATTAACTGTCTACGTGCTAGTGGGGTGTCCAATGTGTTTTGTTGAAAAGTTGTGTATTGCACCAAAACATAATACATGATAACAGCTCATCTCCTGTTACTAATGCCATATCCATCAAATAAAAGAGGAACACATTTGAGGCAACCCTAAATTAAATTAAAATTCCCACTGATTTCAATGTGTTTTTAACCCATTAAAGGCTAGAGAGACCCCCAACACATTAAGCAGTAAAGAGATAGGACCACCTTATAATAAAAGCAGCTCCAATTAATCTTCATAGTATTTGGGCTACGGAGAGTGTTATTTCAATGCAGTCAGAGTTGTAGTTCAAGAGTAATTGAATGATAAAATACCCCCCCCCCGCACCTTTTACTGATGTAACACTGCTCACCTCAGAACAGCAACACTATCCAGATGGATCTCAGAGAGGGACAATCTTCAATTAGCATAAGGACAAACCTGAAAAAACTGTCAAGGGGGGCAGGGTTCTCTTTATGCTCACAGTAAGAAGACTGTCCCTTGCTGTGACCTGTCCGGTCAAGAGATCAGATTCCAAATTTGTGGGGAGGTGGCTTACACTAGGTAAAAGGGAGGGGGACAATGTATCATTCAATTACTTTTGAACTACAACTCTTACAGTATTGAAATAACACTCTTCATGGCCCAAAGCAATGCATTGGCTACCTCTCTGGCACTCAAAGAGTTAAAGTGTTTTAAACACGTCCTGGCCATTTAATCATGTCCACTCCCCATGAATCTGCTCTTTCCGTTCTTGTCTTTTTCTACTTTTAGTGATGTCAGCACCCTCTTCCTGCAGTCTGTAAAACAGTCTGTGACTCAACTGTGGAAGAAATTCTTCACTAAGCTGGTAAATTAACCATTCCATGGCTTCATGCTCTGAAACGGCTGGGTAGAATTCTCTTACTGAAATGCAAGAGAAAATTCTACTAACAATCAGTGTGGAGAACTAACACATTCTAATTAAATCCCCCCCAACACACACTCTTATGTTATTATGACCAGAAAATCCTAACGGCCCCTAAAAATTGTGCCTTTCTGGCTTTGTTTAAGAGATAATAGCTTTAATCAGTCCTGGATTTCATGTCCATGGAAGCATACGAGACAGTCGCTGGCAGCATTTTGAACCTAATTAACTCTTTAATGACTAGTGTGGTGCTAAGCACATTGCAATGCATTACACACCCCTCTGGTCCGTTAAGCAGGTTAAGAGAACCATGTATCATTAGTCCTTTTAGAATCAGAGTGGTATGCAATGATTTTCAAAGCAAAATGTTGCACATCTCTCTGGTCCTAGACCCTTTGAGTGCCGGAGAGGTACGCAGCATATCCCTCTGACGCTCAGAAGGTTAAAGGTTTAAAATGATCATGTGCATTGAGAAGAGTTGGTTTTCTGCAGTCCTCCTAGCAGCCATCATGTCCGCCTCCAACAACATGACATCCAAGACTGACTTAAAATGTTATCTCTTGAACAACAGCAGAAGGGGAAAAATTCATAGGGGCCATTAAGATTTTCTGTCCACAGTTAAGTAAACTGGGGGTATTTAGGAGGTATTTATTCAGCTTTAATGGAAAATGTGGCATGGTTTACCCTAGGGGACAGAGACACGAGTACTATATCATACTATATAGTTACATAGTAGTTTAAGTTGAAAAAAGACTTGTGTCCATCAAGTTCAGCCCTTTTCCTATTCCTGTTTACCGCTGTTGATCCAAAAGAAGGCAAAAAAAAACCCCTCAATACAGCAATTTCAAATTCTGCTTTGAATGGGGGAAAAAAATTCCTTCTTGATTCCAAATGGCAATCAAGTTTCTCCTTGGATCAACAAGCACTAACTAAATATTAATCCCAGGACTAAAATACATAGCCCTCTATGTTCTCCTCCTTTAAAAAAGTATCCAGGTGTTTTTTTAAAGGCATCTAATGTATTCAATAGCACCACCTCCTCAGGCAGTGAATGCCATACCTTTATTGTCCTTACCGTAAAGTATCCCTTCCACTGCTGGAGATGAAATCTCCTTTCCTCAAGTCTAAGTGGGTGACCTATGGAGTGAATATCTCTGTCCCAAATACAAATCACTCTAGTAAATGCTATGCGAGAAGACACGAGCACAAATTTCGCTGGTAACCTTTTCTATCACGGGATAAGGAGAAACCTGACCCTTACTATCACCCAATATGAGAGAAAAGCTACATATCAAACATAAAATACACTTGTCTCATCCCAGATCTGGAATACAACTCTCCTATTTACTTGAAACTGAATTAAGCACTTGGCCAAGAAGAGTAAATTAATAGACGAACATTAATTAGTTTGCAGTCTTTAGCTCCAGTAAACATGACAACTGCAAATTTAGTAAAATAAAATGAGTCATTCACCCCTTGGTAAAATAGGGCCAAATAACTTTTGCTATCCTTTAAAGGGATAGTATTATTTAAGTATTACTAATCCCTACATTAAAGTCCTATTAAAAATAAATGTATTGCCCCCAGTGTCATCTCTCAAACCTTTATGGTTTGAGAGATAATCGCTCCTAAAGTTAACCCTCCCTCCCCCTTCCCCGTAGTTAGTGTTGTAGCTGACTGTCGTACGACTTTCAGGTGGCTCTCCAGCACAGCCATGATCGCTTTAATAAAAAAGAAATCTTTCACTGAAATGGTCTTCTATATGTGCTTGGTTGCTAGCTTGACAGATCTTCTCCCCTGGTAGGGTGACTACGTGTGCCGGATTGCTTGGGACAGTCCCAGATTTTAAATGTGTGTCCAGTGTCCTGGGAAGCCCCCTACTGGGACAATACAAAGTCCTGGAATGAAGCACATAAATCTAAACACTAGAAGGAGATCTGTCCATTACCTACTGTGACAGAAAGTGATGCCTCTGCTAGGCTACAACAAAATGGCTTCCAAACAGAGCTTTAAACACTAGAAAGAGAAATGAGCCTTCACCTTGACATCAATCTGGAGCTCTGTTGTAGTATTATTGTAGTGTAATACTAGTCTAAGGCTTTGAGCTTGATGTACGTTTTCTTGTAGCCAACCAAAGAAATAGCTTTCGGTCACAGCAGACAATGGGCAGTTCTCCCTCTAGTGTTTAGAACTCTGTGGTGCGCTCTTCTCTCTGCAGTATCCCTGACAGGTAGAAATAAAATGTGGTCCCCCCATCCCTGGGAGCTGACTTGCTGATGAGCACTGTGAGCTCTGGAGCACCAAAGGGGAGGGCATAATTGGGGGTCTGATGCTCCAACAGGAAGATACTGGATTGCAATGTGTAGACAGTTTCCTGTCCTTCAAGATGCAGTTCCAATAGAACCTGTGTATTGGACTTGAAAGCCTGACACATAAGAACAATGGGGCCTGTGCACACAGCCTGAGAGTTTGTGTCTGAGAGTCACAGACATCCGACATGCATTCCAGACAAAGCAGTCAGTTTCATGATTCTCTGAATGACAGGCAGGATCCGTTATAGTGCTGCACAGTGCAGCCCTCCAATAGCTAACAGACAATTTCCCTTTTAACCCTTTGAGTGCCGGAGGGGTACGTGATGTCACATACTCCTCTGGCACTCAACAGTTAAGGACACGTAGCAAGCTAATCAATGCATCAGAGACATCTCCAACATCCAATAAGATTTACCACTAAAATAATAAAAATTGAAAACATTAATATTCCTTTCATTTCCCCACTGACATAAAATGATCCCTCTGTCCCAATTGGTTTCCACAAGTGTTCATTAACTTTGCAGAACTCAGTGTTACTACAAAATTCAACTGTATGTTTGCTCAATCCTTACTTCAATATAATGACAAAAAAAAAAGCACTAACCTGGTAAAATGGAAAATATTGTGCTGAGCTTGTGCCGAATGGATTTGGCTCGTAAGATTCAGGATGTGGGAATGAGTAAAAAAAAAGACCTGCTATTTATTTGTTGGTTCTCGTGATGTGAAATTCACCAAACCAAAAAGGAATAAACTGTGCACATCTTGTAATTCAATTAGAAAGGAAAATAATGAATAAGCAACTTGCAGCACTGACTATAAAAACAGGTTGAGTTTTGTGTAAGGTATAGATCAGAAAGCAGAGCTGAGGTAAAAAAAAGGGATTTTTGGACACTGCATTGTTAGAACCTAGCTCACAGTGTAATAATATTCCTGGTTCTACGATGGAAGGGTGAATTTTTATCCTAAAGAGGATTCCAGAACATTGTAAGATAATACATTGGAGACCTCTGCTGTATGTGTGTATACATGTGAGTTATTTGCTTGTTAGAGAGAAGTTTTATTTCCACTGATTTCAAGTGTATTTCAATAATTTAGAAAATGAAGGATCACATCCAATTGTGGTGTAGAGCAGCATAACAGATTAGGAGATAACTCTTGAGTTGTGACCATGAGATTCAGGGTTTAATATCAGAATGACAGGGTGAAGGGCCAAATTATAAGTGTGTGGGAGTCCAGTCTTAGCTACTACAGTACATGACCTGCACCAATTAACTGCTTCTTAAAGGGATAGTAATGCTTCATAATAAAAGCAGCTCTAATTAATCATCATAGTATTTGGACTTTGGAGAGTGTTATTTCAATTCTGTCAGAGTTGTAGTTCAAAAGTAATTCAATGACAAAGTATCCCCCTCCCTCCCCTTTTACTGATGTAACACTGCTCTCCTCTGAGCAGAAGGGAGATGCCCAGGTAGACTGCAGAGAGGGACAATCTTCAATTAAGATAAGGGAAAAACCTGAAAAACTTGTCAAAGGGGCAGGGCTTTCATTGTTCTCATAGGAAGAAGACTGTCCCCTGCTGTTATCTGTCTGGTCTATGGACTGGATTCCACATCTGAGAAGAGATGGCTTACACTAAGGGGCGGGAGGGGAAACTTTGCTTGTGAATATCCCTCAAACCATAAAGGTTTGAGAGATAAGACTTATATCATTCTTCATGTTTTTTTAATGCTTACAAAATAAAATAAAGATAAAATGAAGTATTACTATCCCTTTAAAGGTATAATAAATGGTGCCACAGCTACCAGTGAAGCAGCATGTTGAAGGTTCCATTACAAATGACTGGAACACCTCTGGGTTAGAGCAAGCTTGGCATATCACCAAGGATCTACATTCTGGGGAACTTTAAAGGAACACTAAACTTTTTTTGTATGAAACCTATATGTTATAGAGCTTTTCCTGCTGAGTAAAATAAGGGTACTCCCATCGCTGTCAGTTGTTATATTCAAACTTTATGACAGCTCAAATAATCAGGAAGTGAATTTACTGTGTTTACTTCCTGACTGCGCTGACAGGAAGTGACTCTACAGTTTCTATCACAATTTATGGAGAACTGTAAGTCACTGACTTCTCCATTAGAATGTAACAGAACAACTAATTGGAATTTGACAACTAGAGGGCATTGCTAATGTAAAAAAACACAGGTTTAAATGTAATAACTCTGGAAATATGCATCTATCAGCAGTGGGAGTATACTTATTTAACTCAACAGGAAACACCCTACAATATATATTTTTTTACTTTAAAGGGGAACTTTTCCCTTGGAGCAAACCACTCTTAAAAATTCTTTAACATAAAAGCTTACCCAGGTAGATGTCTATCAAAATGCATTTATTTAAAACTTTATACTATATATTTTTGTTTTCTCTCTCTCTCTTGTAGTTTACTGTTAATTAGTTGTTTAAAATCTTATAACAACTTGTATCCCTTATGATCCATTCACACCTGTTAAAGCTTATTGTTTGTTGTGCGGAGGTTGGACCTAGATGCAGGCTTCAGTAGATATCTTTGTATACAGGAAATTGTAGCTATAATGCAGACATATATTGATTGATACATCTGACTGCTGTATGAGGGACATCCTACTTCCATACATTGATCTGTTAAACATATCAACAGCCAATTATTCGTAGAACATATTTACCCATTAAAGGAACATTAACACCTAAACATGATTCAGGGCTTGTACTCCAAGTTCTCGAATTGTTTACTGAGGGCTTAAAGTGGCACTTTCACCTTAATTCAAGTTTACATCTTTGAAAACTGCATTAGAAACCACCTATGTGTCATGTTAACCAAAAGACCAGATAATGTACAGTTAAGGAGATATTCACAATTGTTACCATATGCTAATTTATGTTAATTGTGGCACATGACCGATACCAGTGATGATTGGTTTGCAATGCATTGCATACCGCTCTGACACTCGAAGGGTTAATCTTGATAATCCCCCTTGTTTTTTTGTTCCTTGCTGTTTCTAGAGCGTAACCTACACAGTCTTTCAGCACTAGGATGGAAATGCTAAGTCCCAGAACATTCTGTGCTTTTTTACCTTCCAGCACAACACTGTCTGTATTGATTGGCTTTGAATTACCATTGACCATGCTACACTCCTAGATGGATTAGGCCTTATTTGGTTGAGTTAACCCCTTGGTGGCAACAATTTGGGGGTATTTTAGCCCCTTGGATGCAAAGAAATGCATTGGTGATGTCTCTAGCATCCAACGGATTAATTTAAAGGAGCAGTAAACTTTTTTATGAAAAAATATATATTTGAGGACGCTACCTGTTAAGTAAAATATAGGTATGCCTACTGCTGAGAGATGCATATTTCCAGACTTTTTAACCATTTAAATCTGTGTTTTTTTACATTAGCAGTGCCTTCTAGTGGTCAAATTTCAAACAGTTATTTTGTTACATTCTAATGGAGAGGAAAGTCAGCTACTAACAGTTCTTCACATAATGTGATAGAAACAGCTGAGTCACTTCCTGTCAGTTAGGACTATCAAGAAGTAAATTCACTTTGTGATTATTTGAACTGTTACAGATAATTGACAGCAGTTAGAGTACCCTTGTTTTACTCATCAGGAACAGCTCTATAACATATAGGTTTTCATTAAAAAACATTTTCTCCTCCTTTAAGTGAAAAAAGACACAATAGCCTACATTTCACTACAGTTGTTATGTGTTATCAATGGTTTATCTAACAGATTCCCATTGAAGTTTACAGAGACATTTGTAGATAAAACCCTTATAAAGTATATCAACAGTAATGTAATCCAGGCCAATTTTTGTGCAGAAATTGTTATTCTGAGGAATTTGAAGGGTTAGTAACGTCCACAAAAAAGTTTTTTGCATTTAGAAGAGCTTAAAAAGCTGAGCTGAATGCAAAAAAACGTATATCTCAAACCGCTATGGTTTAAGAGATACAGGCGTTTAAAGTTTGATCTCTCCTACTGACAGCTGTAAAGTGAGAAGTGCTGTGATCTCGTTATTTACCACCAATCCATTGGAAGGGTCTAAAACGTGTGCCTGGTTTTCAAGCATCCGTTTTAGACCATTCCAATGAAGGGATTCGTGGTAAATAACAAGATCGTTAAATAACAAGATTGCGGCTCTGCTCAAGCACCTCCGTGTCGGCCAACACGGACCTCCTGCTGACAGCTTTACAGCTGTCAGTAGGAGAGATCAAACTTTAAACGCCTGTATCTCTTAAAACATAGTGGTTTGAGAGATACAGTTTTTTGCATTTAGCTCAGCTTTTTAAGCTCTTCTGAATGCAAAAAACTTTTTTTGTGGACATTACTAACACTTTAAGTTATTACTCCCCCCAAAAATGTGTTTCAAGTAGCATTCATTTGCCCTCTATTCTGTAAGTCTCCAACTTTAAACATGCAAGCCATGGATTTAATAACATTCTGATTTCACCTATACTTTTACAGTCTTCTGCACAAAGAAAACAAGGAGCAATTTTGGAGCCAAAATACTGCACCACAGGAGGTAAATGAAAAGTCTCACTGATTTAAATGTTTAATTTCCTTCTGAATAAAACAGAGGCACTCCTTGCTAGAAGCGGTATCACTGAAAAATGTATTATAGTTCAAACTATAAGTTTAAACAGCTCATTTATTTTACACCCACCAGATGATGCCATATCTATCACTTACGAGGGAGAGCCATAGTCTTTGACTCTGGGGGGAGATGCACTAAGGGGTGATAGAAAGGTGATAAAGCAGAGATAACTTCTCCAGTGATATCACTTCTCCAATTTCTATGTTATTCCATAGAGCCTATACACTAACATCTCTCCTCCTTGAGAAATTTTAGTGCATAGGCTCCATAGAATAACATAGGAATTGGAGACGTCATCTCCAAATTATCACCTCTTTATCACCCCTTGGTCCATCTCCCCCAAGGTTATCTACAGAAAAAATTATAAAAAAGTAACATTACGGACCCTAGATGGCACTGTTGCTAACAGTTTGTTTAAAAAAAGAAGGTGATTGAGTTGTAATACATTTTGAATGAACAATGTCCCAGCTGTGTGAAGTGGAGACCTCTGTTGCATTTAAATCAGTGGGAATTCGGGGTAATGGGAAATGTCCTATAACACACGTTTTTCTTTACAATACTTTACTGCACCTTTAAAAAAAAAAACAAAAAAAAAACACCCCTACGTTTTTTTCTTTCTGATCTGACTTCACCAACTTAATCCACAAATGGCAACACTACGAGGCATTAAAAACACAGCTGTTGTCTAGCGCAGGAATGCTGTTCTTTGTACAGTCGGCTGCATTGATTACCTTCTGGCTTCCCTGGATGAAGTTTAACTAGGTGATATGAGCCAGTTGGAAGCAAGTGATGCATACAACAAAAGATTCTCACCAAAACGCACACAAAAGACGTGCTTATTTTTCTTCCCTCATGCAGAAAATAGCTTTTCTAAGTCAGCATTTTGGGAGTGATTTTCTAAGACATTATTTTAACTCGAACAGGTTTTGTTTGCATTGGTCGGATTTTGGGATTCAAAAAAGAAAATTAATTTAAAAAGGGGGGAAAAAGAAAATGTTGTGAATACGGATAGATCAAAATTTTTTTAAAAAATGTGTTTTGCAAAGCGTGATACTGGCAGAATTATATTAAAATGCATTATAGACCTCTCTAGCATTCATGTGTTTTTGTTTCAAACCAAAATAATTTTTAGATGTATAGAGGCTGATTTAATCCTTCAACTACAATTACAGGGCATTTCCTTGGGCACCCTGCTAGCACTCAGAGAGTTCATTAGAACTGTAGCCATTCTAGAGCAAACCAATTGCATCACAAGGAACAATTAATAATTCTCTTGAATTAAATGGGACTTATAACCATTGAATGCTGTACAGACGAGTTTGTGGTAGGCAACCTTTTGTGTATGCATGTATGTGTGTCTGTGTGTGTACATGTGTATATGTGTCTTTGTGTGTGTGTGTGGTGTTGTGTGAGTGTATATGTATGTGTGCGTGTATGATGTGTGTGTGTGTGTATATGTATTTATGTGTGTGTATGATGTGTGTCTCTGTGTATGCGTATATGTATTTATGTGTGTGTGTGTGTGTGTGTATGTGTGGTGTTGTGTGGGTGTATATGTGTGTATATGTGTGTGTCTCTGTGTATGTGTATATGTATTTATGTCTGTGTGTGTGTGTGTGTCTCTGTGTATGTGTGTGTGATGTGTGTGTGTCTGTGTGTATGTAAATGTACATGTGTGTATGACTAAACACAAGAAACAGCCTGGTTGCAGATTAAAAAAAAAAATCCTAGAGAACAAAAAATTGCACTCTCAGGACTTACACAAAAAATCAAGTCTGGTCACTTGAGACCTTCCTCAAGATAGGAAGGTCTTTGAGGAAAGTCTCTATGGGGACCAATATGTCCAACAGACATGTTTGTTTATAATCTCTCTGTATCTCATAGGCCTTCTATTGCTGAGTAAAACAAAGGTACTCCCACGGCTGGCAAATGTTTTATTCAAAAGTTATTTAAATTCAAATTATCAAAGTGATGGAGCTATTACTATCACATTCCACTGAGAACTGTAGCCAGTAGCTTACCTATCCCATAGAATGCAATATAATAACTGTCATGACATCAGGGTGAGATGCAATAAGATATGATAAAGCAGTGATAAACAGGAGATAACTTCCCCAGTGATTATCACTTCTACAATTCCTATGATATTCTATGAAGTCTATAAACTAAATTTTCTCAGTGGGAGAGATGTTAGTGCATTGGCTCC
Organism: Rhinophrynus dorsalis; assembly: GCA_037306005.1. Taxonomy (NCBI): domain Eukaryota; kingdom Metazoa; phylum Chordata; class Amphibia; order Anura; family Rhinophrynidae; genus Rhinophrynus; species Rhinophrynus dorsalis. Next base: position 46,436,865 of record CM074720.1, read on the forward strand.
ATAGAATAACATAGGAAATGGAGAAGAGATCTCACTGGAGAAGTCTTCTCTTCTTTATCACCTCTTTACCATATCTTAGTGCATAACTCCCCAATAGAACTGCAGGTGAACTATTTAGACACCAGAGGGCACTCTTAATGTAAATAAGCACCTGTTTAAGCTGTAATAATTTTGGGAAAATGCAACTACCGTCAGTGGAAGTATCTTTGCTATATATACTCAACAGGAAATGCCCAGCAGTATATTTTTTTCATGAGAAAGTCTTACTGCTTTTTTAAGTACTCTATCATGTGCATTCTCCTTCCCCTTTTATATTGGTCTGTGACTATGGTGACTTGGCTCCAGACACCTAACATATAAACCCAGGAGTGCATTAACTCTATGAGTGCCAGAGAGGTATTCGGTGCATTGTGTTACAATGCATTGGATACCTTTCTGGCACTCAATGGGTTATGCATTTAAAAACACTTTTTCTTACTCTTATAAAAATTGGTTCCCACAGATCAATTTCGGGTGTTTTTTTTGTCATAGTCCAGAAGTTCTGAGATAAGAGAAAAACTAACAGTAATCCATTTCACCGGCCAATTTAATTAAAAAATGTGCGTTTGTTTGAATATTTTCAAAATGACCCAAACTGACATTGTGAGTGAATGCGAACTTGTTATGCATACCTCCCAACATTTCAAATGGCCAAAGAGGGACACTTCTGTTTTAGGGGGTGTTTATGTGGGTGTGGCTGGTGGGTGGTGCATTACAGAGAATTTTTAGGCTATTTCATGACCTACTGACTCCTCTTTGTGTAACTGAATACATTTTTTAGAGCAAGACTGAAATATTTTATTTACACAGACTAATTTATAAACGCATATATTAAAGATTAACTACACATTTATGTGAGTTTTATTGCTGTGGAGCAATGTAATACACACTACCCATTCTGATCTCCTGAAAAAAGGGACAGAAGGGTAGAAAAGAGGGACAGAGGGATTTGGGTCTCAAAGAGGGACTGTCCCTCCTAAAGAGGGACAATTGGGAGGTATGTGTTATGAAACAATCCCCATTAAACAAACTGTAATTAAGTAAGCGCTGCGTTCTAGTCCAAACGAAATTACCTTATCCCCTAATAAAAAAAGTAAGTAAAATAGAGAAAACGATTGTCCAGCTGATACAGAAATCTCTTTAATATTGGCCAACTGATACAGAAATATCATTAGCCCCTTGAAGTGGAAATCTTACCTCCCAGAAAGTTGAATTTGTTGTTGGAAATAAAGCTTCAATTGGTTACCTTTTTTGTTTAAATGTTTATTGTCACAGAGATATTTGCTGTTAAACATGTGCCTGCTTGTGGGGGCTTGTTGTGGTACAGCTCAGTACCGTAGGGCTGTCAATCACCTCCCCTCTTGTGCTTTGTTCTCTCTGCCCTCAGCACCAGTTCAAATGAATATTCAGGACTCACTGTGGAAAAGGAGACGTGGAGTGGAGGTGATATCCCTACAGTACTGAATTGTACCGCAGTGAATGCCCGTGTAACGTCAGCAGGCAAATGTTTAAAAGAAAATATCTCAGTGACAATGAAGATTAAAACAAAAAGAGTAACGGACTGAAGCTTTATTTCAAACAAATTCAACAGACAGAACTTTCTGGGAGGTGAGAGTTTCACTTTAAGGACCAGAGTGGTACACAACACAGGGGTCTGACCTTGTAGACTGTAAGTCTATCAATGGATCAGCAAAGGTCACTTTCAGACAGTGCAGCCCCTATTCTCCAGCAGGTCTGAGCTACCAGAAGTGCAGACCTAAAGAATTGTTAACCCCTTGAGTGCCAGAGGGGTACGCAACGCATTGCAAAGCAATGCATTGCATATCCCTCTGTCACTCAAAGGGTTAATATGGTTGGGAAAGAAAGGTAAAACTGCCATGTGTTTCCATTAGAGCAGGGCCAGACAATTTTTGCATCTCCAGCTAATGGGGACTACAGTTCCCATCATCCTCAACCAGCCATTGTAGCTTCCAGCAGCTGGAGGTCCAACAATTGACCACCCCTGCATTAGGGCAATCCACCTCCCAGAGTAGCTACTCTATAACCTGACTGCCAATAGGGCGTACCCCATAAGACCAAAAGCCCCTTCCCACCCAAGGAAACACACATATGACCTGCTTGGGTAAGAAGCAGCCACAGAATTTATCAACAATAAACATAAAATAAATGATATGCCAGCCACGGTCTAATCTGGGGACACGATAAACACACCCATAAACAAGAGTCTCTGTCCTCCCCGAGCGGTGAGGGTACCAATTCCCCAAAGCCCAATTGGGCAACTTAACAGTTCATCGTCCACTGGTGGGGACCAAACCGCAACATGAACTGAACATGATGTGACTAACATAAAATGATAAGGGGGGGGGAGGGAGAAATCAGTGTCCCTGCGGGGCTGCTGGCCAGAACAGGAAGCTGAAAGAGACAGCAGCCCCGCAGGGAATATTTATAAACATATTGCCCGCCACCCCTAAACCCACCAAACCACCAATAATAGTCTGGCCCCCAGAACCAAAATATTGTTGCCCACCGTGGGCATAGGGACGCACCACCCAGCAGTCAACCCCTCCCCTCCTTGTCAGTTAGGGGAGAATCCCTTAGAGCCCGCAATGCACAGATTTCCCCAGGCTACTCCTGCCTACGGCTGGTACTGCATATACAGCGATGCAAGAGACGCAGCTGATGACTTCTGCTGGCGGCTGTGGCATCCTACTCAACTGCACAGCCAATAGACATGAGGTGGCCACTGGCAGTTTCAGTTCCTGTAGAAAGTTAAACTTGGAACGGATCTGTTCAATTATGGATATAATCTGTAATCCTGCTTCTCCCAGAGGTAGGTATATCAGTGATTAGCTCATTAAATAGTTTTAAAATGGTGGTGTTGGGATTTTCTGTTTTTTGGCGTTTTTGTTTTTTTTTACTTTTTTCCAGGTTAGTTGCCCCTTGAACTTGGCCCTGTGGGTCAATATAAACAACTATAAAACATTCCATACTGAACGCTTGAAATTATATAACAATTTCCAGGTCAAATTGTGAACAGAAAAGTACACAAATGATTGTTAATTGCAGTTTTCACTAGGTTGAATTTGAAAGAGGCCTGTGACCCTAATTCTTGCCTTTTGTGGATATATTGTTTTAAAGGAAAAATATTTTTAACCCTTTGGACACCAGATACATCCCCAAAGCATCACTTTTCAATGTTCTGGAGATGTCTCTATCAAGTTAAACATAACAAAGATCTAATCTCACTTTTATAAAAGCAGAACCGACAGATTTGTATTGAAAGTTCTAACAAGAGGTTTAAGTATTGGTTTCCTAACCCTTTGAATGTCAGAGGGCTATTCAGCGCATTGCTCTGCAATGCGTTGCATACCCCTCTGGCACTCAAAGGGTTAAAGGAGAACTAATACATCCTAATTATCCCCCCAAAAAATACCTTCCTATGGCCATAAATTCCAAATGTCTTTACTCAGTCTCCGATCAGTCTGGGATATCATGTCCTTTGTTGAACTGAAGCCAATAAAATGCACAAGCCTACTTAAAGGGATAGTAATACTTAAAATGTAAAAAAAAATATGTTGTAGGGTTTATCCCCCTGAGTAAAACAAGAGTACTCCCACTGCTGAAAGGTGTTTCATTCAAAAGTTATTAATTTTCAAAGCTAAATTTTTTAGGTGCAATATCACAGTGGCCTGAAATTGTACAGTGGCGCTGTTGCTACACCATCCTATGGAGATTTATGGTTCTGGGACCAGAGCTGTCCATAGGATCGTGTAGCAACAGCGCCACTGTACAATTTCAGGCCACTGTGATATTGCACCTAAAAAATTCAACTTGGAAAATTAATAACTTTTGAATGAAACACCTTTCGGCAGTGGGAGTACCCTTGTTTTACTCAGGGGGATAAACCCTACAACATATTTTTTTTACATTGTAAGTATTACTATTCCTTTAACACTTTAAAGGGTCACTAATGTCCCATAAAAAGAATCTTCTAGTTTTGTAGAGGTTAAAAAAATAAATTATTTGCAGAAAATCCCATCTCTCAAACCTTTACGCTATCAGAGATATTCGCATTGACAGTTCCCCCCTCCCCTTCTCCTGATGTCAGCGCTGTGCTGACAGCAGGAAATCCCGGTCCGGGTACCAGCCGGCGGCTCTGCAGCAGAGCCGAAATCGCTTTATTTGAAAAGATTTACTTCATTGGAAAGGTCTGCAAAGTATGCCTGGTTTGCAAGCACACTTCATAGACCGTTCCAATGAGGTAATTCTTTTTAAATAACACAGTTTCGGCTCTGCTGAAGAGCCTCCTCATGTCGGCCGACTCGAATCTCCTGCTGTCAGGAGAAGGGGAAGGAGGGGGGAACTTTCAATGCGTATATCTCTCAGACTATAGCGGTTTGAGAAATAGGATTTGTGACACATAGTTTATTTTTGTAACCTCTACAAAACTAGAAGATTTTTTTATGGGAGATTACTGTCCCTTTAAGGACCAGAAGGATACAGAATGATTTGAGAAGCAGTGCATTGTAATTTTCTGTTCACAAGTTGACTTGCAGATTGTTATGTTCATAGCTGGGAACTTTCTAGATGAAATGTCCCTGAGATCTTTGAAATATTAACCCTCAATGCTTCAAATAATGTATAGTTTATGAAGTATGTACTGCTTGCTCTAACCCAGAGGTGCTCGAGTTGCAACGCGTTAGATAGCTCTCTGGCAAAGTGGCACTCAAAGGGTTAACATGCTACACTATAGAGAGCTCACTGCCGAAACACAAACAAGACAAGCAGGACATCTCCCCCTGTTTTTCTGGTACAAATTGCATCAATTTAAAGTGACAGTAATGTTTTCTTTTAACTAATGCTGCAATGAATCTTTGTAGTGCATACTACTAATGAGTTGTTAGTAATGCTGAAATCATGCTATATACTGTGCAATAATATTATAATTTATCCCCCTCACACCCCTTATACGTATGTCCTTTGAGCCTCGGAACTGGAAGCAGATGGCGACGTGGGACAATCTTCTTTCAGTATACGGAAAAACCTTCCCTCCTTCGTCAAGGGGGCAGGGTTTTCCGTACACTGAATAGAGGCAGATTGTGCCTCATAGCGATCTGTGTGGCCAAGTGACGAACTTCAGATTTAAGGGGATATGGCCTGGCATGCTGCAAAAGGGGCGTTTTCAGCATTACTAACCTCTTATCAGTAATATGCAAAACATTAGTATCCCTTTAAGAGCTAAAGAAACATATAATTGGGGCAAATCATATAGTAGGTAAGACAGAAATCTCTCATCCTGAGACTTTGGCCCTACACTCTGAGACTTGGGTCAAAACCCTGAGAGTTCCCAGGTATGGTTACATAATTCCCCGTATTCAGTATGGAGTGTTTCATAGTTGCTTATATTGACCCATGTGTTCAAGTTCAAAGGGGGGCTAACCTGAAAAAGTAAAAAAAAAAAAAAAAATGAAGATACCAGAAACAGACACCTCCCCCACCACCACCATTTTAAAACTATTTTTTTACTAGTTAAAGGGTTAGTAATATTTTCTAAACACATCGGCTCCAATTACTCTTCACAGTAGGTGGGCTATTTACATACCTCCCAACATTTCAAATTGCCAAAGAGGGACAACTGTGTTTTTGGAGGTGTGGCTGGTGGCCAGGGCATTAACAAGAATTTTTAGGCTATTTCATGACCTATTGACGCCTCGTTGTGTTACCTAACAAATGACTTATAACAAGACAAAAGTATTTTATTTAAGCACACTAATTTATAGACACATATACTGATGTTTAAAGAAACAATAATGCGAGTTTTATTGCTGCAGAGCAATGTGATACACAATCTGAGCAATGTGATACACAGTCTGATCTCCTAAAAAGAGGGACATATGGGTGGGAAAGCGGGACAGAGGGATTTGGGTCTAAAGAGGGACACTTGGGAGGTATGCATTTAGCTCTGGATTTCAGTAATGTCAGTGCAGTAGTTCAAGAGCAATTCCATTCTAAGTGATACACCTGCCACTTCTTACACCTCTCTCTGGCCGCCTCCCCAGATCCTTGGACCAGACATAGCACAGTGAGGCACAATCTTCATCCACTGAGTATAACCCTTTGAGTGCCAGAGGGGTATGCAACGCACTGCAAAGCAAAGCAAAGCGTTGCGTACCCCTCTGGCCCTCAAAGGGTTAAGGGACACCCTGACCCCCCCCTTGATAAAAAGGGCAGGATTTTCCTTATGTTCAGTGAAGACTGTCCCTCGCTGCTCTCCATCTGGCCGGCAGAGAGAAGCTGAGCAACGTAGGAGAAAGGGGAGGGAGGGGGATGCTTTAGAATTGAATTGCTTTTGACCTACTTCACTGACGTTATTGAAATACAGCGCTAAACGGCCCGCATACCATGAAGAGTAATCGGAGCTGATATGTTTAGAAAATATTACTATCCCTTTAAGATCAATACATCCAGTGGCCTTGTGTTCATACTGATATGTCATCCAGGACTAATGTTATTTCTTGAACAAATACACAGGGAGAAAAGTCACAGCAGGGTTATTAATAGGACGTGTTCGTTCTAATGAGAACACATAGACTTTTAAATCAATGAAGCTTCTGAAAAATTCATTCTGCAGGACTGCACAAAAAGCAATGGAACCCTGCAGTGTGTGTTTTCCTGATTGAAAGGGACATTTTAGTTAGCTCTCCTTTAAGGAGCAATATTTGGTTATACCATATGAATACGTACTTGTTGTTGAAAATATTTATTGCCCCTTTAAGAAACTTACATTTAACCCCTTGCATGCTAGAGATGTCTCCAACGAATTGCTTTGCAATGCATTGTAGACATCTCTAGCATCCAAGGGGGCCAAAAATATTTCTCAAAAAAAATAAGTGCTCGCTCGTAATAAAATTCCTTCCCAAGAACTGAATTCTGGAAGCACCTGAAATATTTCTACTTCAAAGGCATTCAATTCATCACTGCTACAAATAGACAGAGCTCAGATTTATTCCTATTTGTGGAGTATAAATAAATGGTCTTGATAAATTCCACAAATATTAACACGCAAACATGCAACTTGCATACGGTACCTATTAGCTTTGAGATACTCGATCACTGACTGAGAGGCTGATAAGCATTTAAAGGGATAGTAATACTTAAAAATTACCATCCCCATCTTGTAGCCCTTCAAAAACTGAGTTAAATGAGCCCAGCAGCATCTCTCAAACCTTTATGGTTTGAGAGATTTCCGCTTTCAAAGTTCCCTCTCCCCTGACGTCAGCATTCTAGCTGACAGAAGGGGAATCCAGTCCCGGGACCGGCGGAGGCTCTGCAGCAGAGCCGAGATCGCCGTAATAAATAAGAAATCCTTAACTTAAAAGGTCTTCTATGTGTGACTGCAAATTATACAATTTCTTAAACTCTTCAGTGCCAGAGGGATATGCAATGCATTGCTCAGTAGTCACTTGCTTATCCCTCTGGCACTCAATGGGTTAACACCTGATGGGAATACCTGGGAACTCTCCGGTTTTGCCCCGGAGACCCCAGATTTCACAGTGAATTACCGGGTCTCCAGGGCAGTCTCTCAATCTCCGGGTTTCTGCCCACTTGTTCTCCATCCCGCCTCGGTTCCTCCCACTCCCCACCCTCTTACCCTCCTTCAACATATATTCTGCCCCTTTTTTTCCCTGCCCCTCTTAGTGACTAAACCCCGCCCCTTTTATGACACAAATCGCGTCATTTCCCTCCCCAATCGGCGCTGGCAGGGCTACCCTCCGGGTAGCCTTGCCTGTCAAGTTCCCAGGTATGCTGATGGGTCACTGTCCTCCATTTTGCAACTCCTATCATCCTCACCCATGTAGCTCACAATAATGATAACTTTAATAACAAACACTTTGCAACACCAGCAACATCATGCCCATTGTACTTAAGCAGTTCAACATCCATGTCTCCATTTTCCTTCCATGTAGCCTTTCCTCATGCTCACTATAGGTGTTTGTTTCTATGTAACTATGTATGTTGATGTGTGCGTCTCTCGTTACCCCTCTTCTGCCTGTATAAGTGTGTCTGTGGGTGTGACTCATCACCCCCCTTCTCATTGCTGTCTCTTTCTTCATACTGAGTATGTCCGTGTCTCTCTGTTTATCTACAACTATGTTTGTCGCTGTGTGTGTGTGTCTCATGACCCACTTCCCGTGCCTTTATATGTGAGTCTGTATCTGTCTGTTAGGACCCTGTCTTCTCATGTATGTGTGTTAATACATTCCCTACATAACCTGACGGGCAACGCCGTCCAACATTGCTAGTCATAAATAAAATCTGATAAGATAAAAATGGGGAGTTGTGATGGACAATGACAAATGCCCCCCTCCCCCAACCAATCCCAACTAAATAATTTACTTGAAAGAAGAAGTTCAAGTGAGGTGACATGATGGTTCTTCCCTGACAGTTGGCACCATCCATTTTCCCCTCATCTAGTGCTCAAAATCACACTCAGTATGGAGAATTTAACTTCACTTTTGGAAGCCGGCCTCTTGGCACATGGTAACTTACTTTTTTTTTTTTACTGAATTACAGTTCCTAAAACAGAAACGTTCTTCAGAGGCTCAGCAGCAATCACCAATTAGAAAGGCAGATTTAGAAATGGTGAACTATTTAAGAAAGAAAAGCATATTTCAGCCGCGTACAGAGGAAGCAAACAGCATAACAAACTCAAGTGACTTTAATCCTTCTCATGGAACCAGGAAAAAAAATAAGATATTGCTTCACTCCATCACCAGGCGTCCTTAGAACTGTCCAAGTGTTAAAGTGGATCTGTCACCGCACAGCTGTTAATGCCTAATGCAGTGGTTCTCAATCTGTTTTTCCTCAAGAAACCCGTAACACACAGACTTGCATTTTTGGGACATGTGTAACATCTTATGTCATTTGCAAGGGTGTAATGAAGGTTACAAATATATACATATATAGTTATTCTTAGCTATCGTATTTATATTGACAATAACATACATATTGATATAAAAAGAACAGGAAAAAAAGAGGGTGCCAACGGTCCCTTAAAAGATCATGGAGAGGCACTCACTTGTTTCAGTGGTTAAAAGCGGATTCTGCCAGCTTCCAGCAGACAGAGGCCAAAGACCTGTCTCTGCTTGGGTATCGGCTCGGACTGCAAAAGACTCCCATGTCTTCAACGATATAAATAGGTTTATTGTATTTAAAGGGGAACTTTCACCCCGCAATAACTTCATGTTCACTTACTGCTCACCTGGCGACTAGCTGCTTAGTAGCGCTAGTCGACAGAAATCTTACCCGGTTCTTCAGATATCGGCGTTTTACAGGAGCAGGAAGCACAGACGTCTCTTCACAGTGACGTCCGTGCGCCTGCGCTGTCAGTCCCTTGTGCACCGTCACCGTCGCCAGGTGAGCAGTAAGTGAACATGAAGTTATTGCGGGGTGAAAGTTCCCCTTTAAAAATCAATTAAAACGATCTGGGTGTTTTGTAACTATGGTTGCTTAACCCCTTAATGACCAGGGTCCTGGGAAGTAACCTTCCCTTATGGACCACCTTGGTACCCTTAAGGACCACTTTGGTATTTCTGACGCACCAGTACATGTGACTGGTGCCTCGTACCGGCGTGCTGCGCTGGGGCCTGAGAGAGGCCGTTCCAGTCTTGTAGAGATCAATTTGAGTCCCTATTTTTACTTACAGTGCACTATGTACGTGACGTGCTATGACCGTGTGGTTCAAAAGGGACTGACAGCGCAGGCGCACGGACGTCACTGTGAAGAGACGTCCGTGCTTCCTGCTCCTGTCACCATCGGCAAAAAGCCGATATCTGAAGAACCGGGTAATATTGCTGGCGACTAGCGCTACTAAGCAGCTAGTCGCCAGGTGTGCAATAAGTGAACCTTAAGTTATTGCGGGGTGAAAGTTCCCCTTTAAGGGAAAACCGAATGACGGTCATAGCATAGCACGTAGGCGTTAAGGGGTTAACCAAGATCAGATACCAAAATGGTAAATGGAATATATATTGTGTACAGCAATATCCATAAGTAGTTGTGACCTGACATTACATTTTTGTTGTAATCTTCATAGATAACAAAGGGCACCCTATGTCCAAGGCACACTAAAGTGCCATGGCACCGTAGTTGAAAAACTCCAGCTTAACCCTTCAAGTGCCAGTACACTGTAATGCATTGGATACCTTTCTGGCACACAAAGGGTTAATGGTAATTTGTATTTTTGCCCCACTGTACAATTGGTTTGGGTAGTATTTTTTATAAAAAATATATATACTGAATGGCTTTTCCAGCTGAAACATACAGGGGTACTCTCCTGAAAGATTATTTATTCAAACCTCAGCTTTTGAAGACAACAAATCCCAAAGCTCTACAAGCTGTTGGCTGTCCCGGGTGCACAACACAAAATGCAGCCACTTTTCCATTAATCCCATGAACGCTCGAGAGGTTGATGCAATGTGTTGAGACCTCTCTACCACTGGAGATGTTAAGGCAATCATGACACTGAAAGGAACACTTCCTATAAATTATACCTGGGAACGTTTTTGTCCCAAGCCTCCGGAATTCCACTAAAGGTCTGGGGGTGGAGGTGTTCCAGTGACGTGATTTGCAGAATCAAGTGGGTGGGGCTTGATGAGGGTGGGTGGGTGGGATTGGGAGGAGGGCAGATGGGGTTTGCCCTTAGAATGGGAAGAGAATGAGAAAACAGGGTGGAGAGGGACCAGAACTGGCGGTGAAGTGGGTGGACTTACAAGGGAATTCACTGAGCCTTGAGAATCAGCCTCTGTCCCCAAGTAACTAAGTAGAAAAAACAGAGTCCCAGGTCAGTGTTCTCAGGTTTGCTAATAATAACTCAGCGCCACCTTAATCTGAGGAGAACATCCTAATGGCCATTAGTCATCAATTCTGTTCGGATTAGATTTCTGAAACTAATCTATAGTGCAGGATATCGTGTCCACAGGGAGAGACATGATTCTTTGTTACAGGACTCAAGAATTCCAAACACCACTCACTGAAGGCTTCATAAAGGGGAATTATCACCCCAGCTAAAGTCCACCCCACATAATTAGACATCTAGCGATAAGCTTAACAATCAAACCGTTATGTAGAATAAAGACCGCTTTAGTCAAAAATCCTTCCTCGGCCGACACTGACTGCCAGGCAACAGCGCTTTATAGGCATCTGCATGCCTGTGCCATCATTCCCTTCCAGTACCTTAAGATACCATGCTACGCCTCCTAGAGGAGACCGGGACTCACAGCACAGGCGCACAAATGCCTCTAGAGAGCTGTTGACTGGCCATCAGTGTCGGCTGAGGAAGGATTTTTGACTAACGTGGTCTTTATTCTGAATAACAGTTTCATTGTTAAGCTTATCGCTAGATGCCTAATTAGGTGGGGTGGACTTTAGGGGGCAGGGGCGGATTGTAGGGGAATACCAGCCTGGGCATTTTTTTTTTTTAAAGCAGCCCATTAGCTGCACAGACGTCCCTATCGACACCCCCTTGTGGTCCCTGTGCGGCATGGGAGAGAAGGCGCCAGGATATTTTGTCATATCCTAGCTCTCTGCATTAACCCTTTGAGTGCCAGAGGGGTACACAATGCATTGCAGAGCAACGCGTTGCGTACCCATCTGGCACTCAAAGGGTTAACAAAGAACGCAAAGGCTGTCAAAGTGAGTGCCTGTGGCAACACAGACCTCTCCTTCAAAATATCGTGGGACGGTGAGATCCTCTGATGTTCCTCACTGGCCCATGATCTAGCGGCCCACTGGGGGATGCCCGATCCCCCGATAGGACAATCCGCCCACGGTTGGGGGTGATAGTACCCCTCTGGTATTCAAAGGGTTAAGGATACTTTAGTTCAGGGCTAGTCAGTTGTCAGATCTCCAGCTTTCGGAGACTACAACTCCCAGCCGTCTGCTAGTCAGGGATGATAGACTTTGTAGTTCTTAACAGCTGAAGGTCTGACAACTGAATATCCATGCTTTAACCCTTTGAACTCCGGAGAGGTTTCAAAGGGTTAACAGAAGCAGTTTTTGAATCATGACTCCTGCAGAAAGATTCATGTCTGTACATGAGATCAACAACTAATTAACCCTCTGCGTGGCAGAAAACAATGCATTGTGCACCCCTCTGGCACTCAAAGGGTTAAAGATAGATTTTGGAGAACCAGTCCACATTGAACTGATTCTTAAGTCTCCGTGTTTTTTTTTTCTGCCCAGATTAAAATAAGTGAGGCGTTATTAGCAAGAGGGCTATTAAACGTATTCCGATATTTGGGGGCCTCCATTCACAATTTTGCCAGGAGCCTTAAAGGTTCTTAAAATGCCCCTGTGTGCAGAAAAGCAACTTCTGTGCCGTTAGCAAACAGTACCCATTTCATGTAGGTGCCAGCTGCGGTGGATTGTACCTTGTAAAAGATGTGTTTACTTCTGTCAATTTTTTTCAATGTGTTCAGCAATTTGTGAAAAATGCATTTTTAACATTTTGAGCGGTATAAAAAAAACTACAAAATTACTTTCCAACTTTTCAGCCACCGCAGAACTGGAAAACAACTCAATATCTAGCACCGTTATGCTAAATTTAATATGGAGATGTTTTGGATATGGACTTTCACGATAATATAAAGCAGGTCTATTTTCCAGTGAAGGAAGACGCTGCCAGTGTACTGCACAATTTTTTTTTTCCAGATACAAAATTGAGAATGTGTTGAAATATTAACCATTTGAATGCCAGACGGGTGTCCACAACTGCAGCAACTCTGGTGCAAACCAAATGCATCTTAGGGGACAAATAAAATCCCCATTGATTTAACCTTTTAAGTGCCAGAGGGGTACGCAACGCATTGCTTCGCGGACCCCTCTGGAACTCAAAAGGTTAAATGGAGCTTGAATGCAAGAGAGATCTCCAAGGCATACCATTCAAGGGGTTAAAAGCCCCATTTAAATCAGTGGGTATTGGGAAAATGTGTATTTATTCCCTATAATGCAGTTGGTTTGTTTCAGAATTGGTACAATTCTTCTTCAGTCACATCCTTTTAGACTTAAAGGGATAGTAATACTTCGTTTTATCTTTATTTTATTTTGTAGGCATTAAAAAAACATGAAGAATGATATAAGTCTTATCTCTCAAACCTTTATGGTTCGAGAGATATACACAAGCAAAGTTTCCCCTCCCGCCCATTTTACCTAGTGTAAGCCATCTCTTCTCAGATGTAGAATGCAGTCCACAGACCAGACAGATAACAGCAGGGGACAATGTTCTTCAAATGAAAACAATGAAATCCCTGCCCACCATGACAAGCTTTTCAGGTTTTTCCCTTATCTTAATTGAAGATTGTCCCTCTCTGCAGTCTACCTGGGCACCTCCCTTCTGCTCTGGCTGAGCAGTGCTACATCAGTAAAAGGGGCGGGAGTGGGATACTTTGTCATTGAATTACTCTTGAACTACAAGTCTGACAGAATTGATATAACACTCTCCAAGGTCCAAATACTATGATGATTAATTAGAGCTGCTTTTATTATGAAACATTACTATCCCTTTAACATATTTTCCAAATACATAATAAAGTCAGATTGCCTATATATATTTTTTTTCATCTTCACCAATTTGTTTTACACTTTTATATCCCTGAGAAGGAACCATCTACATTGAGCTCCATGGTTATTCCTCCTTATCAATTTATTCAACCCCTCTGATGGAAACTGAACAACCCAAGAAGGTAGAGAGAGGGAGATCTCAGGTGTGAGTAACTACGCAGCTGTATTGGACAAGTCAGAGAACAGCACTGCTGGGATTAGATTCTCCAACAGCTACATCAAAATCTGCACAGCTATTAACCCTTTACAATGCATTGGATACCTGTCTGGTGTTCAAAGAGTTAACCTGTTTGGAACACAAAAGGCCCATGTTATAGGCTTTTCACAGGTTCTAGATTTCACATGTAACACATCCACTTTAACTCCTTGGATGCTACAGAGGACTCCAATGAATTGCTTTGTAATGTGTTGAGGCCTTTCTAGTGTCAAAGGGGTTAAGGCAGTTCCAATTCAGAAACATATCTAGCATCCAAGGGGTTAAAGCAGGGGAGGGCTGGTCTGGGAGCCAGGGGTGAAATTGCCCCCCGGGCCGGTCATAACTGTGGGCCAGTGGGCCACTGACATTCAATTTTTCTCTTGCTGTTGTAAAAGGAGGAAACAGAGTTTAAGGAGCTAAACTAGTATAGTGGTTTAGCTCCATTTCAGTAGTAATCTCTGTGATATCACTAAAGTAACCCTCGGAGCCGGGCGCAGGTAGGCAGAGAGGGACATGACTGGGGTTAGTCAGTGTAGGGATTCGGGAAAGAGGCGTGTTATGGGCGAGCGGGGGGGGGGAGGGGAGTAGGTATAGGCTGACCTGCTTCCGCTTCCTCTCCCTTGCTGTTTCGGCGCGGAAGGAGCTTCCCTCCCTCCCTCCCTACCTTTTTGTTTGGGGCCTAGGGAGGGTTGGTGGTTCTTTGATCTCCTTGGAACTGTCACAGCGCGTGGCGGAGGGGGGGATCCTTGGCGCTTTAAAGTTGGTTGGGTGCCTGGCTTCTAAAGGGCATGGGGTCCCTGGGAAGTGGACAGGCAATTGATTATGGATACCCACTGAGCTGGTAAGGAGAGGCGGCTAGTGGGGGATGTGCCCAAGGTGGGACTGGTGGCGGCGCTAAGGATCCTCCCCTTCTATTTAATGGTTATGGTATTGTTAATACTGTTAATATGTTGTAAATTGGGATTATTTGATGTTGAAAAAATATGTTGAATTTGTAAAGGAATAAATGAAGCTGTGGCCTATTTTATCCAAAGTCACGCTTGTAGTGTGTTTTTTTTATGGGGAGTTAGGGGGGTATAGGGAATGAAAAAATGGTCCCGAAAGTTGACGCTGCCTCAGTCATGTACAACTAGTTCAATTATAAGCTCTGTAGTATCACTTGCCTTACTTTATAACATTAATGCCGGCTAAAACATTGACAAAAGGGGTTATCTAGCATATTGGAATCAAGCTATAGTGTAAACGGGCTCATTGATTGTACTTGGCCCCCAGGCCAAATGTTGCCAGTCCTCCCCTGGGTTAACCCTTTGAGTGCCAGAGGGGTACGCAACACATTGAGTTGTGTAACCAAATGGCACTCAAAGGGTTAAAGTATTTGCTTATTAGGGTTCCACAGACGTATCATGTGTATCTAATGGGTTCTGCAACAGCACAAATGTTGAGAACCATTGCTGTGCACTGTAAGCCTTCACGTGCTGAGAACAGTCTCTTGCAGTGGAATATGAATATTTAAATAATAATAATTATAATTAAGTAATAATGCTAACCTTTTCAATACAATCATGACCTCTTTGGCACCCAAGAATGGAAATATTAGCTAATGTTTATCACTGTGGCCTCCCAGTTAGTATTTTTGCCAACTATGCTTCCCAATTCTCAGAGTATGAAGAACTGTAAAGATCTGAAGACATCAGCGGAATGTACGAATGTGATTCCACTATAGGTACAAAGGGACTATGGGCCGTATGTTCAAAGGGATAACGACATAAAATTGTTGTATGAAAGACAAAAATAAGTCCTTGAATGCATGAACGACATTTTTTCTATAGAGTATACGACAAAAAACTAGTAATGTCCTTTGTGTACGACACAACTCCAGAATTGACGGGCAAAGGGGCGTGGCTAGGACGTGGCCAAACTATTCTCCAGTGTCGTATAGAGGAAAAGAAAATTTGTCGTAACTAACGACAAAAAAATCTTTCAAAAGACAAAATTTGTACGTTAAGAAAAAAGTGGAGGGAATGTGTTCTGAATGTGAGAATTTTTGTCTTTACTTAAGACATTTTTGTCGTTAGTTAAGACATTTTTAAAGACATTTTTGTCTTTAGTTAAGACATTTTTTTGTTGTTCCATATGACAATTTCAGTCAGGACAAACGACATATTTCCAATCACATCCGACACTCTCTGAAAATATTAATGATCCCAATGACACTGTACTTTGAAAAGTCGTCACAAATGACATAAGCTATTTCGCAACTTCTTTGAACATATGGCCCTATGTCTTACACCCCAATTTACCTCTTGTTTTAAGCTCTTGATGAGTACAGGTGTGTACTTCATAATTTGTTGTGCACCCCTCTGGTCCTCACTGGTACAGCTGGGAACTCTCCGGATTTGCCCCAGAGACTCAGGTTTTTGCAGTGAATTATCGGGTCTCCAGGGAGATAGGCAGATTCTCCGGCGGTGGGGAATTTCTTATGAAACTCTGTCCACTTTTGCTCCTCCCACTTCCCAACCACTTTATTAGTCCCTCCCTACCCATGATTAAAGTGGATCTATCACATATAGATATCTAATGCTCATTAGATAGAGCATTTTGCAAAAAAGTTTAATATGTTAGTCATTTTTGAAAAAAAAAAAAAAACCTGTTATCTACGCAAAAATTCAAGTTTAAAAGGTGCCCATCAGCCTACTTCCGCTTGCCGCTGCAGCAAGCAGCTTGCCGCAAAGAGGCTGCTCCCGTCCCACTACCCAGCATCCTCCGATGACGGAGACTGTCTCTAAGCTGTAGCGATCTCATTGGCTAGATATCGATCTCTGCCAATGAGATCACTCCAGTTTAGAGAAAGAAAGCCTCCGTCATCGGAGGATGCTGGGTAGTGGGATGGGAGCAGAGGCAGTGCTGCAAGCAGGAAGTAGGTTGCTGGGCACATTTTAAACTTGAATTTTTGCGCAGATAATGTTTTTTTTTCCAAAAATGACTAACATATTAAACTTTTTCGCTAAATGCTCTATCTAATGAGCATTAGATATCTATATCTGATAGATCCACTTTAAGCCCCATCACTTTGTGACTCTAGAAGGAAACGTTCCCAGGTATGATGACTGGGGTAACATAACGTACTAACAAGAAGCAAAGCAAATCCAAATCAAAGTAAAATCCTTGGTTCTTCCTGCAGATGCTATAGGGGTGGAGTTCCAGGCTTACTGACAGTAAAGGAGAAGTAACACTTCCATACAATAACCTCCCACTTAGCTTACTACAGCCAGAAAAAAATAATAGCGCCTATGATTTCTGACCTTATAGCTTTGCACAAGATGTTGCTTGAATCAGTCATGCATGTCATATTCATGGAGGTAGACATGACAGTTGCTGGAAGAGTTTTAAAAGAAACAGAGAGATAACATGAGCCTGCTTAATC
Organism: Rhinophrynus dorsalis; assembly: GCA_037306005.1. Lineage (NCBI taxonomy): Eukaryota > Metazoa > Chordata > Amphibia > Anura > Rhinophrynidae > Rhinophrynus > Rhinophrynus dorsalis. Next base: position 46,454,141 of record CM074720.1, read on the forward strand.
CTGTAACCGTTTGAGTGCCAGAGGGGTACGGGACGCATTGCTTTGCAAAGCTTTCCTTATACCGCTGGGACCCAAAGTTTAAAGGAACAAAGAAGGAAATTTATAAAAAAAAACGTTCTTTGCACCATTTAAAGAAATGATTTATTCAAAAGTCATTACAACTGAAACTTGAATTTTTTGTGGGGGTCCAGTCATCTACAATTTTATGGTGGGGCAGTTGCTAAAAAATTAATAGAAGGCTAAGGTCAGTGGCAAACGTTATCCAGCAAGATCCTCATCCTACAATGGCAGACCGTGGAGTTCCTGCTCCCAACAAAAAAAGTTTTACCTGTAATAACTTTTGAACGAGGCATCTCAAGTAGTGGAAGTACCCTTGTTTTAACATTTGTAATACTACAATTTTTACAAAAAAGATCCAGTGGTTTAGTTTGATGTTTAATTTCTAAACCACTCTGGGCAGTTTGCACTGTAATAATGTTTGATGGATGCATCTCCTTGGAGTGGATAGTCCATATTACAAGATATTTCCTCTCTGACCCTTTGAGTTTCAAAGAGGTTGCAATGCGTTGGGTACCTCTTTGGCACTCAAAGGGCTAAACATTCTTAATACTGCTAATTATACACAAAGGATCCAGCAGTTTCGTTCAACATTTACTCTATAAACTACTGTGGCCAGACTGTTTGCTATCTTTGGGTTATCCCTTGTTAAAAGAAGTTTTTATCTTGAACGTTTTCAAAAGGGGGACTTCAGACATCAAGCCCTATCTTCTAAGACTAGCTGTTGAGTGATTAAGGAACATTTACTATACTCACATGATATATTATGACATGTATATTTGCAAAAGCCTCAGCGGGCTGACTATTACAAAGAATTTCAAATACCTAACTGCCACATTTACAAATGTTAAACAAACTGTGCTCTTTTGTCCAATGTGTTTCCTTTAGCTTTCTTAAACATTTATTGTAAGAATATAAACTCGGTATTCAGTTTGCATACATTTTAAGTCTTAGGCAATTATTACTATCAAACTGCTGGGCCAACTTGCAAAGATGGTGTAAAGTACTTTGCTGACTACTGTGTGACGACAGACAATCTCTTTTGGTCTACAATTCCTTCATTCAGGAGTACAGAACTTATTTTAAAGGAGAACCGTCATCTATTAATGATAACCTGCCAGTTCCCTTACTATAGCCAGAAAATCATTATAGCTCTTATGAATTTTATCCGTGCAACTTTGTTCAAGAAATAACACCTTCAATCTGTCCTTGAGGTCATGTCCATTTAGGTGGACATGACAAATACTGGCAGTATTTTTAAACTGAGTCTGCTTAATCATTCAAGGACCAAAGGGGGTGCTAAACATTGCTAAGAAGTACATTGGGGACTGTAATTTTGTAATACTGCTACTGCTAGAGATGGGACTTCTTCTCATAAGAGCTGATGCAGTGAGCCCCAAAGAGTATGCTGATGATTTGATTGGCTGATGTCATGACACACCCACCTACATAGCAAATTGGAATGCATTTGCCACTGGCAGCTTCAGATCTTGCAGGAGTAGATACAAGAATTTAGGCAGTTCCTAATAAATTAGTGCTGAAGGCTTAAATGCCAGAAGGGCATCCAATACATTGCTGATTTTTTATTTTTTTTTGAGTGCTTCAGCTTTTTAGCTTATTTAAAGGGTCAGTAATGTCATTGTAAAACAAAACGAAATATTGTAGCTATTAAAAATATAAACTAAATTATCCCAGTTCCATCTTTGAAACCTTTATGGTTTGAGAGATATGCTGTATGCTGACAGCAGGGCGGCAGGCGGCTCTCAAACAAGCACACTTTGTAGACCGTTCCATTTAAATATTTTTTTTTTTTAGATTTTGGTATTTCGGCTCTGCTGAAGAGTCGCCACAAGTCAGCCGACACGACTCTCCTGCTGTCAGCTTTATAGCTGACATCCAGGAAAGGGGAGGGGGGGACTTTAACCTTTTGAGTGCCAGAGGGGTACGGAACGCATTGCAAAGCAATGCTTTCTGTACCCCTCTGACACTCAAAGGGTTAAAACGTTATATCTCTCAAACCATAAAGGTCTGAGAGGTGGAACTGGGATCATTTAGTTTATTTTTTTAATAGTTACAATATTTTGTTTTGTTTTACAAAGACGTTACTGTCCCTTTAATATGATCCTATGTAACGTGATCAATAGAAAAAGAAGACCAAAAATATGCAGATAACGTTCTCCAGAGAAGTCTCTTGTGCAGGAGGAAGTGAAGGTAATGAACAGGCACAACGTGAGTTAATCTAGGGCCGTATTTTAAAAAGAAAAGTGAAGTTCTGGGCCAAACCATTTGCACCATAGGGAAGAAATACAAATTCCAAAAAATTCCCTTTGAAATAAATGGGTATTTTAACTCTTTGAGTGCTAGAGAGGTCTCCAACACATTGCTGAGCAATGCGTTGGAGACCTCTCTGGCATTCAAGGGGTTAAAACCCCCATTTAAATCAATTGGAATTTTTAGTTCTCCCCTATTGTGCAAATGGTTTGCCCCAGAAATCCTCCACTTTTTGTATCCCCACATTAGGAATCGCGCAGTGTGCCAGGACGCCTTCTGTCCTTAGGAAAGTTTAGGATGGCGTCACTTTGTAGTTTTCTCCTACTGAATTCCTCCTTAACCCCTTGTATAACTCTCTCCTGCTTTTGCCAAGTGTTCTTTGCTGAATTTACAGTGGTAACCAGTCCCATGTGCTTCATCAGGCTGGCTAATAAGTGAATCAAAGGCTGAATGATTCCTGAAGCTAATGGGAAATTAAATGTTATCCAAACATCTGGAGCAATATGTTGTCATTGGGTAGTTTTACTTAGGCTAAATGCGCACTCTGATACAAAAGGCACATTATAACTGATACTGATACCAAGCTGATTTAAAGTGATAGTAATACTTCAAAATTACTATCCCTTATATTGAAGCCCTTGTAAAACTGAATAAAATGCCACCAGCGGCATCTCTCAAACCTTTATGGTTTGCAAAACAGCCTCTTTTAAACTTCGCTCCCCCTGCCTCTCCGCTGACGTCAGCAGTTTTGCTGCAGCAGGGAAATCTGGTCCCCGGACCAGCGGAGGGTCTTTAGCACAGCCGAGATCTCGTTATAGAAAACAAGATTCTTCATTAAAACGGTCTTCTATGTGTGCTTGGTTACCAAGCACACTAGGAAGACCGTTTTAGTGAAGGATCGTTTCTTCTGTAACGAGATCTGGCTCTACTGAAGAGCCTCCGCTTGATACAAAGAAGGGATTTCCCTTCTGCAGCAAGAACGCTGACATCAGCGGAGATGCAGGGGGGAGCGAAGTTTAAAAGCGGCATAAAGGTTTGAGAGATGCCACTGGTGGCAATTAATTTAGTTTTACAAGGGCTTCAATATATGGGATAGTAATTTTGAAGTATTACTATCCCTTTAATAAGAAAGTACTTTTTGGGGCAAGCCAACTAAAGTCCACTAGGTATAAAGGAGAAGTAAACCCTTTTGATAATAACTCCTACATATCTGACTATGGCCAGTAAAGCCTTATGGCCCAAATGAATTTGCCTTTTTGTCTTTGATCTAGAGATATTTTCATGGATGTCGTCTCCATGGAAGAGGACATGACAAATTGATGGCAAACTGAAGCAGGTAGACCGCATGAGCCTACCTAACGTTTTAAGGATTAAGGTGTGCACAATGTATTGTTTCCCATGAGCTGCACAGCTCCTAAAGGGTTACAATTACTATGCACAGTGACCACAGTTTGAGGTCCTATGACTTTTAACCCCTTGAATGCTAGGGAGGCCTTCAACATATTGCTTCAGAATTTGTTGGAGGAATCTCTGTCATTCAAGTGGTTAAAAGCCCCATTTAAATCAAAGGGAATTTGGGGAATGTTTATTCGTCCTCGTCGTGTCGTAGGATTCCCCTATTTACTTTTATACATAAGACAAAATTATTATGCATTTGTTGTTGATCTATAGAACAATGGATGATTTGTGTCCTAGTTACTACTGAAATGCCAGCGCTTACATATTCTAGGGCTAGCGATCTTTATAGGTTATCATGAGGAGAAGAGCAGATACCGACTACAAGAAATGTGTCCTTGGAAAGTAAGCAGATTATCATGGGACCCATTTGAAGTCCAGCTGAAACAGGAAATACTGCATAACTCTTTTGAATGATAGCAGGGTCTCAAAGTAATTACTTCCTATCCAAATGTATCATGCATTTATTTAACAGCACATGAAACAAGAAATGAAACACCTGTTTTGCAAAATGTGTTTGAGTTTTTTGGAAAGATGCGGTATCATGCAAATAATGAATTTACAGAACCATTTTGTTTATGTATATTTCTTTGCTACATACATGCACATACATGTGCATTCACAGAGGCATATACACAAGTATGTATAAAGACACACACATATACATACAAATGTACGCAGACACACAACAACTACACAACAACATGCTTATATATACACACATGCACACACACACACATATATATATATATATATGTATATATATATACACACACAAACTCACTCACATACACAAAGACGTGCACACACTTACTTTTATACACAGGCACAAACATAACCCCAGCAAACAACACAGCTATGGATTCAATGTATTAACTGTTTTAACTGTTATAACTGTTTTAACTGTGAATTCTGTGTCCTTGTGCTCAGAAATGCTTCAGACTTGAGAAAGGGAGTTTAACCCTTTGAGTGCCAGATGGGTACGCAATGCATTGCAAAGCAATGCATTGCATACCCCTCTGGCATTCAAAGGGTTAATCCGAAAGCATGTCTATCCAAAATTCTGTTAGTCCAATAAAAAAGGTATTACAAGATATTAATTTTGTTTGTTATTTTACATCTACATCACTGGACTAATACGGCTACAATCTTAACTCATATATATATATATATATACTAGTTGAACAGCCCGTTACACAGGCCACAGTGTCACAGCCACCCGGTTGCAGGGCAGCCATACGCAGTAGAGACTGGCCGCGCCACAGCTGATACAGAGCTGGACACTCCTTCGGAGCGCCCAGCTCTGTAACAGCCGCAGCGCGGGCAGTCTCTACTGTGCATGACTGCAGCACGCGCAGCAGTGTCTACTGCGCATGTCGCGGCATTACACACGATTTACCGAATTATTATATAGGATATATATATAAATATATATATATAATAGTTGAAGAGCCCGTGCACACAGGCCACAGTGCCACCCAGCAATGGCCGCAGTGCAGTCATGCGCAGTAGAGACTGCCTGTGCCGTGGCTGAGAACGGAGCGAGGCACTCAGAATTCAGACTGCATCCTGGAGAAGGATTATAGCATAATATTCGCCTCTGTGTCTTTAATAAAATTCTGACTTTCCGTCACCATCGTTAGGAAAATCCACAAATTTTTCATATAAAAAAAGTGTAATATTTGCATTACCTTAACTGGTTGGATGCTAGAAAGGTCTCCAACGCATGGCAAAATAATACGTCGGCAACCTCTGTAGCATTCAAAGGGTTAAATACTTGCTAAGATAACCTTTAGTTACATTAGAAAACATCAGAGAGAGTACAGTATTGCAGCCATGTGAAAACGATTAATGGAATATTTGTTCTTTTGGTAAACTGATACTTAATAGGCCCGAGAAGGGCTGAGATGAAATATTTTCAGATACTATTGCTATTTATCTCACTTGGCATGAAAGCACTTCATGCACTGAAAGTTTTAGGAATTAAATATTCCCCTTTATTACACGAGCTTAACCTCGGCGGGTAGGAATGCCCTGCATTTTTATTTGCTGCTCCGCTTTCCAATGGTAAGAAAAAACTGTAAACTATGAATGCAAAGCACGTGAACGAATGTAAATTTGTATATTAACCCTTTGAGTGCCAGTGGGGTACACAACGCATTGCTTTACAATGCGTTGTGTACCCCTCTGCCACTCAAAGGGTTAAATTAAAGTGTAAGTGTCACCTGGAACCAAGTGTACTGTGTTTTACAAACCCCCCCCCCCCCACAAATCTGCTTATATGTTGTCCTTGCCATTTTTCTCTAAAATAAATAGCTTTTGTGAATATTAAAGGTTAACATTCACATTAGAAAAACTTTTGTCCATGGGGTTTAAACAGCACAACTATATTAGCGTTTTTTTTTTTTGTTTTTTTTTTAATTTACTCACCTACTATTGAAGATACGAAGAGTTAAAAACGGGAACTTTCACGGCACCCTGTTTGTGTGGCAAAACGGTGCAGGACTTCCCACCTCCACCCAGCTGCCCAAGGGAGCTTGTTCACTCTTTCATTCGTGGTTGCATTAATGTGGACTGTCGTTACAGCAAGCTCCGTTTACCATGCTACTGAGATTGCAAGCTCAATAGCATGGCAAATGGAGCTTGCTGTAATGATAGTCCACATAAATGCCACCACGAAGGGAAGTATGAACACGCTCCCTGGGGCAGCTGGGAGGGAGGTGGGAAGTCCTGCACCGTTGTGCTGCACATACAGGGTGCAGAAGAACGCGAAAGTGCCCGATTTGAACTCTGCATATCTTAAATTGTAGGTGAGTAAATTTTTAAAAAAAGCCAACACTAATATTGTTGTGCTGATTAAACCCCATGGACAAAAGATTTCTTAATGTGAATGTTCCCCTTTAATTCTGGTGGCACTGCATGCAAATCGCCAGCACAGTATGCTAATTAGCTGTGATCAAAGCCACACTTATCTGTTCTATGAGAAATGCCCCCCCCCCCCCAGTGTGTATGTTCTGGTTACATTCATTCATAGCACACTTGGGGGGAATGTACAAATATGATTATGAACTCAAAGCGGAACTACCACCGCAAAACAACTTTAGCTTAAATAACTCCCCATCTGGCAACTAGCTGCTCAGTAGCTCTAGTCACCAGAATTATTACCTTATTCATTAGATTTATCCTTTCTTCCACGGGCGACAGGCAGGACGGATTGCGGACATCTTGCCATAGTGATGTCCGCACGCCTGCTCTGTCAGTGCCTTCCGGAGCCAAACGGCTCCTAGCAACGCCTAGCAGAGCCGGCTGGGACTGACAGAGCAGGCGCGCGGACGTCACTATGGCAAGATTTCCGCGATCCGTCCTGCCTGTCAGCTGGGGAAGAAACGATAAATCTATTGAATAAGGTAATAATTCTGGCGACTAGCTCTACTAAGCAGCTAGTCGACAGATGGGGAGTTATTTAAGCTAAAATTGTTTTGCGGTGGTAGTTCCGCTTTAATGGGAACATTCTAGAAGACATTGCTGGGAAAAGTTTGGGGAGTATTTGTAAACTGCAAACTTGGATGTGATCAGTGTTACAAAGCAGTATAAAAAGCAAACAAAATACTATCCTGCTTAAAAAGAGCAGTGTAGTTTTAGGAACCTGGCTTTAAGTCTATGATATATTGGCAGCAATTGCAGGGAAAGGCAATACAATTAATTAAGAGAATGGATGAATTTAAGTGTGAAGAACACCTTCCAATATTGGGTTATTTACTCTACAGAAAAGATACCTAAGAGGGGATCTTGTATACAAGGATTCCTCAAATTAACTTCTCATTCCAAGACTTGATCAAATAACGAGGGGCCAGAGGAAAGCATGTTTAAACTTCAGCTGAGGAAGGTGTTCTTCATAGTAAGGTCTGTTAAACTGTGGAATTGTAGGCCTAGGAATGTGGTGATGGCAGATATATTAGATACATTCAAGTTATAGCAGAAGGGGACATTATGTGTTAGTACTCTGAACAGGATGTTTTGGTACATAGAGTAAAACCCATATGTTGGAGTTGTGGAGGATTATGTACATCTTGTTTTCTGTGGCAAAGGTTGAACTTGATGGACTTTTTTCAACCTAATTTATCATGTAACTAGAATTTTGAGCAAAAAAACAGACACTGGAATGGATTTTCTAGCTGTACAACTGCCTAACGCCAATTTATTAAGCTACTTGCACTAAAAAGTCTTTGTTTAACCCCATCCCGACAATGGACGTACATGTACGTCCCGCAGAATCTGCCACTTAGTAACAGAGGACGTATATGTACATCCAGGAAGTCGTTGAAGGTAATGAGGTAAAAAAGTTCGGCGGGCGTTAAGTACTGTCACTAAAGGGTTATTACCACCTGAGCCAAGGGGAGGACTGTGGGGAAGAGAATGTGCATATTGATGGGTTATTTCTGTTTATGCCTTGTGCAACAGCATGTATAAAACAACATGCAGATAGAATTGTGTAAGTACTCCATTTTTCTGTTCATACTATGTGACAGGCATAATGGGTTTGCTAGCATTAAAGTCTTAACAATGGCAGAATCTGGCCACCAGAGTGCACTACTGGGATCATTCACTATATTTATACCCAGAAGAGCACCCACTGGCAGCTTTGCTGGCAAATTCTTACATTGACACCGCTGTACCACCAACAAATAAAAGTTTAATTTCCCCAAATCTATACTACAAACAAATGGCAAGTACAACATAGGGACAGTTTTAGATTCTGAATGAACTAAACAAGTTCACTTTATCCTTGGCAGATAGGAATGCTCTGCTTTGTTTCATAGCGGAGAAGGGAAGTATATTTCAAAGGAGTAGAAATATTAGGACAAGAGGTCATAGTCTAAAACCAGTGGGACAGAGACTGAGATATAATGTAAGAAAGTTTTACTTCACGGAGAGGATAGTAGATAAGTGGAATAGCCTACCAGCAGAAGTGGTAAAGGTTAATACAGTGATGGAATGTATGAATGTATGGGATAGGCATGAAGCTATCCTGAACATAAGAAAAGACCATGGACCAAATAAGGTTTGAGGTTTTTACAGTAGGAAAATGGACAAACTAGATGGGCTGAATGGTTCTTATCCGCCACAAAATTCTGTTTTTATGCAAAGGTTATACATTTTGAAATGAAAAAGGTAATGCATTAAGATATCTGTAACTTGAGAGATCTTAGCACTAGATGGGCCAAATGGCTCTTATCGGCTGTCAAATTCTATGTTTCTATGTTTCTTTGTGTTTGAATTTCCTACGGTGGAAAAATATATGGTAATCTAAAAATGCAAAACTCAGGGACTAATTTAAATGTGTATATTAATGCATTTAATTGAAGTAAAAATAAAGTCCTGCTACATTACAGTCAGACGATATGCACAATTTAACACTACCAAATTCTAAAAACAACAACATGCCTTTCTGCCTTTCAACAAGTTACTGTCATTTAATGTAGTGTGGGTGGTAAATCCGTGATGTAAAATGATCTATTTGGTTTAAGGCTTTAACTAGTCTGGCACTTAAGCAGACTGGAGGTAGTGTATAAACCCAGGTGTGCCCTGCATCCAAATCAAGGTTACAAAAAAGAGCTTGTTTTAGCTGGGTTAATCTTAACCCTTTGAATGGCAAAGGGGGACGCAACATGTTGCAAAGCAACGCGTTGTGTACCCTTCTGTCACTCAAAGCGTTAAAGGCCTCAGTAAAAGACTATGAAAATGAACCGTACCAATTCTGAAGCAAAGAGACTTAATCACATGGGTGAAATTAAAAGTCCCATCATCCACACTGATTGAGAATGGGTTTTTAACATTCTGGATAATAGAGAACATTCAAGAAGATAAAACCCCTATTTAAAGGGATAGTAATGTTTCACAAAAATGCAGCTCCAATTAATCTTCATAGTATTTGGGCCATGGAGGGTGTTATTTCAATACTGACAGAGTTGTAGTTCAAGAGTAATTGAATGATATATAGTTTCCCCCTCCCATCCCTTTTACTAATGTAACACTGCTCACCTCAAATGTGGAATCTCATCTCTTGATCAGACAGGTCGCAGCAAGGGACAATCTTCTTACTGTGAACATAAGGAAAACCCTGCCCCCCTTGACAGGTTTTTCAGGTTTTTCCTTATGCTAATTGAAGATTGTCCCTCTTTGTGATCCATCCGGACAGTCTTGCTGCTCTGAGGTGATCAGTGTTACATCAGTAAAAGGGGCGGGAGGGGATACATTATCATTCAATTACTCTTGAACTACAGCTCTGACAGTATTGAAATAACACTCTCCATGGCCCAAATACTATGATGATTAATTGGGGCTGTTTTTTTTGTAAAACATTACTATCCCTTTAAATCAACACAAATTTGTATCTGTCTGTTACAGTCCAGAATTACTCCAGCTCTTCTTATATATCAAGCGCTATGTTATTGTATCTAGACTTCACTTCTAGATTATACATTATATGGTTTCTGTCACTTGAAGGATGGGGTTTGGCATCACTGCTATGATTAACCCTTTGAGTGCCAGAGGGGTATCCAACGCATTGCCGAACAATGGGTTCAATACCCTCTGGCACTTAAAGGGTCAAAGAGCAGAATGAAGGTGGGAATGCCACCCATCTCATTTTACTACTCTGAAGGGAAAACTATGTTGAAAAAACTGTTTAGTTTGTACCTTTAACCCAACGCATCACGTTGCAATGCATTGGGTACCTTTCTAGCACTCAAAGTGTTAAATGAACACTAGCACATACTAAAAACAAACCCTGACTTATCTTTAACCATGCCCAATATTCTAATGCGTAGAAAATCAGGTCTGTGTGATCTGGTTCCCCAACATGAATCGTTAATCGGCGCTGGATATCATGTTCCCTGAAGGGAAAAGGTTTCTTCAAAGTTAGACTCCAGGACCCCAAACTCCTCCCACTTTTTCCCACCTAAGAATACTTCTAAAAGAGGAGTTTGCAATGTGGACTCCAGCATCAAAGAATCATATTATCCACTATGAATTGAACGTTCATTTTAGGCAAGCCAATACACTCAGAATTGGTCTATAGTAGCCATTAACAGTTTATGTATATAATAATAATAGGTGAGCACTAATACATAAGAGTATATGTGAAAACAACAGGTGAACTAAATAAAGTGATAATCTCTATGTGAGAATGTTCTACATTGTCTAAGTATAAGTGTACAATACCTTATATACATCTACCTGACGCATTTTATGATCTCAAGTTGTTATTTTTCTCTTCTTCATTAGCGCTCGCCTATTATCATTTTTCATTAACAGTTTATGCTCAGATTACATTAAGTGTGTGGGGGTTATTATTAGGAAACGGGTGATTTATTTTTATTTATTTATTTGTATTATCTATCTATCTATATATATATATATATATAATATATAAGAGAAGTGGTCATGCTACTCTACAGATCTCTGGATAGACCTCACCTAGAGTATTGTGTACAGTACAGGAGACCCCATCTCCAGAAGGATATAGATAATCCAAAGAAAATTCAAAGAAGGGCTACTAAAATGGTGACTGGTTTACAGGAAAATAAATATCAGGATAGATTAAAGGATCTGAATGTGTATAGCTTGGAGGAGAGAAGAGAGAGGGGATATGATAGAAACATTCAAATACATGAAGGGATTCAACAAAGTACAGGAGGGAAGTATATTTCAAAGGAGTAAAAATGTTAGGACAAGAGGCCATAGTCTAAAACTAGAGGGACAGAGATGTAATGTAAGAAAATTTTAGTTCACTGAGAGGGTAGTAGATAAGTGGAATAACCTACCAGCAGAAGTGGTAGAAGTTAATACAGTGACAGAATTTAAGCATGCATGGGATAGGCATAAGGCTGTCCTTAACATTAGAAAAGACCAAGGACCAAATAAGGTTTGAGGTTCTTACAGTAGGAAAATGGACAGACGAGGTGGGCCGAATGCATACCTCACAACATTTCAAATTGCCAAAGAGGGACACTTGTGTTTTAGGTGGTGTTGCTTGGGGAGTGGCTGGTGGGCGGGGCATTAGCGGGAATTTTTAGGCTATTACATGACCTATTGACACCTCCTTGTGTAACCTAATAAATGACATAACAAGACCAAAATATTTTATTTACACATATACTGACATTTAAACAAACAATAATGTGAGTTATATTGTTGTAGAGCAATGTGATAGACTTGTATACATACCAAGCAATCTGATCTCCTAAAAAGAGGGACATCAGGGTGGGAAAGAGGGACAGAGGGATTTGGGTCTAAAAGAGGGACTGTCCCTCCTAAAGAGGGACACTTGGGAGATATGCGAATGGTTCTTATCTGCCGTCAAATTGTATATTTCTAATGTGATTCCATTTAAACCCATACTACAAAGAAAGTTGTAGCATGTTACATGTTTCTGTGAAAAGCACTGAACACAGAGATGCGGACCTGTGGTTATACTTCATGCATTGTGGTGGCTGCTACATTGTTGCCCATATAGAAGGGGCCTTACAGTTAATTCCATGCATTGTACATAAAGGGTGTCTTTTTTCTCTCTCTTTTTTTCTTTCTTTCATTATGTTCTTTTGTTCAGCTTCATTGCTATCTAATCTTGTAATCTGTGTCTGCTTCTCTTTGCTAAAATAACCCTTGCAGTGTGGTGACAGTATATGACAGAGGTGCTAATCCCCTTCCCCGTAAATGTCCATTAACCATCATGGTTCATTGTATCTCTAAGACAAGCATAAAGGATGAGTCCTGAATAGTCCCATGCATTGTATTGTATACAGCCATTAAGCAAGATAAAATCTGAAGAGGTTTCCTTAGCAGAGTGGGAGAGATAAGGATACTACTACTCATAAACAAACATATTGGATGATGAAGACTTTTCTAAGACATTGATTGAAATGCTTTAGACATGTCTTGAGCATCAAAGGGGTTAGGAAATAATAATAAAATACAAAAAAAAGTGTGAAAACTAGCCTACAACACTTACAGTTTTTTTGTTTTTTTTAAACCTGTGAGGGCCTGAAGGGTGTACAAAGCATTGGTTTGCAATGTGTTGGACATCGCTCTAGAACTCAAAGGGTTAAGGTAAATTGATGGAACTTTAAAAATCAAATCACCCAAGATCTAAATGGAATATATCATGAAATTTATATTAATATGTTCCTGTGTATGTAGAAAGCCATACTTTGTTTTTTTTTTTCTAAGTAAAACAGTCTTGCTGTGTATGTGCAAAGCCAGCCAGTCCCATGGGACAGATTAAATTAGCACGTAGGCCGTATTTTGCCCATCTCTGATCTGATGGGTTCTCAATGAACCAATAGGAAATGCATTCTGGTTGGCACCAGTAACTAAAGCATAGCTCATAAACCTCAAGGATCCTGCCGGACCCTCACAGTATAGGGTCTGGGACAGTAACCCATTTTCATGCTTTGGAATTGGGCTCCCTCAGTCATACTGGAGTTGTGGAGGTCTGTCCTACTGTTTCCAGGTAAAGAGCTTCATCCTTTGTTTTCCCCAGCACCCGAAAGTGTGGCAGTGGGCAAAAGCACTTGGGCTCCCCAAATACATGGCCACACGGGCTAGGAAATGGGAGGGGTTCAGTAAGGGATAGAAGCCTGTGGATCAGACAGCTGCATGGGTACGCATGACTGCTGCAATGATCACTGTTTGTTTGTTTTTTAACTTAAATAGTCTTAAAGGGATAGTAATACTTAATATGTAAAATAATATATATTGTAGTGTTTATCACCCTCAGTAAAAAAGGGTACACTCACTTCTGAAAGGTGTTTTATTCAATAGTTATTACAGCTCAAAATTTAATTTTTTAGGTGCAATATCACAGTGGGCTGAAATTGTACAGTGGAGCTGTTGTTACACCATCCTATGGACAGCTCTGGTCCATAGACCATAAATCTCCATAGGATGGTGTAGCAACAGTGCTACTGTACAATTTCAGGCCACTGTGATACTGCACCTAAAAAAATTCAATTTTGATCTGTAATAACTTTTGAATAAAACACCTTTCAGCAGTGGGAGTACTCTTGTTTTACTCAGGGGAATAAACCCTACAGCATATTTTTTTCTTTATATTTTAAGTATTACTATATACCTTTAATTTTTTGTTTGTAGGTGCTGGAGGGGATAATTTTGGGCATGTTTTTACCCTAATATCACTGGCTGACCTGATGCACATGGGTGCTGCAGTAGTTAATTTTTACAGTTCAAGGCTGCTGCACACCCAGTAATAACCCTTTGAGTGCCAGAGACGTATGCAACGCATGCCTCTGGCGCTCAAAGGGTTAACTGTTAATGTAACAAAGTCATTGTACTGGCATTTTAATTCTATGTACAGATATATATGTGTTTATCTATCTGCACATAAGAGTGGTCATAATGTGCTTCCTTGTGGCTTAGTGGCCATTTATTTGTAGCCCAGCGTCACTTTCTGTCACAGCAGTCAATGGACAAGTCTCCCTCTTGTCTATACATTACATAGACCCTAGTTTTTCAGCCTGTGGTACTTGTACCTCTGAAGGTATTTGGAAGATAGGGGTATGCCCCAGCATGATTATGTAAGTGATGACAGGGGCTATTCTTCCATAATGTCATGGGACTGAAGGGCAACCCATCCTCATACCTGGGAACTCTCCAGTTTTGCCCCGGAGACTCCGGATTTCAAAGTGAATTACCGGGTCTATGGGGCAATGTGTGAATCACCGGGTGGGCAGAGTTTAAGTAGAAACTCTGCCCACTTGTGCTCCATTCCGCCCGGTTCCTCCCACTCCCCGCCCTCTTACAGCCATTTTGAGGTTTTTTTGTGGGTTTTTTTGTCCTGCCCCCCATGACTAAGCCCTGCCCCTTTTATGACGCGATTCGCGTCATTTTCCTCCCCCTGGGCACTGACAGGGTTACCCTCCGGGTAGCCCTGTTTCAAAAGTTCCCAGGTATGCCCATCCTATATTGCTGGCAGGTCCTCCGGCTAAGGGTCTTTGTATTGAAACCTATGCAGCTCATATAAGTTTAAGGTTTCAAAAAGTTACCACGACCACTTGCCCATTTGGTCACCTGCACATGCACAATGCCATGAACAGATAGGAGGCCCCTGAAACAATTATGTGGGAAGACGACAAGCAGCATTGTGGGAAAAAGCTGGAGCCAATCTGACTGGGTGTATGTGTGTGTGAGTGTGTGGGGAGGGGGGGGCACTGCTCACTCTGCCTCCCTTTTTCCATTGTTGTGGGGCAGAATTTCTTCAGCCTTGGTGAGTTCTCCTGCCCTCTGTATTCATCTGTAGGAACCCATGCAATTAAGAATGCAGAGTTTGAGAGACTGTGTGTATGTTTGTGAAAGTTCATGTTTGTAAGAGCGTGCATGAATTTGGGAGACTGAGTATGTGTGTATTAGTTTGTGTATATGTGTGTGTCTTTGAGACTATACCGTACCTGTGTGTGATAGAATACGTTTTTATGTTGAGTCTGAGAAAATATGTGTGTGAGAATCAGTGTGTGTGTGTGTGGTAATGTGAAAGAGTGAAAGTGCCTGTGTGTGAGATTGCATTTAGAGATTGTCTGAGTACGTGATTGTATGTGTGCTCGTTTGTAAGGAACCAAAACCATGGGAGAGCGATGCCAATCAACAGTGATGTCATCAACATGGCAGCACTCTCCCCATATACATCAGACAGCAACCAAGGTATGTTTGGCCAATAAAAGTTATTTCTAAACACTAATAATGTACATTTCTTTAATTGTGCTATGGGACAAATCAGTGGGGGTTGAAACACATGTAGGTGAAAGTTCAGCTTTAAGGTTAGAGTGCGGCCCTTCAGAGTTCAGGGGTCACATATATGACATCACTAAGGCAGCTTGTCACTGCTGTAAAGGTTTTCAAAAACTGCACCACGGTGGAGAGAAATAAACAATCCCCAAGATTAGTCATCTTGAATGCTAGAGAACTCTCCAACGCATTGAAGATCTCTCTAGCACTCAAGGGGTTACAATCCTCATTAAATCAATGTGAATTTCCATCTCCTCCTATGGCGCTTTGATCTGCTCCACAATAGCCCCTCTGTAGTTCATTATGCACCATTGGTTTGAATGCAGGAAATCCAATTGCTTTTTGGAGTCAGGAAATATATATTTTTTTACCCATTTAAGATCAATTAAAAAATGACTTCAATTGGGTTTTGTTTGCCTTTCCCTGGATCAACATTTCTAGCCAACGTTAAAGTGGACCTATTACTTTAAAAAGCTTTGCCGATTAATTCAAAATGAAAAGTTTACTTTCCATTATGATTTTATTCTAAGATGCACCGTTTCAGCCTAACAAAGTGGTGAGAGGTGATTTTCTGGACGTGAGTAATTCATTATTCAGCTTCATCTGTCCAAGTCAGAAAACAAAGCTCTGTCAAGATTACATTTCCCAACTACTAAGTTAAAGTTCTGTGAAACAAAAAGCACAAAGTATAGACCTTAAACAGATGCATTTAAGACTAAAAGTTGTATAGGTTTTAACAGTTCCATTTTAAACCTGATGAACTCATATTTTTGTAACCTTGTAAACAATCTATTTCACAATATAAGTTGAAAGAGCAATAAACCTGTCTGATTAGCCACCCATCATGGTGTAACCAGCAAATTCATGAAACGCGTCAGGAAGGAGGATCTGTACCCTCTAGCACTATACTTCTCACTCTCTCGACTTATGCAAGTTTACGCTTCTTACTTAGATTGAATTTGTAATAAATCACAGTAATAAATGAAAGCTATGGAATAATGAGCTTTATGTACAAAAGCAAACAGAAGCAATGCCGTGGCAAACCCGCTGAACTACATGATAAAACTAAAAAGTCCCATTGTTTGAAACTGGGCTTTTAAACCCAAGAATGCTAGAGAGAACTCCAACGCAACCTCTCAAACATTCTAGGGGCTAAATGGGAACAATCACCTCCTCGAAAGTCCTTCTTATTTGAATCTTGCTGGCCAATAAATGTTCATAGCGGTTGTCTTTTTTAAGAATGCTGTATTAACGGAAATATAAGCTTTAGAATCGAACCGCATGACGTCACTTCAGCACTGGTGGTGGCACGCTCTGCCCCAAAGCCTGTCAGTCATTGCTTCATCCACTATCCAGTAGTTCCCCGTTGCCACCTCCTCCTCTGATGGAGGACTCCAGTATGTGACCTAGCGCGCTCTCTCATTGGCAATCAATGATGTGACGTGCCAGGACTGCCACCTTACTTTAACGTCCAGACAGGCGTGGTGGCACGTCACATGGCGCTAAAGAATTAATGCCTGGTCTGCTGTGTAACTGCAACTGAGATCAATGTGAATGACTATAAATGTACTAAACCAGCCAGTAAACAGTGCAATTCCTGCTTTATTAACCTCTTAAAGGGGAACTTTCATTTCATACATTTTTTTACCATAGGTTTGGTTAATAAACTACTATTAGGAATTTTTTTTTTTTTTTTTTTTTTTTTTTTTTTACAAAATGTACGTACTTTTAAAGATATTTCATCTTCAAGCTGTGCGGTCAGTGTAATGCAGCCCGCTAAATCTTCAGCACATCTCTTCTTGACTTCCTATTACTCCTCCCACCTCCCTCCTGGCTGACCCAGGGAGTGAGTACATGCTTCCCTTCGGTGTGGTGTGAATGGCTTCTATCGTTACATCAAGCTACGATTAGCATTATACTGAGGTTGCAACCTCAGTATAATGGTTACCGGAGCTTGATGTAAGGACAGAAGCCATTCACACCACACTGAAGGGAAGCATGAACAAACTCCCTGGGGCAGCTTTGCCGAATATTCAGCGTGTCCGTTATGCAGAAGTGCACAGCAAAGAAGATACAATATCTGTACATTTAGAAAAAAAAACAACTTTCCTAATACTACTTTATTAACTAAACCTATGGTAAAAAAATCGTATGAGGGGTGTGCAGTGCATTGTGAAGCATCCTTAAGGGGTTATGCCTTTGAGTGCCAGTGGGGTATGTAATGCATAGCTTTGCAATGCATTGCATACCCCTCTGGCCCTCAAGGGGTTAAAGGAATAGTGAACTTTTATCATGAAAAAAAAAAGTTATTCTGTAGGGTTTTCCTGCTGAGTAAAACAAGGATACTGCTACTATTGGGAGATGCTTCTTTCCAAAGTTATTACATTTCATACTGTTGGTTTTTTTTTCATTTGTTTGTTTACATACTAACAGTGACACCTGTTGTCCAGAGAGTTCACAGCAATTTCCAGGAAGTGTTCTATTGGATGCTGTAGAAGAGATGAGCCTCGGGCTACGCCTCTCCATAGAATGCCGTACCAACTGCTACATCACTTTGTGACAGACTGAAATATTATAACTTTTTAAATAAACCAGCTGCCAGAAACAGGAGTGCAGGAACTCAAAGGGTTAATAAAACTTTACTGTTGCTTTTAACTATTGAACTATATTTTTTTTATATACAAAATATATATAAGCTACGGAAAAACAATATATAAACCTGTGAATAACTCAAATATATATGGCTTTTAACCCTTTGAGTGTGCTGCAATGTGATGCGTACCCCTCTGGCACTCAAAGTGTTAATTAAAAGTGTCTTTTCTTCTACAATGGAAAATACTCTGATACTCTTTGTGAAATAAAAAAATAGCTTCTTTGTACATTTTGTAAATGTGTTTTTAGTACGATCTCTGTAACAAACTGATTAAAATAGTACAATGAAATGAATCTACTGTTGATATATTTTGGGCACAGGGAGTGGAATGACTGCTGACATACCGCTGGCTTAGCTGACTATATTGCCAGTGTCCTAAAGCCTTCATAACCTCAACTAAAAGCTGTCATTGACCGCAATTTTTAGAACAGTCAAAAGCCACTATTCATAAAACAGTTATTTAAAAACAGCACAATATTTCTTCTGCCAAATTGCCATCCTGGCTAAAGTGTAGATGACTACGGCAGCTAATTAGTTTCACACACAATCATTTGGAGTTGCTAACAATCTGCTTTTGTTTTATTGCAGAACCACTGTGCAACCATAATAATTATTCAATCCCTTTGATGCCAAAGAGGTATCCAATGCATTGGAAATGAATGCACAGGAGACCTCTTTAAAATCCAAGAAATTAAAGACATAGTAATACTTAAAAATGACTAATCCCTATATTGCAGTCATGTTAAAAAGAAATGTATTGCCCCAAGTGTCATCTCTCAAACCTTTCTGGTTTTAGAGATAATCGCTCCTAAAGTTTCCCCCCTTCTTCCCCTTTGCCCCGAAGTCAGCTTTCTAGCTGACTTCAGGGAAGCCTGTCGTATGACCGTCAGGCGGCTCTGCAGCACAGCCAAAATTGCATTAATAAAAAAGAAATCTTTTACTGAAATGGTCTTCTACGTGTGCTTGGTTTGCAAGCACATGTAGAAAACCGTTTTAGTGAAAGATTTTTATTTTATTAATGCGATCTCAGCTCTTCTGCAGAGCCACCTGATGATCGTAAGACCGGATTTCCCTTCAGTCAGCTACAACGCTGACTTCGGGGAAGGGGGAGGGAGAGGGCAACTTTAGGAGCGATTATCTCTCAAACCATAAAGGTTTGAGAGATGACACTGGGGGCAATACATTTATTTTTAACATGACTGCGAAATAGGGATTAGTCATTTTTAAGTATTACTATCCCTTTAACACCTTAAAGGGGAACATTCAACTCTTAAAATTTCTTTACCATAGGTTTAGTTAATAAAGTAGTATTGGTAAAGATGTTATTTTTTTCTAAATGTACCTGCTTTTAACCCTTTAAGGTCACTTAAGGACCACTGAACTTTTTTTTTTTTTTTTTTTTGCGAATCCGATTCCGGACTCCCAGAAAGACGTGCAGCCACGCGGGGAGCCTGGAATTCCATGACGGTCCTTAACGGAAAACAAGCCATGACGATCCTGGACCTTCACGGGTCCTTAAGGGGTTAAAGATATTTCATCTCTAAGCTGTGCACTTCCACATAATGTGGCACCCTCAATCTGTGGCACAGCTCTTATTCTCCTCCGCCTCCCTCCAAGCTGCCCCAGGAAGCGCATTCACGCTTCCCTTCGGTTTGGTATAAATGGCTTCTATCGTCTAAGCTCCGGTTAGCATTATACTGAGGTTGCAATCATGAGTAAGCGTTGAATACGTGAAATGAGTTGATCAAGGGCCAGTGGCATGTTGATCATGATTAAGCACTGAATACATGGCATGTTCTGCCCTCTCATACATGGACTGAGGTACTTTCATGAATTTACATGATATATATCTCAATAAAGGATTGCTGTTTTTAACATCCACATAATCCATTGGAAATATTTGTGTTAGTGTACGTATCTGGTGGGGTTCATAGGGAAGACCTAGGTAGCACACACGACCTTTGGTACAGACATATGCGGATATAGCATGAGGAGTTAAATGCTGCCATTGGTTTTATGATTACTGTGAACCCATGCATGGTTTGAGCCACTGAAACTTCTATGCATTATTGAAAGTACGGCTAAGGCAAGAAGTTCTTTAATCAGCATGCTCTACAAATTTAACTCCAAAGCTAGTTTTCCACAAAAAAAAAAGTTTAATACAACATATGAGTTGTTGAAAGCTCTTTCAAAATCACCAAAGTTGTCTTTAGGTGATAGCGTCCCTTTAATGCTGCCTTTGCATAGATTATATAATACTTTGTATACCCCATTTAAACGACTTCCTCCTTTAGAAGCTGTTTCAAATTAAATGTATGTGGCTCTGTGCATATCTTAATCTTTCAAATCTAGCTCCAGCAGTCGTGAAGACTGTGCTACTGTTTTGGAACAGAAAAGGTATGTCAGAAAGAACTTGTCCCAGGGGATTTTTCTGAATATGTTTATTAAATACAAAGTTGAAGACTGTAAAGACTCTTACAAAAAGCAAATAAGAGACTTCAGTGTGAAAACACAGCTAGGTACAAACCTACAAAGAACACAGAAGGAAATTGGCAGGTCGACCTCTCTGTGGGTAGCACAATAAATTCCCATAGAGGGGGGAGGTTGGGATTTTAAACATTGGGACCATGGTTTTTAAGGAAGGTTCTTAATGCATCCAATCTTTGTCGACCTTAAAAACCTTCTGCGGTGGCTGTTTATTTACAAACTTACACTGAATGTAAAGACGATGTGGTTTTCTAAATAAAGGGTTTTAACAAAAATCCCGTTGTTACTACTATACAATTATAAAAAGGAAACGCTTGCTGATACTAACACTTATGATACTGCAGCTCTCCAATGGACTATGTTGACAACTGTAGTGCAGCAGTGGTTGAAGAGCCATGGGTTTGCCATTCATTTAATATTTAGGATAATTCTGGGGCAAAGCAACGTCACAAGAGAGCGCAAGCACTTTCTCAAAGCATGTGTTGTGTACCCTTCTGGCACTCAAAGGGTTAAACTTTGAACGTAACCCCATTAAATGCTAGAAGGGCATAAATGGAATCTACCCCGGAGTTTTTTAATGGTCAATTACCGAGTCTATAGGGACAGAGGCTGATTCCAGTATAACTCCACCCACTTATCATCTGTTCTGCCCACTTCCCACCCATTCTGTAGTTCCTCCTCTTAATATTACCCACCCGGTTAAGCCCCTCCTACTTTATGATGTGATCTGTGTCATTCAGACACACCCATTCACAGCCCATGAGCCCTCTACGGGAACTCCCAGGTTCGCAATGTTCAGAGACCCCACTATCATTGAACGGGATAAAATCCATCCTCAAAACGTAAGTTATCAACAATGAATTCCTAGAATCTTGTTAATCATGAATATACTGTAATTAAGTTGCTTAAAGTGATAGAAAGGTCTATTTAAAATCAGTTGCCCTAGTCTTCTGTATAGTAAAAGGAACATCATGCACTATGTCAAAGCGCTTATTTCTTTGTAGTTCAAAAGTTATGTGAGCACTGAAGATCCACCGCCCGCCCCTTTCTGGCCACCTCCAACGGAATCTGAGATTGGGTTGTGCGACTCGATGGCTTCAGCGAGGGACAAACTTCAGTCAGTTAGTATAAGGGATATCTTGTCCCCCCCTCCCCCTTGGCGAAGGAGAGCAATATTTCCCTTTGCTTACTAAAGTTTGTCCCTCACTGCAGCTGTCCTGACCAGTCTGCATCTTCTGAGTGATGTGGGGAGAAGGGGCGGGTGGTGGCTCTTCAGTGCTACATAACTTTTGAACTACAAAGAAGTAAGGGCTTAGACATAGTGTAATATGTACTTTTTAATAACCAGAAGACTCTGGCAACTAATTTAAAATAGACATTACTATCACTTTAAGTGTCAGCACGAGGTGCAATCATAACTTCCTATGAAACTTACATCAATAGGACAGCACAGACATCTTGGCGAAGAGGGATCTGTGCACCTGTGCTGTATGTGATCAAGAGGCGATAAAGCGGAAATGACTTCTCCACTGATATCACTTCTCCAGTTCCTATGTTATTCAATAGAGCCTATGCACAAAGTTGGAGAAATCTTACTGCACTGGTTCCATAGAATAACATTGGAAGTGATATTACCTATACCTTATCACCTTCCCATCACACTTCAGTGCATCCCCCCTCCCCTGAAACTCAATGGTATCTTCACAGCATGAGATGCATGTCTGTGTAAGTTTGTGTGTGGTGAGACATACAATTCTTTGCAAATACAACTGAGACACAGACTAATTTTACAGTCTGAAGGTAGGGGGTGCTCATATCACTGATAGCGGAAGAGAAGAACTGAAATACCTGACTCAAGGTATATGCACAGAATTAAATAAAAAGAAATCCAGCAGGTAAAAGTTAATACATGCTACTAAAATAATACAGATAATAATAAAACATTGCTTTACCCCAGTGGTTCTCAATCTTTTTTTGCACAAAACACTCCAAACATGCAGTCTAGCAATCTAGAATTTTCAGGTCGACACTAACATCATTAGGTCATTTTCAAGGGCACAACTAAGTGTACAGATACATAAATATATAATTGTTCTTAGGTGTATAATAAGAAACCTTTATTTATATAGGTGTATCAATCAGAATGACACAAATGAGTAAGTATATTTTGCATAGCAAATTCCACATTTGAAATTCAACATTTGTCAATGTCTTGAAAGAAAAAAGTGGCACCCAAGCTCGTGCTCATGGTACACAAAATTGTCACAGAACAATCTTTTAACCCACTGAATTCTAGAGGGATATATATAATGCATTGCAAACCAATGCATTGCGAACCACTTTGGCATTCAAATGGTTAAACCTTTAAAGGGATAGTAATGTTTCATAATAAAAGCAGCTCTAATTAATCATCATAGTATTTGGACTTTGGAGAGTGTTATTTCAATTCTGTCACAGTTGTAGTTCAAGAGTAATTCAATGACAAAGTATCCACCTCCCGCCCCTTTTACTGATGTAACACTGCTCAGCCAGATCAGAAGGGAGGTGCCCAGGTAGATTGCAGAGAGGGATGATCTTCAATTAAGATAAGGGAAAAACCTGAAAAACTTGTCAAGGGGGGAAGGGCTTTCATTGTTCTCATAGGAAGAATATTGTCCCCTGCTGTTATCTGTCTGGTCTATGGACTGGATTCCACATCTGAGAAGAGATGGCTTACACTAGGTAAAAGGGGCGGGTGGGGAAACTTTGCTTGTGAATATCTCTCAAACCATAAAGGTTTTAGAGATAAGACTTATATCGTTCTTCATGTTTTTTAATGCCTACAAAATAAAATAAAGATAAAACAAAGTATTACTATAACTTTAAGCAGAACTTTCATTAAAATTAAAGTGCCCACAAATCATTATTCACATAGCGATATGCATATCAATACTAGTATTATCCTGAATAAGTCTGGCATTATTAAGAAATGCAACTTGTTCGGCAGGCATCTTGCTGCACAGGCATCTGTGGGCCTGAGCTGTCAGTCCCTTCCTGTACCATAAGGTACAATGGAACTTCCCCCTCACCAATCCTGGAGGAGACCAGGACCGACAGCACAGACTCACAGATGCCTTTTCTGGCAAGATGTCTGTACTGATGCCCGTTGATACCTGTCAAACAAGTTGGATTTCTCAATAACGCTTGACTTATTCAGGGTAATACTAGTACTGATATGCGTATCGTTTGGCCTCCAATCAGGCTTACAGCCTTGATGCCGTTCCTAGGTTCAGAAGTAAACTAGGTTTTCTCCACAATGCATCACACCTAACTAGTTCACACTAGACGACTTACTTACTATCGATGGAATCCCCAACCACAAGTAGAAGGCTTCACTTGTATTTGTGGGAGGGGCTGTAAGCCTATATATACTCAGCTGCAGCCCCTCCCACTGGGGGGTTTCTTTCTGGAAGCCCCTCCCTCTCCTCTCTTCAATTACCCTATCCTTATAAGGTGAGCCTTCTAACCAGGCTTACCACCTCAATGCCATTCCTAGGTTCAGAAGAAACGTAGGTTTTCTCCATGACACATCACACCTAGCTAGTTTGCACTTGACGACTTACTATTGCTGGAAGCTCCAAACTTACTTTTGTCATGCTGAAGTTTTGGTTACACATTTGGAGCAAAATATGTTCAAGCTTGTCTGCTGTGCAAAAGCACCACAATTTAGGAAAATCCTATCCAACATATTTTATCATATTACAGAAGCTCTATCTATGCCTCTATAAGCTTACAATGACCTAACAGTAGAAGAACTGGCAGTGATTGGGCGACCTCAAAAAAAGTGGTGTGTCCACCTGTTTGGAACACAGACTGTTTCTAAACTTTACAAGTAGGGGGCGATCACATAATTGAAAGTGGAACTAAAAGAAGAAATGGAAAAAGTTGATTTAAGAAAACCAGTAAGTAAAATATATTAATACACATTACAAAATGTAAAAAAAAAGTTAAAACAAAGCATTATTATTCCTTTAAAGATCGTTTTTTGAGGACAAATTGTTTTAAAGCATAATGGTCCATTAGTCTTTAAATTCGAAGAGCGCTTGACTGCTGCTGGTTTATGTTTTCCAAATTGGAAATCTTTTCGTTCTATTTAAGTTCATGTGTTTTCCTAATTTCGACATTTCCTGTTTCTGTTTACAAAGAGATAATTTGCGTGACATGGATTTTCCTATGTCCACTGGGACCGTAAGAGAGGCTGTCATGACATACTTAACCCTTTGAGTGCCAGAGGGGTAAGCAACGCATTGCAGAGCAATCCGTTGCATAACCCTCTGGCATGCAAAGGGTTAAATATAGTAGTGTAAGAGTACAAGCACCAATACACAAAGACAACACTGCACCATTTCTGGGTAAACCAATTGCACCAATAAAGATTCCCATTGATTAAATTTATAACCCATTGAAAGGTGTCCGACGCGTCGCAAAATATTATTTTGGAGACCTCTCTTCCGTTCCAGGGGTTAAAAGCCCAATGGGAATGTTGGGAATTTTTATCTACGGTATTCCCTATAGCATGCATATATAGACAAGCTGGGAAATACAAGTAACCAGCTATAGACTACAACCCAGTTCCGATGCAAAACAAAAATGATATAGCTATTAACCATACCTGTGAGCTCTCACCAGGAGCTGGCCCTTAAATCAATGAAATATTAAAAATTAAAGGGATACTATTGTCCAGTAATAACTTTATGTTGTTTTGTAGATTTATAAAAAATAAATTATGTGGTACAAATCCCATCTTTCAAACCGTTATGATTTGAGAGATATTTGAATGTAAATTTCCCCCCTCCCTCTCCTTCTCCTGACGTCAGCGCTCTACTGACAGCAGGAGATCCCGGTCCTAGGACCACCCGGAGGCTCTGCAGCAGAACCAAAATAGAGATATTTGAAGATAATTACTTCATTGCAACGGATCTACAAAGTGTGCCTGGTTTGCAAGCACACTTTGTAGACCGTTCCAATGAAGTAGTTCTTCTTAAATATCGCTGTTTCGGCTCTGCTGAAGAGCTGCCTCGTGTCAGCCAACACGGATCTCCTTCTGTCAGCTTTACAGCTGACATGAGGGGGAGGGAACTTTATATGCGAATATCTCTCAAACCATATAGGTTTGAGAGATGGGATTTGCACCACATAATTTTGTTTTTTTTTAAATCTACAAAACAACATAAAGTTATTACTGGACATTAGTGTCCCTTTAACGTTACCCATAACAGAGATTATAACCATACCAGGGAACTTCTTCTTGTGGTGTCTAAATGCGAGTGGGGGCAGGGCTTAACGGACATGGAAAAAGTAGAAGGAACAAAGTGAAGTGGGCGGGGATTGGGAGGAACAGACTGGGAAGGAGCAGAAGTGGACAGAGTTTGATTAGAAGCTCCCACCATTAAAGGGATAGTAATACTTCGTTTTAACTTTATTTTGTAGGCATTAAAAAAACATGAAGAATGATATAAGTCTTATCTCTCAAACCTTTATGGTTTAAGAGATATTCACAAGCAAAGTTTCCCCTCCCGCCCCTTTTACCTAGTGTAAGCCATCTCTTCTCAGATGTGGAATCCAGTCCATAGATCAGACAGATAACAGAAGGGGACAATCTTCTTCCTATGAGAACAATGAAAGCCCTGCCCCCCTTGACAAGCTTTTCAGGTTTTTCCCTTATCTTAAGTGAAGATTGTCCCTCTCTGCAGTCTACCTGGGCACCTCCCTTCTGATCTGGCTGAGCAGTGTTACATCAGTAAAAGGGGCAGGAGGGGGATATTTTGCTTGTGAATATCTCTTAAACCATAAAGGTTTGAGAGATAAGACTTATATCATTCTTCATGTTTTTTAATGCCTACAAAATAAAATAAAGTTAAAACGAAGTATTACTATCCCTTTAAAGAATCAGCCTTTACCCAGGAGATCCTGTAATCAGCAGCAAAAACCTGAGTCTCCGGGACAAATCCGTACAGTTAACAGTTATGATTATAACTGTTATGACTGTGTCTGCTCTAACCTGACTGCCGCAATGCGTTGCACACCCCACTGGTACTTAAGGGGTTAAAATGGTACAGGTTATCAGAGGAGATGCCAACGCAGTTCTTATAATGAGATGTTAGCCTCTGCTGGTGTATATCAGTGTTTACATTCTGCAGCTGACTTACCCTGACACTCCGAGTATCGAACCAGTTCACAGAGTCCCAGGGTAAAGGGCCAAGTTCTCAGATTGACACAGTCCAGTGTTACCTACTACATGATCTTCACCAAATCACTGCTTTTATAATCTCTAAACTGGTGCTTTTTCTGGCAGAAAGGCAGAGGGAGAAGTCCTGTTTTTTCTGCGTGTGTGTGTTCAAGCACTGAAAAGGGGATGTATTTATACGAACCTGGAAAAGAGACAGGAGCTGAGATCAATTTACTAGGGCTGCGTTTTCAGTGGAGGCCAAAATCTCAGATCCATATATCTCCTCTAATACCTCTAAATTGAACCATTGTGTTTTTGGATTAATTGAAGACTGATTGGCGCAGACGTTAAGTTGTATCATTGTTTTATTTCTTGAGGACTGATTGGTGCAGACCTTAAAGGGATAGTAATACTTTGTTTTATCTTTATTTTATTTTCTAGACATTAAAAAAACATGAAGAATGATATAAGTCTTATCTATCAAACCTTTATGGTTTGAGAGATATTCACAAGCAAAGTTTCCCCTCCCGCCCCTTTTACCTAGTGTAAGCCATCTCTTCTCAGATGTGGAATCCAGTCCATAGACCAGACAGATAACAGAAGGGGACAATCTTCTTCCTATGAGAACAATGAAAACCCTGCCCCCCTTGACAAGTTTTTCAGGTTTTTCCCTTATCTTAATTGAAGATTGTCCATCTCTGCAATCTACCTGGGCACCTCCCTTCTGATCTGGCTGAGCAGTGTTACATCAGTAAAAGGGGCGGGAGGGGGATACTTTATCATTCAATTACTCTTGAACTACAACTCTGACAGAACTGAAATAACACTCTCCAAGGTCCAAATACTATGATGATTAATTAGAGCTGCTTTTATTATGAAACATTACTATCCCTTTAAGTTCTATCATTGTTTTCTTTTTTTTTTATATCTCGAGGACTGATCGGAAAACAAGAGCAAACAGGGACATTTGATTTCTAATCTCTTTTATGGAATCTTTAATGGTTAAGTTCTCAATATCTATTGAAGTTTCCAAGTATAGGCAGAGTTATATAATTTTGCTTTGAATTCAAACTGTGATATTTTTGGGAAGTTTTAATTTCCCCCATATGATGATGTTGGTTTGTTCCATAATTTTCTGTTGTGCATAAAACCCAGCGCAATTTTCCATTGTTGCCCTGATTGCCTCTACTGCAATTTTTTCAGTAAAAAAACATTCTACTTCTTCAGGGAACCTTGAGAGTTCCACTGAACTCTGAAAACCACTATACTATTGCATTCTCTTACATTTGACCTTCTCCATGTGTAGTTGCCCACTCTTGCCATATCCAACCCACACCACACTGAGAAATACTACATATGTCTTCCCTAAGCTGTCTTCACAAACCAAGAAAAAAGGCCCATTCATTAGCAGTGCTATAGTAAACTGGCTTCTTTTTTTGTCACCAGTTCCAACAATTGAGAATATCCAATGGTCTTTGTTTTGACAAACAAACCACTTACACAACTGACAGAAATCGAGTTGGATTTAGAAATCTATATTAAAACATCTGCTGTTGCCAGTGATAAAATTAAAATGTTCTGGGAATGATAATTGCATTTTTAAGTGTTGGATTTATTTCAGTAACAGAAATTTCAGCACTTCCTGTTGAAGCCTAACACTGATTGTTGTGTTTCTCTCCACACAGTTAAACTAATATTATTTCCACATTCGGTTTTTCACTCACATAGTTTCTCTGTTTCCTTTTAAATTTTTGCCTCTTTCAGGCACTTTCCTTATTTTTGGCACATTAGGGAGATATATAAAACTGCAGGAATAAAGAAGGTGTCTGTAAAATTGTCTCATTGTCTCAAAGTGACATAAGGATATGTATCAGCTTTTTGTGACATTATCGCTCAATACTAACTAGAGATGCACCGATACCAATATTTTAAATCCGAGTACGAGTACTGATACTTTTTTCAAGTACTCACGGATACCAATTACCGATACTTTTTTTTGTGGTCATTTGCCAGTATTCCAAGTACCTAAAGCATATATATATATATATATATATATATATATATATATATATATATATATATATATATATCAGGGCTTATAATTTTAAGTCCTTTGCTACTAGCCAGACCTGAAAAGTTACTCGCCACTGCAAGCCAAAACATACCCACCAGGGCTGAATTTCTACTCACCAGGGCTAAATTTTCACTCGCCATTGGCTAGTGGCGAGTGGAAATTTTGAGCCCTGTATATATATATATATATATATATACATATATATATATATATATATATATACACACATACACACACCACCTCTTGACTCTTGATTCTCCCCTTTTGCCTCTTTCTCCCCCTCTTGATTCCCACCTTTTGCTTCATTCTCCCCCTCTTGAGCCCCCTCCTTTTGCCTTGGCTTTTTCTCTCCCTTTTGATCCCCCTTTCTCCCCCTCCTTGACTCTTGATCCCTACCCTTTTACCTCTTTCTCTCTCTCCCTCCTGATCCCCCCCTCCTTTTGTCTCTTCTTGGCCCTCCTCCTTTTGTCTCCTGATCCTTCCTCCTTTTGCCTCTTTTTTTTTTCTCCCTTAGCCCCTTTTGCTTCTTTTTCTCCCTCTTGACCCCCGCTCTCTGCCTCTTTCTTCACCCGCTCTTGATACCCCATCTTGCCTCTATTGATCCCCCTTTGCCTGCCTTTACCTCCCTCTGCTGGGTGCTCGCTGTTCTGTCGCGAGCCCCGGCAGAGGTCAGCGTCGAAGCGTTGCCATGGTAACCCGCGGCAACGCTCCAACGCTGCAGGAGGGAGAGAGACGACCAGGAAGCATTGTGAGCAGCTCCCCAGGCTCCCTCTCTGCAGCACCGACCCTGACACAGGGTATCGGTGCTGGCATCGGCCGCATTTGAGCGAGTAAGAGTAATCGCGCAAATGCCGGTATCAGCACCGATACCAATACCAGTATTGGTACAACCCTAATACTAACTCCAGTCAACTTTTTTTTTAAAAGTGGCGTCCAAATTATCTTATCCAATAAAAATGGTGTCACAATTTGCTAATTGCACCACAAATGAAGGCAGTTTTCGTGAATAAACGTCTTAGTGCCAGGAATTACCTGTTCTTAATGGAAGTATATAGTGATAGTCATGTCTGTGAAGAAAATTCTCATTTGAAAATTCTCTTCGAAAATTCTCAGATAGATATATTTATAAACTTCAGCAAAAAACAACCGTGCTGCTCCATACAAATAATCCAAATGTGAACCCTGTGGAAGGCATATGTCGTACCAATGTGCTTTTGTTACTATTAAAGAATAATACCAAGGGTATTAGTTTGGCCAAAATATGTTTAAAGGGATAGTAATACTTAAGTATTACTAATCCCTACAGTAAAGTCCTTTTAAAAATACATGTATTGCCCCCAGTTTCAATCCTCCTAATAATAATAGTAATCACTCCTAAAGTTGCCCTCTCCCTCCCCCTTCCCCGTAGTCAGCATTCTAGCTGACTGCAGGGAAGCAAGTCATACGACTTTCAGGCGGCTCTCCAGCACAGCCAAGATCGCGTTAATAAAAAAGAAAACTTTTACTGAAATGGTCTTGTATGTGTGCTTGGTTTGCAAGCACATGTAGAAGACCGTTTTAGTGAAAGATTTTTTTTTATTAATGTGATTGTGGCTCTGCTGCAGAGCCGCCTGATTATCTAAGACCGGATTTCCCTTCAGTCAGGGGAAGGGGGAGCGCAACTTTAGGAGCGATTATCTCTCAAACCAAGGGGGGCAATACATGTATTTTTAAAAGGACTTTACTATAGGGATTAGTAATACTTAAGTATTACTACCCCTTTAAGCTTGCTCACCCCTCATTTAGAGTGAATCCTAAACTTATACATGTTACCACTAAAAACATCTGTATTTAAAATATTCTACTAATGAAACTGTGTTTAAGGAAACACACAAGCAAGCCAATTAAAAGTACTTAACACTTAAAATAAAACCTCTAGTACCCCCCTAGGGTAGTCTCACTTGCTTTCAAGAAGGAACCATCCGCAGTGGGTGAGTGAGCGTGGACCCAAAAGGGTTGCAACAATCCCCTTTACAGGTCCAGTCAACCCTTCCACTGTGAGCTACATAAATATTTTGAACAAACCATAATTAAAGGCAATACCAGGGCCAGGCAAGCCAATCAAACAATAAGGCACTCAGAGAGTTAAACACACACTAAGAATGCTTTTTATACATCTTCCCCATTCTTCTTAAAGGTATAGTAATACTTAAAATGTAAAATAAAATATGTTGTAGGGTTTATCCCCCTGAGTAAAACAAGAGTACTTCCACTGCTGAAAGATGTTACTTTCAAAAGTTATTAGAACTCAAACGTGAATTCTTTAGGTGCAGTACAGTGGTGCTGTTGCTGCACCATCCTATGGACAGATCTGGTCAGCAGACCATAAATCTCCATAGGATGGTGTAGCAACAGCGCCACTGTACAGTTTCAGGCCGCTGTGATACTGCACCTAAAAAATTCAAGTTTGAGCTCTCAGCAGTGGAAGTCTTCTTGTTTTAATCAGGGGGATAAACCTTACAACATATTTTGTTTTACATTTTTAGTATTACTATACCTTTAAGCTCGTTCCATGGTTGGAGTACCACAAAGTATCCCTTTAGGGTTATTATTATACTTTATTCTGCAGCTCTGTACAATAGTGAATAGACATACAGACCCATTAAAGGGATAGTAATACTTAAGTATTACTAATCCCTATAGCAAAGTACTACTTAAAAAAAAGTATTGCCCCCAGTGTCATCTCTCAAAACTTTATGGTTTGAGAGATAAATGCTTCTAAAGTTGCATTCTAGCTGACTGAAAGGAAGAGAGTCGTACGACTTTCAGGTGGCTCTCCAGCACAGGCGGATCGCGTTCCTAAAAAAGAAAACTTTCACTGAAATGGTCTTCTACATGTGCTTGGCTTGTAAGCACACGTAGAAGACTGTTTTAGTGAAAGTTTTTTTTTTATTTAACGAGATTGTGGCTCTGCTGCAGAGCCGCCTGATGATCTCTGACCGGATTTCCCTGAGTCAGCTAGAACACTGACTACGGGGAAGGGGGAGGGAGAGGGCAACTTTAGAAGCGATTATTTCTCAAATCATAAAGGTTTGAGAGATGACACTGAGGGCAATACGTTTTTTTTAAGTAGTACTTTGCTATAGGGATTAGTAATACTTAAGTATTACTATCCCTTTAAATAGTATAAGGGAACATAGAAAACAAACGTATCAGAGGGCCCGGCTGGTAGGTAATGTTCTTATAACTATATTATTTGTATTTTATTTACTTCAATAAAATATATGTTTAATTTCTAAGACATATCTTTGCGTAACCGAGCATGCCATTAAATTAATGCATTGCTTACCCCTCTGGCACTGAAAGGGTTAAGGTTCCACTGGGATTTAATATGACACTAAAGGGTAACGTTTGAGAACGATTGCGGTATCCATTATTTACTAAAGAGGAGGAAAATCACCCCCTAAAGGGCCGTATGTTCAAAATAAAAGAGGAGGAGTTCTGGGGCAATCCATTTGCACTATAGAGGAGAACTAAAAATTCCAAAAATTACCACTGACTTAAACTGAGATTTTAACCCCATCGAGTCTCCAATGCATTGAAAAGCAATGTATTAGAGACCACTTTAACATTCAAGGGGTTAAAATTCACATTTTAAATCAATGGGAATTTTTAGTTCTCCCCTATAATACTAATGGTTTGCCCCAGAACCCCTCTACTTTTCTTTTGAACATACGGAAGTGCTTTTTCCACACAGGTGATATCAGTTGTACTTGGCATCCACAACAGTGCTGTTACTGGTGTTTTTTCACTCACCTCTTCATGTACATCATCGCCAAGCTGGACACAGGAGGGGCATCTCTGACTGCTGGCCCATGTGAGTGTCGGACAATATTACTGGCTGGGACTGGTATGCCTCAGCTATTCATTGGCGGTTGCTTGTGATTGCTAGTGTGACGTTCGTTACTGCATCTTAAAGGGATTGTATTGGTGGTTTTTAACAAAGTTTAACCCTTTAAAGGGTTAGTAATGTAAAAAAAAAATGTTCTGCATTTACAAGAGCTTAAAAAGTTGATCTAAATGCAAAAAATGTATCTCTCAAACTGCTATGGTTTGAGAGATACAGGCATTTAAAGTTCGATGTCTCCTGCTGACAGCTGTAAAGCTGTCAGCAAGAGATCTGTGTCTGTCGACACGGAGGCTCTGCAGCAGAGCTGCAATTGCGTTATTGACAACGAATCCCTTCATTGGAATGGTCTAAAACGTGTGTCCAATGAATCTCTTCATTGGAATGGTCTAAAACGTGTGCCCAATGAATCCCTTCATTGGAATGGTCTAAAACATGCCTGGTTTGCAAGCACTAGTAATGCAGAGTGATGGGAGATGATGTAATTTCCCAGCTCTCTGCATTACTGAGAACTGCGCGGGAGCTCCAGCTCTGCCCTCTCATGTCACGCCGCTAGACCACCAGGGAGGTAGGAGATAGACAATGGGAGGAGGTCAGTAGGGGCAATGTGGAGATTGGGGACAATTATGTGGCAATATGGTGGCAATGTGGAGATTGGGGGGCAATGTGGTAGCAATGTGCAGATTGGGGGGGAAATGTTGAGACTGGGGACAATGTGGTCAGGGGCCCATGGCAGTTTCTGCACCAGGGCCCGGTGGCTTCTAGTTACGCCTCTGTGCATTGGACACCCCTCTGACACTGAAAGTGTTACACTTTTGAGTGTCAGAGTTGCACAATGCATTGCAAAGCAATTCTTTGCTTGCCCCTCTGGATCTCACAGGGTTAACTGCTAAATTTGTTTTTTTTTTCTACTAGCAAAAGTAAGAATTCCTAAGACAAGTTGACGTGTACGTTTGGAAGCCAACTGTTTACTCTGTATTTCTGTCAAGAGAAAGAATGGGAAGCTTGTGCTGGTGGGAAACGCAAGAGGCCTGGAGGGTTATGTACTAAAGTTTCCTGGGTGCATGTTTAGGGCATAAAAACAGAAAGAAAGCACCACGGGGCATACTCATGAAGTAAAGTAGAACAAGTCTGGGTCAAACCATCTGCACCGCACAGCAAATAAATAAACATAACCATAGATTTAAAGAGAAACTATCACTGAAAATAAAGCACCCCCCAAATCACTATTCATATAGGGATACACATATCCATACTAGTACTATCCTGAGTAAGTCTGGCATTATTGATGAATCCAACTCTTTCCAAGATGCACAGGAAGGCAGCTTGCTGTAGAGTTATCTGTGCGCCTGCACCGTCAGTCCCTTCCTGTACCTTAAGGTACAATGCAGCGCCTCCTAGAGGAGACCGGGATGGATAGCGCAGGTGCACAGATGTCTGTTTGGCTGCGGTGATGCCTGCCTGACCATCTTGGAACAAGCTGGATTTATCAATAACGCCGGACTTATTCAGGATAATACTAGTATGGATATGCATATCGCTATATGGATAATGATTTGGGGAGCACTTTATTTTCAGTGATACCTCTGCTTTAAATTAAGCTTTTAACCCTTTGAGTGACAGAGAGGTATCCAACGCATTGCAAAGCCAGGTCTCCAATGCACTGATGAAGTTGGCTTGCTCCAAAACAAGGGTGGTAAAATGTTGGGGGACTATAACTTTCATCAACCCTATCCAGACTCCCCCCCCTTTTAGTGATGTCAATCTCACAGTGGTAGAGTCTTGGGGGGGGGACAATATATAGTCACTGAAAGGTGTTGTCCGCCCCAGCTTCTACCATAGAACATTCCCTTGTGATCCAGTGGGCACCACCATATTGTGATGTCACAGTTCACGTGTGATGACATTACAATGTGGCGACATGACCCAGACACCTCAGCAAAGGAGGACTCATGGCTGGATGTCCAGGTAAGTATGTTTGCTGCATTCAGATGTTTGAGCACTATGAAGCCTTGGAAGCCATCAGCCTCACTCAGGGTCAAAAAGGTATAACGTCCTCTAAGATGTTAGCCTCATGCAGGAGGTTAAAGCAATAAACATTTTTTTTTTTATTTTTTTGTTCTCTGTGGCGCAGTTGACTTGCCCCTGAATTGTATCAATTTTATCTTTGTACTTATGGCTTCCTGTCTACAGAACTATATAACATATTCAGGGTGAACTTTATTTAGCAATCTGCAAAGTGGCATCCATTACACTGCAGACTAGTTCTTTGCCTAAAGGTTACTCTGCACCTGTCACCTTGATTCATGTTTGCATATTTGAAAACTTCATTAAAAACTGCCTATGAGTCATGTTAGCCTAAATGTTAGCAAATGTACAGTTTAGGAGATATATATACCTGGCACCGTATGCTAATGTATGCTAATTGCTATACAGTAACACATCATGCATTAATCAAGATTTTCAGTGCCTTTTCATATACTAATAAAGCCTTTTCAGGGACATTTCACGTGCTAATTAAGCACCATGCTGCACCAGGAGATTTTCAGTCGCTTTTCCCAGAAATAAAAATATTTCCAGAAAGACACATCTGCTGGACATTCGGTTAACATGGCACATCAGCAGTTTTGAATTAAGTTTTCAAATAGTCTTTTAAAAAAAAAAAAAGTGACAAGTCCACTTTAACCCTTTGAGTGCCAAAAGAGTGTGCAACGCATTACAAAGCACTCAAAGGGTTAATCAAGTAGTACTAAGCATGACTGTTGCTATTGCTGCATTCGCTTAGCAAATGTGTGTGTAATATTTTGGATGCGATGTATGACTTGAAAGTATCCCAGTTATCTGGAACATCTAATTTAGCACTGCTCATAAGGCCATCACTGACACATGTTCCTCTACAGCAGAACTTTCACCTACTTTAAAATAAAGTTAAATAGGTTTCACTGATACCGATAATATATAATATTCTTTTTTTTTTTTTTTTTTTTTTTTTAAATAAGACTGTGAAGTAATACTGAATCCGTTCCAGTTACCTCCTGACGTCATCCGGCTGTTCCCTGTGGGACTATGGGCCGTATGTTCAAAGGGATAACGACAAAAAATTGTCGTATGAAAGACAAAAATAAGTAATTTTATGCATGAACAACATATTTTCTATAGCGTGTACGACAAAAAACTAGTAATGTCCGTTGTGTACGACACAACTCCAGAATTGATGGACAAAGGGGCGGGGCAAGGGCGTGGCTAAACTATTCTCCAGTGTCGTATAGAGGAAAATAAAATTTGTCGTAACTAACAACAAAAAAAGTCTTTTAAAAGACAAAATTTGTACATTAAGAAAAAAGTGGAGGGAATATGTTCTGAATGTGAGAATTCTTATCTTTAGTTAAGACATTTTTGTTGTTAGTTAAGACATTTTTAAAGACATTTTTGTTGTTAAGATTTTTTTAAAGACATTTTTGTCATTAGTTAAGACATTTTTTTGTTGTTACATACGACAATTTCAGTCAGAACAAACGACATATTTTCACAACCGACACTCTCTGAAAATATTAATGATCCCAACGACACTTTACTTTGAAAAGTCGTTACAAACGATTAAACCTATTTTGCTACTTCTTTGAACATATGGCCCTATGTGTTTCACAGTGCTCCTTAGGTCCTTCCTTATGCCCTCAATGCAGGCCAACCTCGTCCTGACTTGTATCTCTGACCTGGTTCGCTCTCGGTCCTAAGCGCATCCAGGTCAGAGAGAGATGATGAGTGCATGTTCACTGAGTGGCGTGCTATCTTGCTATATACAGTTGCAGCCCGCAGAAGCGTGCTTACATGCACAATGTGTAAGCATAGTTTGGTAAAGGAAAAGAGGGGCAGTGCTTTCACCGCCCATTGAGCTCCACGCATCGGGAGATTGATGCCAAACATTGTAAACATCACAAACATGGCGCCGCTCTCCCTCACTGCAACTGATGGAATGAAAGGTACTTTTTACAATACAGAAAGGATTCTTAACTTTAAAACATATATTTTACAGACCATAGAGACATCAATAAATGGTATAGGGTGAGGAAAAATTAGGTGAAAGGTCCGCTTTAAAATGTAAGATGGTACAGACATCCCTAAAGCATTGCGTACCAATGAGTGGGAACTTCTATAGCATCTGTGAGGTTAAAGAGATTACTAATGTCGCGCTATAAATGAATATCCGATTATTCCTTACTAGTTGAAGAGCCCGTGTACACGGGCCACAGTGCCACCCAGCAATGGCCGCGGTGCAGTCATGCACAGTAGAGACTGCCCAAGCCTGATACAAAGTGGGACGCTCTAAATTTAGACCGTAGTCCTCTCTGCGCACCTAAGGTGCGCAGAGAGGACTACGATCTGAATTCGGAGCCCTGCTCCATTATCAGCTGCGGCACAGGCAGTCTGTACTGCACATGAGTGCAGCACGCGCAGCCGTCTCTACTGCTCATGATGGCTTCTGACAAACACACACTTAGAGAATTATTACATAGGATACGTTTAATAATGCTCTGTACCTTTCACAATGTCCATATCAGTGTAGTTTTATTGTAATTATATGTTAAAGTTTCACCCTCCTGCCCCTTTCCCAGAAATCACTCTTCTTCCCTCAGATCTGAAAGCTGGTCGCTGGACCGTACAAGTCACAATGAGGGACACACAATGCATTGCGTACCCTTCTGGCTCTGAAAGGGTTATAGGAATAGTTATAGTTAATTTTATGTTTATTTATTACTGTAGTCATTAAAAAAGTATGAACAGCGATGTAAGTCTGATCTCTCAAACCTTTACCTCGCTAAAGTTATCTCGTGAGAGAAGTCAGCGCTCTAGCTGACAGCTGCAGAGTCCGGTCATTTGACCCGATGGAAGCTCTGCAGCAGAGCCAGAAAGGTCTACAAAGTGTGCTTGCAAACCAGGCACACTTTGTAGACCGTTCCAATGAAGTATTTATGTTTAGATGTGCATTTTCAGCTCTGCTGAAGAGCCTCCTTCTGGTCAAATGACCGGATTCTGCAGCTGTCAGCTAGAGCAAGATGTAAGAAAAGACTTCGATCGTTGTTTATTTTTTGTAATGATTACAATATTAAATAAACATAAAATTACCAATTACTATCCCTTTAAATATAATTACAATAAAACTACACAGATATGGACAGTATGAAAGATACAGAGCATTATTAACCCCTGAAGGACCGTTGAACGCACGAGCGGCCGGCACTTGGCGTCCACAGGGCCCTTTTTTTTTTTTTTTACTTCCGGTTCAGGGCAGCCGGAGCGGCGTGCAGCCACGCCGGGAGCCCTGATCTCCATGACGTACCAGGACCGTCACTGGTCCTTAAAGGGATAGTAATGTTTCATAATAAAAGCAGCTCTAATTAATCATCATAGTATTTGGACTTTGGAGAGTGTTATTTCAATTCTGTCAGAGTTGTAGTTCAAGAGTAAATCGGTGACAAAGTGTCCCCCTCCCACCCCTTTTACTGATGTAACACTGCTCAGCCAGAGCAGAAGGGAGGTGCCCAGGTAGACTGCAGAGAGGGACAATTTTCAATTAAGATAAGGGAAAAACCTGAAAAACTTGTCAAGGGGCAGGGCTTTCATTGTTCTCATAGGAAGAAGATTGTCCCCTGCTGTTATCTGTCTGGTCTATGGACTGGATTCCACATCCGAGAAGAGATGGCTTAAACTAGGTAAAAGGGGAGGAGGGGAAACTTTGCTTGTGAATATCTCTCAAACCATAAAGGTTTGATAGATAAGATTTAAATTGTTCTTCATGTTTTTTTAATGCCTACAAAATAAAATAAAGATAAAACGAAATATTACTATCCCTTTAAGTGCCGGACCACCGTGATGGTCCTGGCACGTCAGAGGTTGCGAAGGGGTTAAAAAGTATAAGGAATAATCACATATTCATTTATAGCGTGACATTACTATCTCTTTAAGGTGTATTACACTTCGCTGACTACCGCAAGATGTTGCAGCAACACAATGTTGCAGCTGAAAATAATTGTACTTACCAAATTAATCGATGTGACTTACCACATACAAGACAATATCTATTCCATAAAACATGCGATTGCAACAAAGTTGTAACAAAGCTAGGCCTTAGTGTCATTGCTCAATGAAAAAAAAGGTAGTTTTGTTGAACAAGCAATTTTAAACATCCGATAGTACATTTTACCTTCCCTCTTAAAAATCTAATTTTATTTGCCAGGCTTTTGGCCACAAAAAAAAAAAAAACCCTGTAATTTCCTCTTACGGAAGTAATGGTTTGCATCTCAATCGCCCAGGTGCTTATAGTTCAACACAAACTGTTCTGGAAAAGTGGTCAGAGCTTTTCCTTTCGTTTGCACTCAAAAGATTTTTTTTTTTCTAAACTAAGGCAATAAAAAATAAGGAATATGGACAAGGGTTTGTGCATATGTTTAAATAATTACATTAGCATACCCAGCATACAGCCTTGAAAGCTTTGTTTCCTTACAAACCACAGCCTAACCAAGATATACAGTAACTTTACTAGCTTCCCCAGATCTCAAAAGCATGTGTATTAACAACTATACAACATTATTATTCCATTTAAAAAAAAAGACATTGGGGGAGATGTATAAAAAGCATTCTTAGTGTATATTTAAGAACTTTCGCTAAAATTCAAGATGGGTCATAGTAAAGTCAAGTTTATAAATACGCCTATATAGATGCCTTTAAAAAGGGCCTGGATACTTATTTAAAAGAGCATAACATAGAGGGCTATGTACATTAGTATTGGGATAAATATTTAGTTAGGGCTTGTTGATCCAGGGAGAAATCTGATTGTCATTTGGAATCAAGAAGGAATTTTTTTCCCCTAATTCAAGGCAGAATTTGAAATTGCTATATTGAGGGGTTTTTTTTGCCTTCTATTGGATCAACGATGGTAAAAAGGAATAGGAAAAGGGTTGAACTAGATGGACGCAAGTCTTTTTTCAACCTAAATTACTATGTAACTATGAATGTCTGTCTTAGAATATTCTGAGAAAATTATCAGAAAATCCGCAACTAGGAATACTTTTTCACATACCTAACTGTCAGTATATACTTCCATTAAGAACAGGTTATACCTGGCGCTAAGATTTAAAGGGGATCTATCACCCCTATGCAAGTTGCTCTTAAATGTTATAGTGATTATTTTGAGTGTTTCATTAATTTCGTATCTTAAAATG
Organism: Rhinophrynus dorsalis; assembly: GCA_037306005.1. Taxonomy (NCBI): domain Eukaryota; kingdom Metazoa; phylum Chordata; class Amphibia; order Anura; family Rhinophrynidae; genus Rhinophrynus; species Rhinophrynus dorsalis. Next base: position 46,494,254 of record CM074720.1, read on the forward strand.
CTATGTGGGCAAAATAAAAGGAATAAATATTGCACTGACCCTACTACCAGATAGACTGAGGTTACCTACTCTGTAACCGCAGTCTGTAACTCTGCCTATGCTCTCCTCCCTCTATCCAGCCTCCTCCAATGACAGAGGCTTTCTGCCTGTAAGCTGGAGCAATCTCATTGGCTAGATATCGATCTCTGCCAATGAGATTGCTACAGCTTACATGCAGAAAGCCTCTGTTATTGGAGGAGGCTGGATTGAGGGAGGAGAGCAGAGGCTGAGTGACAGACTGCGGTGTAGAGCAGGTAACCTCAATCTATTCGGAAGTAGGGTCAGTGCAATATTTATTACTTTATTTTGCCCAAATAGCGTTTTAAAATACGAAAATAAAATACTCAAAATAATCTCTGTATAAACTAACATTTAAGAGCAACTTGTATATGGGTGCTAGATCTGCTTTAATCACTAAAACTGCCTTTATTTCTGGCGCTATTAGCGAATTTCTTTATCAGCAGGTTGCAACACAATTCTTATTTGGACAAGACCATTTCTACTTCCCGTTTCAAAAGAGTTGACTGACTGGAGTCAGCACTTAGAGAAAATGTCTGAGTGGAACAATTGTGGGTCAAACGAACTGCACTACAGGGGGCAAATAAAATATTTCCATTGATTTAAATGGTAGTTTGCTCCAGAATGGCTCTGCTGTGCTTCTATGGTATCCTTTTAAAAGGTCGCATGCTCAAATGACAGAGTTACCATGGATGAATATGTTGACATGAGAATCTTGCACTACATGACAGGGTGAGATTCTCATGTTGGTTATTAAAAGGTCACATCACATAGCTAGAAGTTACAGAAGAAGAGCGAACTCTCCGGCAGTAATGTTTAACCCTTTTCGGCCGATACCTTATCCCATCCTGCTGCCCCGGCTGTAACTGTGAACATGCCATGTTATGTAGAAAATATTAATTTTGTCCTCAGCAAAGCTGTCACTGCCACTGCGACACAGGACTATGAGAAACATTGCATGAGCTGAAAGTTGTGCTCTTTTAAAAGTAAACCGCTTCTACAAGGCCCCTTGAGCCATATGCACAAAGTGGACTAATTCTGTGGCAAACAAACTGCACCAAAGGGGACAAATAAAAATTTCATTTGATTTAAAAGAGAACAAAGATCTCCTTATTATGTTCCAAAAATTCTAATGGCCCTATGAGTTTTACCCTTTTATCTTTTGTTCAAGAGATAACAGAGCTGGATGTCATGGAGGCAGACATGACAGTTGCCAGCAGGACCGCATGACCTCAGTATCTTCCCCACTGCCCATGGTAATGTTAGCCTTTAAGGACCAGAGGGGTGGGACATGCATGTTGCACAGCCTTCAGGTCCTTAACCCTTTCAGTGCCAGAGGGATACGCAAATGGGTTGCTTCGCAATGCGTTGTGTACCCCTCTGACCCTGAAAAGGGTTCAAATTTAAGTAGGCTCACGCACTCTGCCTGCTTCTGTTCCAAAGAAAACTGCCAGCGACTGTCATGTCCGCCTCCATGGATACGATATGTAGGACTGATTGAAGATGTTATCTCTTGAGCAAAGTCATAAAAGCAAAATTCTTAAGGACCATTAGGATTTTCTTGCCATTTTAAAGTAAGGGGAGGTATTAGCTCTGGTTTAACAGTTTAACCCTTTGAGTGCCAGAGGGGGTACGCAACGCAGTGTTGCGTACCCCTCTGGCACTTGAAGGGTTAAGGGACGGAGGGTGTGATGCTTTGCTCACATTTTGGCCCTCAGAGGGTTAAAGGTATAGTTTCCCCCCAAAAAAAACAATTAGCTAACAGTTTGGCATGTGCCCCAGTGGCGTAATCCTGCAGGATCCCAGGTTAGGGTTAGTGAGGGACACATGGCCAAACTGGTTTTCTTTTGGGATACTATTCCTATAAATAGCGTTTCTAACGTCTTGATTATTTGGGGATATTTATTGATTCCATGTTCCACACTTGGCTTGTCTGGTGGACAGGATCCATACTGAAGAGTAATATTGGAGAACCAATTCATACAGAGTTGATCCAAAGTGGACATTAGGATTTTCTGCCCAGATTATGGTAAATCCATTATTATTTTTAGGAGATATTTGTGTCACTTTAAAGGGATTGTAAGATTTTATTTGGACTTTACTTTCTCTGCAAAGTGCATAATCTGTAAAGTTAAAATGTATATACTTTTTTCACTCACTTTTTACAAGTTTATGGCCCTGTCAGTAAGCTTCTTAGATCTGATGTTTCCAGAGAGCTTTCTGATCAGTTGAACATGAAAGCAGGATAGTGATACAATGTAACAATATTCATGCAGCAGTATGTGTGTTCTGTATGCTGTGTGTAGTCTTTTTTTTTACATTGTATCACAGTCCCTGCCAGATCCAGGAGCTCAATGTTAACCCTTTAAGGAGCAGAGGGGTGAGCAACAAATTACAAAGCAAACCCCTTAAGGATCCATGAAGTGCCAGGACCATCATGGGTGAACTTGCCACAAAAACCCATGATGGTCCTGCTGCACGCCGTTTGGGAAGCCCTTAAAGCGGAACTACCATGTCACAAAATGTTTAGCTTAACTAAGTCCCCTTCTGGCGACTAGCTGCTTAGTAGCGCTAGTCACCAAAATTATTACCTGATTTAATAGATTTATGCTTTATTCCCCAGCTGTCAGTTGCATGGAGCGCGGACATCTCGCCAGAATGACGTCCGCACGCCTGCGCTGTCAATCCCAGCCGGGTCTAGGAGGCGTTGCTAGGAGCCAGCCGGCTCCGGCTGGGACTGACAGCACAGGCGCGTGGACGTCATTCTGGCAAGATGTCCACACACTCCTTACTTCCTGCTGTGCTTCATACAGTGGAGAACGCTTTCCTAATCATGGAGAAAGGACTGCAGTGGACAGATTCCTCCTTCAAGCTGCTGGAAATCAGCACAAGCATTTTCAATAAAGGTAAGGAAAATTGTACATATATGCAAGGATTTTTTCACATACTTTTTCAAGTAAGAGCCTGTACCTTAGTTTTAACCCCTTGCAGACCAGAGGGTTTTACAATGCCAATGGTTAATGTTCCGCAGGCCATTCAAAAATATATGCACAGTAGTATACGAACGGCACAGTGGCTGAGTCTCCAAGGCCTCATAAAGAAATCACACAGAAGGAACCTATTATCTAATGAGTCATAATAAATCACATAAAATGATCTCTCTATATATGGTCTGGATTCCACTACAGCTGATAACATTATCAAGGGTTTTATCTACAAATTTCTCCACTGGGAAGATGTTAGATAAAGCCAGTGAAAGCACTTATCATCTGCAATGTAATTTAGGCCTATGACATAAATCAAATAATCTGGTCTCAACTATCTTATTTTTTTTTTTTTTTTTTTTTTTTACTCTTTTGTGTGCAACCGAATAACACAGTAACCATGTAGCCATATTAAAAATGGCGACATGAGAATCTCGCACTGCATGACACCGCAGCATGGTGGGAGCTATAGTCCAACAACAGACAGAGAGCATCAGGTTACCAAGTCATACAAATGTACTGTGGTACTTACTGGACTGGGATGTGACCTTTCAGTACGTGGCATGAGAATCTTGCTCTGTCATGCAGTGCGAGATTCTCATGTCGCCATTTTTATTATGGAGACATGGTTACTGTGTCATTTGGTCACGTGCGACTTTTTAAAAGAGGGTATCCTTTTAAAAGATCGCACGCAAAAGAGCGTGCGACTACTTAACACAGTGATTCTCAACCAGGGTGCCGTGGCACTTTGGTGTGCCACGGACATCAGATTAGGGTGCCCCATGTTTTCTATGAAGGCTGAAAAAAATGTGAATATTTTCTTTTAAGTGTAGAAATATGGAAATCGTTATGCACAATATATTTATTTTGATTACTATAATTGTGAGACCTAATAATATCTGTATATTTATGAATTGTACCCTTTATTTTGCCCTTGATAAATTACATTAAACATGTTATGGGTGCCCCGAAAGTTCCAGATTGCATGATAGGTGTGCCTTGACCAAAAAAAGGTTGAGAACCACTGACTTAACACATTCACCATGTCGCCTGCATAAAAATGGCAATGCGAGATTCTCACACTGCATGACAGAGCGAGATTCTCATGTCGCCTAGTGAATGGTCGCATATATAATAAATATATAGAGCCGGTGATTCTCTTCACCTTCCAGCCACGCTATTGACTATATGTGCATACTGTCCACCGATCTTATATCTGTATCCAGATTTTTGCCCATGTGCCTTTGTTCAAGCAATAAAGGGGGTGGGGAGATTCACTAAGTGGTGATAAAGAGGTGATACAGAGGTGATACAGTGGAGATGACTTCTCCAGTGATATCACATCTCCAGTTCCTTTGTTATTCTATGTTATTCTATAGAGCCTACGCACTAAGGTCTCCAAAGCTGGATAAATCTTAGTGCATAGGCTCCATAGAATAAAATAGGAATTGGAGAAGTGATATCACTGGAGACGTTATCTCCACTTTATCACCTCTTTATCACTCCTTAGTGAATCTTCCTCAACATCATCAATAAGTCTTGGAAGTCACACAGAGTGCATGAGCCTAATTAACCCTTTATTTGACCAGAGAGATGTGCAAAACTCAGTCAGAATATGATTGCAGAATTGAGGGAAATATCCGCCACATCAGAAAATACCCAATAGAAAGATACACGGGTGACAGATCTGTCCCAGGAGGCTGTAACAGTTATGTGAAACAGACCCTAAATCTGGCTTTCATTTAACTTTTTCTCATGAATGTGTAGACTGGCATGTTTTAGTATAATTGGCCACTGTTTGCTTAATTATGTTTATCCAAGCTGGTAATTATAGATAAGAAGGCAGATGTCCTGAGAAGAACTATAGCATTTCCAGGGTTAATCAATGACACCACAGAATACAAATACAAATTCCTATTGATTTAAGTGGGGTTTTAACCCCGTGAATGCTTGAAAGGTCTCGGAAACATTAGGAAGCAACAATTGAAGGGGTTAACCCTTTAAAGGGATAGTAATACTTGCAAATGACTAATCCCCATATTGTAGTTTTGTTAATAAGAAACTTATTGCCCCCAGTGTCATCTCTCAAACCCTTATGGTGTGAGAGATGATAGTGCTCAAAGTTCCCCCCCTCCCTCCCCCTTCCCGACTGAACGCTGTTGTTCGACAGTCTTATGTTCATCAGGCGGCTCTGCAGCTGAGCCGAGATTGCGTTTATAAAAAAATAATTCTTTCACTGAAACGGTCTTCTACGTGTGCTTGGTTTGTGCTTGGTTTGCAAGCACACGTAGAAGACCGTTTTAGAGAAAGATTTATTTTTTATAAATGCGATCTCAGCAATGCTGCAGATCCGCCTGATGCAAGTAATACCGGATATCCCTGCAGTCAGCAGTCAGCGTTCAGTCAGGGAAGGGGGAGGGAGGGGGGAACTTTGAGCGCTATCATCTCTCAGACCATAAGGGTTTGAGAGATGACACTGGGGGCAATATGTTTCTTTTTAACAAAGCTACAATATGGGGATTAGTCATTTTCAAGTATTACTATCCCTTTAAGTGCTGAAGAGGTATTCAAGCATTGTAATACAATGAAATGTTTTAGATTTGTCTACCAAAATTACTCTGGGGTGATTTGCACCAAGGTATCATAAAAAGGTGCTAAAAGTACATATCCTGTCCAGTATAATACATTCTCCAATTCCCGTGTTAACTAATGTATGGAGCCCATGTGCTAACATGTCCAAATTGAGAGATCATAGTCCACACACACACACAGTAACAGGAAGTGGACAGTTTATCACACACACACCACAGAGTAACAGGAAGTGGACAGTTTATCACACACACACACACACACACAGTAACAGGAAGTGGACAGTTTATCACACTGGAGAAATGATATACTCTTTTCACCTCTTTTATCACAAGTTAGTTTATTCCACTCCCCACCGCACCCCCCAGTTTGTTTTAGTTCATCAGCCTCAAGGTAATTAATAACGGGATAAGGACTTTTCCTTTCCCTGTATATATCTTCTTTGTCAGTTTTATAGTATTAATAGCAAACAATTAGAGTTCTTTGTATGAGCGACTTTGTAGCACAACTTTTTTTGTACCATTGTAACGTTTGTTTCTTTTTCATGCTACATTGTAGCAAGGTTTCCCCAGCATTTCATGTTCTCAATATAAACAGAAGTGACATCGTCACAGATAAAATGTTGCTACCTCGATGGTTGTGTGATCTCAGCGCTGTTCCATTGAAAACTGTTCTACAAATTTGCAGTTCTGTTACCACACTGCTGGAGGAAAGTTGCAGATTGGTCCATCTCTGCATATTGCCCATGTGAAAGGCCCAATAGGACACAATGATTCACAACTCATGCTTTTTTTTTTTTTCATGCTTGGCTGACGCTGCAACAATGTCATCCGTGTAAAAGGGGCCTTGCACATATTATTTGTGATAAACTCATTACTCATTATGATAACCAAATTATGGCCTCAAACCCTGTAATGCATGACTATATAAGGCTAGTTTATGACCAGATTTCAAAGTTCTGGAACCAAAAGAATAACTTTTACAGATGCTACTTGAGAGAATACAGAGTAGCTGATATACTAGCAAGATGTTAACCCCTTAACCTTTTGAGTGCCAGAGAGCTTTGCAATGCGTTGCATACCCCTCTGGCACTCAAAAGGTTAACGACTCGCTACGTGCCAAGATATCACGGTTGTCCTAGTACGTCATGGAATTTTGTGATCAGGGTGCAGCTGCATGCTGCGCTATGATCACAGCAATGAAAAAATAAGTGCCATGGTCCTCTAGACCACCCCAACCACAGACCGCGTGGTCCTTAAGGGGTTAAGCAACCCAGGGACAAATCATCTGCACTAAAGAGGACAAACGTGATATTTCAATTGAGTTAAATGGAATTGAACCCTTTGAGTGCCAAGCAATATGAAACATACCTCTCTGTCTCTCACAGGGTTAAACTTCTTGAATGCATTGGAGACCTCACTAGCATTCAAGTGGTTAAAGGCACCATATGAAACAAACAGGCAAAAAGAGCGCAAACCACCATATATTTATACCGATAATATCAGTAATATGTATGACCATATACTCACAACTCTGAGATGGAATATGCTGGTTGGTACAACCAGCAAATGCAACCCGGGATTCACACAAGCTGCCCCGATTCAGATAATTCCTCCAATGGATAAAAAGTCCACAAAGTAGTAAAATATGTATTTATTGATGTATAAAAATCAGTATATATTTGCCAAAAATACATCAGTTGGACAATCTATAAGCGTATGACGCGTTTCGGAGCTACATGCTCCTTTTTCAAATATTAAACGCAAATATATAATAACATCCAATAGGAACTTATAAATGGCATCATATAGTCTTCCCTCTAGCACTGAAAGTGTTAAGGTACATGAAACCGCACATGCTTCTTTTCAGAAGGCTGCAGGAAGTAAGTTCCCATTGTGCGCTGTCACTTTTTTCTTCCTCAGTGTGCTGGAGACCAACAAGGGGGTTAAACGGACACTAATGTCCCATACATTTTTTTAATAAATCATATGGCACATAACCTATCTCTCAAACTCTTACGGTTTGAGAGATATTCTCTTGTAAAGTACCCCCTCCCTGACATCAGGAGATCCCGGTCCTGGGACCAGCCGGCAGCTCTTCAGCAGAGCCGAAATAGCGATACTGGAAAAGAATTACTTAATTGGAAAGGTCTACAAAGTGTGCCTGCTCCTGGTTTGCAAGCACACTTTGTAGACCTTTAGAATAAAGCAATTATTTTCCAATATCACTATTTCGGCTCTGCTGAAGAGCCTCCTTGTGTCGGCTGACACAGATCTCCTGCTGTCAGCTTTACATCTGACATGAGGGGAAGTGGAACTTTAAATGTGAATACCTCTCAAACCATAAAGGTTTGAGAGATAGGATTTATACCATATAATTTATTTTTTTAAACACTACAAAACAAAACATTTTTTTATGGGACATTACTGGCCCTTTAATAACTCGAGACATTTCCATTTTTTCCTAGTTATTCTCATCTACTGAGCCCAAAATGGTCAATTTAGGATGTATTCATGAACTAAACAGCTGTAACTCTGGAGTAGACTATCTGCACCATAGGGGACATATTAAAAAGTCCCCAAATTGCCGTCATTTTTAAAAGCAACTTTTAAACCCCCCCTCCCTCCTAATGCACAATTCATTCAAGGAGTTAAAAGCCCCATTTACAGCCCTGAGAATTTCTTGAGTCACTCCAGAACTGCATTAACTGTTTGAGTGCTAGGGGGTATGCAACGCATTGCTCTGCAATGAGTTGCGTACCCCTCTGGCATTCAAAGGGTTAAGCTTCCATAATCGCACCCTTTATTCTAAACTATCTAGATAATAACATATATTGACTTCCAAAAGCCTTTCCTTGGTTCTGGATACCAGCCATTAAATGTCTATCATTCTTTCTCTTGTCATCAGTCATCATACCTAACTCTTAATCCACCACTATTGAATGTTCTAATACTGTACTGCGTAGGATATAATTATAGACTGCATAGCTTGGCTCTGTGTGAAGCAGCTTGCATTTACTCCCATTGAGTTTCAACCCCATTGTTGTTCTTAAAGCCTGATTTGGTTACGTCTTTTAGAAAGGCAATGTTTTTATATGTTGTGTACACAAGCGTAACAGATGTGAGGTCATCTGCAGCTTGGCAAGAACTTCTCCTTAAAGGGATGTTAACGCCTGAAAATGAGTAGGGCTCATACCATTTTACATATCATTTACTCCTAGCCAGCATTTGTAAAAATGATTTCTTAGATGTATACAATCCAAAATGTTTTATAAATGTGTTTTTCCTTTTCATCTGGAGGCAGCTGTGAATGATCATCTGACCCCTCTTTGTTTTACAAGTGATAAGGACAATGTTTGGCAGGATTTAGGTAAACAAATAAATAACAGATAAAAGTTTCAATGAATTGGACTGGGTGAGTTCAACTCTGAAAACAATTATCGCTCTTTATGGTGTAATGAGCTTTTTAACAGGTCTGATAAAGTGGTGAAAAATGACCACATTTTCCTTGTCAGTTTAAAGCGGAACTTTCATCACATAATATAGACCCAAATCATAATTACAATAGCGATATGTATAGACTTACTTGTATTTTCAAGTATGATTGCGGCATTGGTGAAAATAGAACTGTTTAGACAGACAGGCAGCGGGGAACAGCGCAGACATCTTGCTGTGCTGTCCTTCCCCTTCAACTCCACCATTGGTGAGTTGAATGCCTTTGTGACTTAAAGGGATAGTAATACTTCGTTTTAACTTTATTTTATTTTGTAGGCATTAAAAAAACATGAAGAACGATATAAGTCTTATCTCTCAAACCTTTATGGTTTAAGAGATATTCACAAACAAAGTATCCCCTCCCGCCCCTTTTACCTAGTGTAAGCCATCGCTTCTCAGATGTGGAATGCAGTCCATAGACCAGACAGATAACAGCAGGGGACAATCTTCTTCCTATGAGAACAATGAAAGCCCTGTCCCCCTTGACAAGTTTTTCAGGTTTTTCCCTTATCTTAACTGAAGATTGTCCCTCTCTGCAGTCTACCTGGGCACTTCCCTTCTGCTCTGGCTGAACAGTGTTACATCAGTAAAAGGGGCGGGAGGGGGATAATTTGTCATTGAATTACTCCTAAGCTACAACTCTGACAGAATTGAAATAACACTCTCCAAAGTCCAAATACTATGATGATTAATTAGAGCTGCTTTTATTATGAAACAATACTATCCCTTTAAGGCAATGGAAGGGACTGACAGAGCAGGTGCAGAGTGCGCCTATTGCAATATCTCTGCTGGTGCCTGTCTGCATAAAAGGGTATATTTTTCTTTAATGCAGCAGTTATTCTTGAAGTCTATGCATATCACTATGCATATCACTATTGTAATTATGATTTGGGGCTCCATATATATATATATATATATATATATATATATATGTGATGAAAGTTCTGCTTGAAAATATTTTATAACTCTCTCCAAAGGAAAAAAAAATGTTTTCTATGATCACAATATATTTTTATTTTAATGGATTTGAGCCCTTTTCATTTTCTTGATTATAATGTCCCTTTAAAAATTAAGGGATCATGGCAGCGCGCTTGTACTGCCTTAGTTACTTGCCAATGAAATATTCATGTTAGACCTGGTTCATTTAGGGTCATTCCTAGCTGAGCATCTCTGGCCTTTTCTTTGCATACAGAAATACCCCTTTGGCTTGTTCTCCCTAAGGGTTAGAGATAATCTAGACATCAACCCCTTGAACACAAGTGCCTAGAGAGAACATCTGCACCTCACTGATGAGGCCCAACCAGGCAACAACATATGTTTGGGGTTAGCTGCTTCTCTCTTCCAGAGAGTAATTGCCTGGCACTTTGTGGCTGGACTGTCATTTGGGCAGGGTCTTTATGAAGTGTTTCATGATATTTCTTCTCTGTATATCCATATGTGAGCTAAAAGTGGTTGCACCCTGGGTAGGATAAGTTCCTACAGAGCCTGCTATAAACTCTGGAAAGCTTGTTCCTAGCTGAGTTTATCTGAACAGTTCTTTCTATGTGCAAGCAACCCTTGGACTTGGGCTCCCTAAAGGTTATTGGAGAATCCAGATGTGGACCTCTTTCTCACAAGTGGCTACAGAGAATGGCTGCACCGCACTGAAAAGGCCCAAGTAGGCTGAAAAGTATGTCTGGGGTTAGCTGCTTCTCTCATTCGGAGATAATTGCCTGGCAATTCATGGCTGGACTGTCATCTATGTAACAAGCTTTTGTGTTTCAGGATATCTAATAAGGATTGCACCACAGGTCAGGTATGGACTTACAGATCCTGCTGTGTACCCAGGAAGGCTCTTGTTCCTAGCTGAGCAGGGCCGGATTTAGAATTAGGCAGAGTAGGCATCTGCCTACAGGCGCACCCAACAAAGGGGTGCCTGTCACTGGGATTATTATTAAATTCGCCTGAGTCACCTCCCCGCTCGGCGCCATGAAGACAGTTCTGTGCCTCCTCCTTCAGCACAGACCTGTAGCTATTGCGCTTCCTTGTCGGATTTTTAGTAATGCAGAGCGCTGGGAGATGACATCATCTCCCAGCGCTCTGCATTACTGAAGACCGAGCGGGAGCTCCAGCAACTGCAGCTCTGTGCAGAAGCAGGAGGCACAGACCTCTCTTGCCGCTGGACCACCAGGGAAGAGGTAGGAAACGGACACTGGGGCAATGTGAGGGTAATATGGAGATGATGGGGGTAATGTGAGGGCAATATTGAGCTGATGGGGGGCAATATGGAGCTGATGGGGTGCAACGTAGAGATTAGGGGCATTGTGGAGGTGTCCAGTGCAGATGGCCCATGGGGGGGGTGCTTCAGATTTCTGTGCCTACAGGCTCCTGAGATGTAAATCCTGCCCTGTAGCTGAGCGTCCCCTGTCCATTTGTTTGTCTAGTTCTCGTAGGTGACTTTGCTGCAGCAACTTGTTGCAAGATGTTGCAGAAACCAAAAATTGTCATTGAAAATGGTTCCCCTTGTAAAATTTACCGATGTAAATCGCCCTTTTCAAAACAATATGTCTATAAACACAGTTGATCAAAAACACATTTAAAATACAGCTATCTTCATTTTAGTGCAAATATATTGTGATCCCATTAGAACCAATAGTGGACATTTGATAGAGCTAAAACTTACTGTCCGACCAAAGTTCCGCCAAGCTGTGTTGACATGTGACATGAATTGAGAAAATCGCCTACATGGACTACCTCATAGTATACATCAAATTCATGCATTTTTCTCATGCTCTCAAATGGTATGATAAAATCTCCTGTAACAAACCCTGTTCTTTGCATCTCATTTGTATCATGCACCCATAAGTGATGCCATAGATGTTAAATGTGATGCTATGTATGATGTCATCAACAATGCACAGAGACTTACAAAGTTAATGTTCTCTGAACGTTAACCTGCAATCTCCTGAGAACTTAAGCTTGGTTTTAACATTTTTTTTTCTTTTGAACACTTTAATGACCAATGCTTTGCATAACCCTCTGGTCTTTAACAGGTTAATCTGTATACATTATTTCCACATTACAAACAGGGCTTATGAAAGAGTATCTTATAACTTTATCATATACACGTTACCTTAGATCAGTGATTCCCAACATTAGTCATCTGGAGACCTTACTACCATCCACGGGGTAACCCACTGACTGCCAGAGGGGTACCCAACACATTGCATTGCAATGTATTGCGTACCCCTCTGGCACTCAAATGGTTAAGGTTTTATTGTAAAGGTTCCTCTGGGATTTCATTTAGAGCCAAAGGGTTCCAACACAGCAGAAATATTGGGAACCACTGAAGTAAACTAAATGTAACACAAGATCCTAAACAAACAGCTTGAACCTATTTGTAAAAGGAATTAGCAATATGAATGTGAATCTGCTCAAAACCCTGCACTATCTTCCTTAGATGTTAATGTGATAGTATCTATATAGAGTAAATGGATGCTGGACTAAAAAGTGCATCCCAGGAGGTTGGAACTGAGCCAAATATATTCCTATTAGCTATATTTAAATGGTACAGTTGGCCAAGGATAATATTCATGACAAACTATGCCTTGAGATTATATATATATATATATATATATATATATATATATATATATATATATATATATATATATATACACACACATACACTCAGTCTTTCATAGATCTTTTTAAGCCAGTTGAATGCCAGGGACGTGCTGTATATTTTAAAGGTACAATTGGCCAAGGATAATATTTCATTAACCCTTTGAGTGCCAGGGAGATAGCCAAAGTATTGCAATGCATTGGGCAAAGCGAGGCCTGCCAGCTTCTTCCAGACTACAACTCCCATCATTCCCAGAGAGCTTTTGGCTGTTGGGGAATAATGGGAGATGTGGTCTAATAGTAGCAGCTGGAGGGCCTCATTTTGCCTACCCCTGTTTTATCCCCTTTGAATGCTAGAGAGGTCTCCCCATTCAAAGTGATAATAATTTTTATTTGTTGCTTATGGAGTAGTTAGTTTGCTCCTGAATTGCTCCAATACATCGGCCTCAGTGACAGATCCACTGATTAACCACTCACGATCCAGTAGATACATATCATGTGCTCTAATAGTTTATACTTTATAACAGGAGAATCCCACAATAGAGGAAACCAGGAAGGACAGCGCAGGCACATAGATGTATCTATGCCAAGATGTCTGCACTCATACCTAGCCGCCAGTCTCAGAAGAAGATTGATTTCTTAATAAAGCAGTACTTAGGCTCAATATTAGCACTATTTCTAAGCTTATAGCTATATGACTAATTATTGTGGGGAGGGGAGACTTTATTTAGGGTGATGGTTCCACTTTAAGCATATTAATGTTATAAGAAATGTATGTACTAAGACCTGGTCCACAAAGGGTAAACTCACTTCACAGCAGCGTGTTTCAGACTGCTCCATAGCAGTCTAATGTGAAACTCAGATTAGACTGAAAGAATGAAGTTTCACATTACACTGCCATGAAGTAATCTGAAATGCAGCTACACAGTAGATTGACATTAGCCTGCATTTTAACTCTTTGAGTGGCAGAGGGGTAGGCAAAAAGCAATGTCACTAAAAGGGTTAACCTCCCTGCAGACACAGGATTAGAACTAGCAAATAAGATACAATGTTGCCTGTAACCAATGGGGGAGATTTATAAAGGTGGAGTTAATCGAAAAGAAGCGTTCAAATGGCTGTAAGATCGTCGCTGGTAGTTATAAAAGTAATGACGACAGTTTAGGACGACATAATGTCGCAAAGTATGTGGGGTTTTTTCAATGTCATAAGGAAGTTTGTAAAAAACTGGCTCAGCGAATTTATAATGAAATGTCACTATTTGAGACAATTTAGCAACCAAATTGTCACCAAATATTTGAAATGGGTATAGAAACTGGCACTGGGAACCGAGATTGCTCTGGCCACACCCACCCATGTGGGCATGACCAGCACAGCTGAGGCACCTTCAAAACTTGGAGTTCTAGGCCGTTGCCTACTCTGCCTATCAAGAAATCCAGCCCTGATAACATATCCCATTCCTTCACCCCTTCTGGGTTTTTAAGAGAGATGCACAACTCTTTGCTTTGCAATGCACTGTGCATCAATATTTCACTCAAGTGTCGATTGGGATTGTAGAAGGAGATCACAGGAACGGCAGTCCGTGCTCCTCTCCACGCCCTCTGCAGGAAAGGAAGAGAACTGCTTGCACTTCCTGTGTCCCGGAAGCACATGGCTATTATGAGTGCAGTGGGAGTTGCTTCATATTCCTTTTCCTATACTTTTCCTGCCTCCCACTCACTGGGGCTGATATACTAAATACAAGTGGAGCAATTATGCGGCACAACTACACAACTGTAGGCGACTACTGTAAATTCCCATTGGTTTCAATGTAGCCTTTAGTGCCTTGAATTTTAGAGAGGCTTCCACTGAGATTCTTTATTATGCACTGTAGATCTTCATCTGGAGGGCTCTGGTAATTGCTCTAACCAATGTAATACAAGACCTAGAAACTCAATCTGTTCGGGATTCAGAACCTCCAGCGTCCTGACAGCGTGGACAGAACTGGACAGGGAGCTCAAAACTGGACTGTCCTGGGCAAAACCAGACAAGTGGAAGCCCTACTTGGCATATATATTATGACTAAAGTCAGAATTCTGGATAATATTAAAATGACCTGACTAGCGTGGATGTTATCCAAGTGTGCCTGGTTAAACTGAGTGCACTCAGATAGTGCACATCTTATACTTGGGTGAACTCTCTGTGACTAATAGGAATGACGCTTGCACGAGCAATCTCATCCATAAACGGGGTTTTAAATGTTAAAGAATTGAAATAAGGGTTGTTTCTACATTATACTAGTTCTACACTTATATTACTTACTTTGTGTCCTAATAGGCATCTTTATATCCTATATAATAATTCGCTAGAATGTTTGTCAGAAGCCATCATGCGCAGTAGAGACTGCCCGAACCCACAGAATGCTGGGAATTCCGTACTGGGAGGACGGAATGCTAGGAGCACGGAATGCTGGGAGCACGGAATGCTGGGAGCACGGAATGCTGGGAGCACAGAATGCTGGGAGGTATAGGAAGGTTGGGAGCACAGAATGCTGGGAGTTCTGTGCTGGTAGAATTCTGTGCTTTCGGGCAGTCTCTACAGTGCATGACTGCATCGGTGCAGGACGCAGAGCAGGACTGGCCTCTTAACCCTTTGAGTGCCAGAGGGGTATGCAACGCATTGCAAAGCAATGCGTTGCATACCCCTTTGGCACTCAAAGGGTTAACATCTCCCTGACCTTGGGCTTTTACACTAGTTATCCATAATATGTGTGGTTCTTGGCTCATATATCTAGAATTTTTAGACGTGGGAGCACAGTTGTATGGTAAATAGTGAATCAGATTAAAGCAGCATTGGTAATTTGGTAATGCAGCTTATATATATATATATATATATATATATATATATATATATATATATTATCAGTATTACTAGAGCATATTTGTGTAGTTCAGATGCAGCACATCTTTGCAGCGCTAATTACTTTTTCTTTCCCATGCCTTCCAGTTTCATCTTTTGACCTTACACTGCTTTCATAATGTTGATGTAAACTGTTGACTTAAATGTTTTTTTCTTGCAATCAGCTCGGCTTTAGTCTCTAAATATGTGTGTGTTCAAACCATGCGCACATTTCATCAATGAATCCCTTCCTCTCTCTTTACAAAGACTAACATCTCAAGTCACTTTGCAGATAAATCTTCTTTTATAGGAATCTTTTCCATGTAAGAGAACTAATACCTCCTAAGGCAAACCCTCCACGTACCCTAATATGGGCACAAAAGCCTAACGGCTCATATGATTTTTTTTAACCGTGGTTCAACAGATAACATATCAGTCCCGGATATCACATCCAGGGACGCAGACATGACAGTTGCTATTGCAGGACCCCAGGACCTCAAAATCTGCTCACCGCACATGGTGATTGTAACCAATAACGGACCACAGAGGTGTGCAATACATTGTTTCTCAATGCGCTGCTCAAAACTCTGGACCTTAACCATCTGAGTGCCAGAGAGGTACACAATGCGTTGGATTCTTCACTGGCACTGAAGGGGTTAATGGTTATTTATGCATTCTGCCTGCTAAAGTTTGAAACAATGCCAGTAACACTCATGTCTGCTTCCATGACATTAAAAGTGATCGAAGGCATAAGGGTAAAATTCCTAAGGGCCATTAGTATTTTCTGGCCATAGTAAGGTAAGTTTGGAGGGGGGCATTATTATTAAGAGGTGTTAGTTCTCCTTAACAATAGACAGTCAATGTTTATTTGGTTTAATTAACACCTTAACGACTGGCCGCACGTTGCGCGGGCAGCAGTTAAGGACCATGGGGTATTTTTGGGGGTTTTTTGTGCATTTGATTCAGGGGTCCCCAAGAGCTGTGAATTCCATGACATGACATGTTCGCCACTGGTCCTTAAATGCAGAAGTGCCGTGACCGTCCTGGCACTTCATGGGTCCTTAAAGGGTTAAAGCAGGGGTGTAAAAATCCCAGGGGCCTGGGAGTCCGGCTGCTAAAATTTTACTTCTGACTCCTAAATGTTGAAGTAATATTGTATACATTTGTATCCATGCATCCCTTACATTGGCTCCTAAACCTCCCATATTGCTCCTAAAAATAATGTTTGGCTACTAAGTTTATTGCATTTTCGCCCATACCTGAATTAACCCTTTGAATGCCAGACGGGTGCCCAGTGCATTCCTTTTGCAATGTGTTGGACACCCCTCCAGAACTGAAAGGGTTAAAATGTCAGCTTCCTCATAGCTACAGTGCATGTGTTCGGCTTCCTCACAATGCCACTGTTTGTGTAAAAGTGAAATAATGAAGATGGCTTTTCAAATTAAAATAATTATCCCATCCCCCCTCTATAGAATTATAGAGTAATGGAAAGTTATCCTCATCTTACATTCTGTTAATGCAACCTCTGAAAAAGCTGCCTGACTTCTCAGATAGCAAACTTCCGATGCCCTCTATTGGTAGATGTAGAAACTGCACGTTCATTTTAGAAGTCAGATTTTTAAACAGTCACATTCGAACCTTATTTTCAGGATTCACAGCTGAACCTTATTAACACCTTAAATGCCAGAGAAATCTCTAATGCTTTGCATTGCAAGGCACTGGAGACATCTGTAGCATCTAAGGGGTTAAATAATATATTTCAGAAATGTTTTGCGTATTACAATTTGTGCCACCATACAGACTAATCAGTAAGGTGTATTACGTCCTTCAAAATCCTTTTCCTATAGCATAGTAAAATTACAAATGTATCTGAACCCTATTTTGAGGTAACAGCTCATTTAGATCAGTCATAAAGATGTAGTGCTACTTCACGCTGCATGAAAAAATACTCAAGAAACATATTAGGGCAAAACTTACCCAGCCAGTAAGATGAAAAACGGTAGAATTCCAGTGCAATGGTCGCCACAGGATCTCCAACCTGAATACTTGTATGTAGAAGAAAAAAGGAATGCAACCGCACTTATTCAGCCACCGTCATGAATAAATAAAGGGGTCATGTAGCGTTCCTTTGTGTTTTCCACCTCCTTAGTAACCATATATGCCATTTTTAAATATGGAATAAAGACTTATGATTTTATATCTGGGATATATTTATTCATGACGGTGGCTGAATAAGTGCGGTTGCATTCCTTTTTTCTTCAACAGCTCATTTAGGCCTACTTTACACTGCAGTTAATAAATGTCATCACTGGTCTGATCATACTGATTGCCACTGAAGTCTTTGGAGAAATTTGCAGTTAAACCCCTTGATAAATGTATACAATGCCATGGAATCAGGGCCTTCATTTTAATAAATGCACTTGAATCATCCATGTCATTCAAGCGGAACTACCACCACAAAACAACTTTAGCTTAAATAACTCCCCATATGGCAACTAACTGCTTAGTAGCACTAGTCTCCAGAATTATTATCTTATTCAATAGATTTATCCTTTCTTCCACAGCTAACAGGAAGGACGGATCACGGACATCTTGCGATAGTGACGTCCGCTCGCCTGCTCTGTCAGTGCCTTCCGGTGCTGAACGGCTCCTAGCAATGCCTACTAGAGCCGTCTGGGACTGACAGAGCAGGAGCGCGGACGTCACTATGGCAAGATTTCCGTAATCCATCCTGCCTGTCAGCCGTGGAAGAAAGGAGAAATCTATTGAATAAGGTAATAATTCTGGCGACTAGTTCTACTAAGCAGCTAGTTGCCAGATGGGGAGTTATTTAAGCTAAAGTTTTTTCGCGGTGGTAGTTCCGCTTTCAGTATCTGAGAGATGTTTTAACTTCTAGAGAAGTCTCCATTGCACAGGGGATATAGTTAATGTAGAAAATGGTGGAGCATAATTATAACCAGAATTGCAAAGCAATGCGTTGTGTACCCCTCCGGTACTCAAAAGGTTAGCCCTTTGAGTACCAGAGAGGTTAGCAACACATTGGAAAGCCATGCTTTATGCACCCTCTGACATTTAAAGGGCTAATGTACTTTTAGTCATTTATTTTTTTAACCCAAGTCAGGAGTGATGAATGCTCAGCCACATCTCCCTCTATGTCAGCGGTGGGTAATCTGATGCCTCCAAGCTGACGATGATTGGAGTTGTAGTTCACAACAGCTGGGGGGCCTCAGGTTGCCTACTGGAGCTCTGTTGCATCGCTGCCAAACATGAACACGTGAAACACACACACACACATGTGCTTTCATGTGAACTTTTTAATTCCAGGATAGTTCATACTATGAAGGACTGGATCAGGACTGTCAAAAGGGGCAGCAAACAGGCCAGAATTTCAGGATATCCCTGATTAAAGACAGATTAGATAATCAATAAGGCTGGTGTACTACCGTAAAAAGAACTGGGGGGAGATGCACTAAGGTGTGATAAAGAGGTGATACCGTGGAAATAGCTTGTCCAGTGATATCACTTCTCCAGTTCCTATGTTATTCTATGGAGCCCATGTATTAATATTTCTTCTGTTTTGGAGATCTTAGTGCATTGGCTCTATAGTATAACATAGGATTTGGAGAAGTGATATCCCCAGAGTAATTCACCATATGGTACAAATAAAAATTACCATTGACTTAAAAGGGGCTTTTAACTCCTTGAATGCTAGAGGTCTCCAACTCATTGCTTCTCAGAGACCTCACTAGCATTCAGTGGATTAAATCCATATTTAAAGCAATAGGAATTAGGGGGAATTTCCCCCCAAGGTGCAGCTGGTTTGATCAGGAATTACTGCTGTTCTCTTTGTGCATCCGCCTCAGTGATTAGCTAACCTGTTTAATCAGGGATATCCTGAAAACCTGGCCTGTTTGTGACCCTTGAGGACTGATGGTGGTTGAATTGACTATTGAGGTTTTTTTTTATCTCACTCACTCTATCTAACTGTCTGTCTATCTATCTATCTATCTGTCTATCTATCTATTCATCACCTGCATATATATATATATATATCATGTCTAGCTATCTGTCTGTCTGCCACCACCACGCTCCTCATACACAAAATATTTAATCATTTAGATGTTTTAATATAGTAATTACTTTGCACACATCTCTGACACTCAAGGGGTTAAAGGTAACAGGATCTATGTTGAAAGGCCATGTATTTCTGACCAGTAATTATTTCAACTTTATTAGGCAGATGTCCCTTAACCCATAGAATACCAAAGATATCATGCACTGGAGACATCCCTAGCATCAAAAGGTTTAAATACAGTACTCTATAAATCTGATTTGATGAAGGAGGCGTTATGTATAAAGTAAAATATAGAGCCAAGCTGGGTCACACCAACTGCACCATAATGGACTAATCAAAAGTCCTACTGACTCGAACTGGGCTTTTAACCCCTTGAATACATTGCTTCACTATATGCATGGAGACCTCTCTAGCTTTAAAGGGATTAATCCTTCACATGCCAGAGGGGTTAACCCTTCGAGGGGGGCTCTACGCATTTCTTTGCAATGTGTTGTGTACCCCTCTGTCACTCGAAGGGTTAAAAACACCATTTAAAGAAAAGTGTTGTTGGTTTGTCTCTGAATTTATTCATTTATACATAAGGTCCAATATTTTTAATTTCAACGTTGTCAGGCAAATGCCCCTTAACCCTTTGAGTGCCAAAGCAGTACACAACACATCCCAGAGAGAGACATGTTGCGTACCACTCCGACATACGGTTAACGTCTCACAAGACAAAGATGGAATGATTTCTCTAGCATTCTATGGGTTAAATAATCTCAAAATCTGGAAGGAAGCTGGGTTTTTTTGCGAACATATACAAGGAGTTAAACTTTATACTAAGGAAAAGCAGAAGAGATTTCAAAATGGCTTCAAATACCTCTAGACTGAGCAAAAAAACAAAAAAAAAAAAAAACAAACTGTAAATGTGTGAAAGAATGTAGCCATTCACCAATCTATAAACAGAAGTCTACTGTACACAGTTACAGTAGTATTGTAAACAACGCTGGGTAAGTACAGTAACTCGGGTCAAGCGCTTCCCCAGGGTGACCTCACAATCATCATATGCGCCACAATACACTTGTGGATGCTGGGAACCTACTGATGCAAGTGAACACACTGAAGACCTCAATGGCTCTCCAGGGTTTGACCCGGGGTCATTGCAGGCTTAACAAACACAGAAAAAGAGTTACATTTTTCAGAGAACTAGCAACTGATGCAAGGGATCTTGGCTGCAAGTCAGTTTCCCAAACACGGATCCAATGCAACATTGTTTCAAGAAAACAATCATACAGGGTCTAACATCATATACTGTAGACCAAAGGAAGGCCAAATGAGACTCTGCATCTGTTGTTGGACTACAACTCAGATGAATGATGGGCGTCGTAGTCCATCAAGAGCTTTAGACATCCAATCTACTATGTTCCTTAAAGACCTGTAGCTTTGGCCAACCTGATGTATTATCAATGCACTGTTCAGTTTAAATGTGTCATTACTAGTAGAGATATTAGAACCACTACATGCCTCCCGCTGGGGATTTAGCCCCTTCAACCAGTACCAACAAAAGCCTCTAGATTTAGAGCTGCAGGTTGCCTACCCTTGATCTAGAACTTAGGGTTTTTAGACCACCACCCCTATCTAATAAATCTCTGCCTAACACCTGTACTTGCCAATAGCAGAGGCAACCCCACCAAGAAACCCTCAGTGCCAACATTAATGATATATTCCTGCCAAGCGCAGGCTGGTCTGGATGGCTGAGCTGTGGAGAACTGCTTCATAGCGTCATGTGATTTTTAATGACTTTGGCTACTATGGGAATTCAGTTGTCCATCATAGAAGATGATGTGTTTAAACCACTGCAGAAGCGCACCTTATGAAGCAAAGCTGTCAATCACTATAAAGACGTCACTCCCAATTCAGTCCAACAGCAATAGGCAAATATGCTTCCAAAGAAGTTCTGTATCAGCTGAGATTTTTTCAGATATCCTAGCCACAAAATCTACTGGGATTGTTGCCTTCATAAACCATGAAAGCATGCATTATAAATCCCATTTACCCTCAAAATGTGGCCACCCCTATTGATGCAGTGTCCACTGCTTTGAAGATCTCTTTGGACCTAAGAAGTTAATACCCGTTAAAAAACAGAGGTAACCGTGACATTAATAATCTACAAATAAAAATACAGGGGTGTATACTAGCTATTGCTTGATATGAACTAAATGTTAATCATTGTCAGTTACAGAAGGGTGCACTAGTTATTTTATAAGCCAAAAAAATGCAATATTACACTCCTAAGAGCATATGGGTATAGGGACTGTACTAAAATGAACCTTCAAAATTCTGGAGCAAACCAACTTCATCATAGGGGCAAATAAAATGTTCACAACCCCACACTGATTTAAACGTGGGTTTAAACTCCTTGAATTCTAGACCTGTGTGCAACAAATTGCTCTGCAGCATTCAAGGGGTTAAATGCTCCATTTAGACCATTGGATTGTCTCAACTGAGTTCTATGGGAATTTTCATTTTGTTTTATTTTACGTGATTAGTTTGTTCCAGAATTAAACCAGTTCTGCCTAGGTCATCAGGCCCACTGCCTGTGGCACTTACTTATAATCCTTTGAATGCCAGAGGGGTGCCCAATGCATTAAGAATCAATGCATGGCTCACCCCTCTGGCACTCAAAGGGTTAAGCAGAGTGGAAAGAGAGCTATGTTTTGCAGTAAAGAATTACACCATTCCTTTTTTACAGGGATAAGTAATTCAAACTGTTTAACACAACAAAAAGAATTATGCTGACATATACGGAATGACCCTTTGAACGCTTCCCCCATATGCTTTTAAAGACACATTCCAGTTTAACCCTTTGAATGACAATGCACTGGAAAGCAAGGCATTCTGTACCCATTTGGCACTCAAAGGGTTTAACCGTTAGACGGCTGAGGTTTCCCAACACATTTCCAGAGCATCCAAAGAGTTAAAAAAAAAGATTTGAATCCACTCCCAATAAATATTTAGACACCTACAGATGCCACTTTAATCCCTTGAATATTTAACCCTTTGAGTGCCAGATGGCTACGGAATGTATTGCTTTGCAAGCATTCCGTAGCCCTCTGGCACCCATAGGGTTAAGAGGTCTCACAACAAATCAAGGGGGTTAAAAATAACTGAATATTTAAAGACACATGCACATATTATTTTAATACTTTAGTAGCTATAGAGGACTGTACAATGCGATGGAGGCCTCTCTAGCATCCAAGGGGTTCAAAATAAGATTGGCTGCGCAGTTTTGATATTTAACCCTTTAAGGTCCAAAGGGGTGTACAGCATATGCACACAAAAAGAACTGAGCACTTTCAATAGTTAACCCTTTGAGTGCCGAGGGTGTGATACATCTCTGGCACTCAAAGGGTTGAAGACCCAAACCCATGCCAGTTTAACCTCTTGGATGCTAGAGAGCGCGTTAAAGACCTCTCCGTCATACTAAGAT
The DNA here is from genome assembly GCA_037306005.1 of Rhinophrynus dorsalis. Lineage (NCBI taxonomy): Eukaryota > Metazoa > Chordata > Amphibia > Anura > Rhinophrynidae > Rhinophrynus > Rhinophrynus dorsalis. The sequence goes on from CM074720.1 coordinate 46,517,399, forward strand.
TTAGCCGTGTGGATATTTAAAGACACAAAGCACTTATAAAACCCTTAGATACGAAAGACTCTAAAGCCTCCAAGGGGAAGCTGATTAACCCTTTAAGAACCAGAGGGCGCGTAACGCAGTGTTGCACACCGTTCGTGTCCTTATAGAGTTAACCCTTCGGTTGCCAGAGAGCAGCACTTACTTTCAGAAGTGTAATAGGGCAGCATGTCTAATTTGTAAACCTCTTTGGCATAGTACTCCTCCTCCGCCCTGTCCCTTTCACAGGAGGTGGCCCTCTGGTTGGCTTTCTCCTGCAGCAGGTCCCTGGTGCTGTTGTAGATGGCAATGACGTCCTGGGACACCTCCTGGGGCTCCGGGTAGTCCTCGGGAGGGCTGTTCAGCTTCAGCTTGCTGAGGATCTGTCCTCTGATCGCCTCGATCCGCTTCCTCATGAACTGATCCATGTCTAAGGTGCTGCAAGTAGACAGGCTGAGAGCCACGGTAGCCAGATCCAGGGTGAGGAACACGCTCAGGACAAAGTAGTGCATTTTCTCGCTTGCTCTTCTGTCTGTCCAACAACAGAAAATAACCGATAGGCAAAAATAATACGACACAAAGTATGCGATGTGCAAATGATCGTAAAAAAAATAGTAACGTAAAAAGTTACTAAAATTACAAAAACAAAACGTAAAAAGTACTAATAGAATATAAAAACCTAATTAATATTACAGAGTTAAAAGTCCCAGAAGGTGACAGATTGGAAGCAGTGTAGTGAGTGAGGGGATCAGAGTTCCCAGCCCCCGAGAGGAGGAGAAGAGGAGAGTGTTCAGAGCTGGGAGGTAAGGGGGTGGCACGATTAAATCCCCCAGATCACAGTGCCAGATCCACGTGTGTGTGCAGGAGGAGAGGTCCTGGTGTATCCCCCGGCGCTGGGAGGAGGTGTAGTGCTGCAGGCTGCCCGGGCTCCCACTGTTCACACGCAGGACACACTGCAGATCGCACCATCAGCTGGAGGCTGGGCTGCTCCCACTCTGCTTCCCTCCGCTCAGCTCTGGCACCAGTAGCGGGCTCTCTTCCCTCTGCCTAGGATCAGGGGCTCCGGGCACGACCAGTCTTCTCTATCCGCGAACCACACTGTGCCAGTCCTGTGTCTCACTGGCACTTCCCATGCACAGAGGATCAGACCTAATCAGGCACAGCCGCACTCCTGTCTCTCCTCGCCTGTTAGACGGCAGTGCTAGTCCTGGTTCTAGTTGTTAGTATCCAGATAAAGAGTGTCACTACTGCTTTCCCTGTGTGTGTCCAGACAGTGCTAGTCCTGTTTGTCCTGTGTGTTTCCATACACAGGGTGGCAGGCAGCCCTATCTCCCTCTCTGGTTATCCGGGCACAGAGTAATCGTCCTGTATTTGCCCCTGTGAGATTCCATACACAGAATATAAATTCTTTTTGCCCCGACAGTATTCACACACAAGGTACCAGTCCAGTTTCCCTCTGCGGGTATCCGGGCACACAGTAATATCACTATTTGCCCTTGTGGGTATCCAGGCACAAAGCAATAGACCTGTTCCCTACTGTGTCGGTATCCAGGTACAGGGTAATAATCCCGTTTGCCCTTTTTGATATCCAGGTACAGTGTAACAGTCCTGTTTGCCTCTCCTTGTCTCCATACACAGGACAGTACCAGTCGTTGGTGCCCAGTCTTTACACAGACTGTCAGAGAACACTAGTGTTGTATTTGCCCCTGTGTAAATCAGCCCACACAGAGCACACCAGCGCCCTATCTGCCCCTGTGTAAATCAGCCCACAGAAAGTGTACAGCAGAGCTGTATCTGCTCCTGTGTTAACCCGGAGTACCAGTGCTGTAACTTCCCTCAGTCCTGTGGAGAAGCTGCTGCTCTTAGCTGTGTACTCTGCAGCCAGTTGTGTTGTGCACAGGCTCCTCCATGTGACAGCCCCTCTCACCGCTCTGCCAGCAGATAACATCACGGACTGGAGGGCAGAGCGAGAGATTTATAAGGTCTCCCTGAACCACGTGTTTGCCTTCTACAAAGTGACGTGGGGTGCGCTTTAGTGGAGGATTCCTACTCAGCCAGGACGGTGCTTCTTCAGGCTTGTCAGTGTTTGATCGGTAGGACAATATTCCCCTTAGGCAGGGCAATACCTACCTCATCAGGTTCATGCTGCCCTATGCAGAAAAATACCTCATCGGGCAGGGCAATACCCTTTCAGCCTGAACAATGCCCCCGTGGCAGGGCAATACATAATCGGACAGAGTAAATACCCCTTCAGCCAGAGCAATGCCTCATCCTGAAGGGCAATATCTGCTTTTGCAGGGTAATGCCACCTGATCAAGAACAATGCCTCTTGGGAAAGGTACATTATCTTAATTCAGGGCAATACCATTTTAGCAGGACAATATATCCTCAGGCAGTACAATAACTTCTCAGACAGGGTAATAACACCTTAGCCAGGACAGTGCCTCCCCAGGCATGGCAAAACTTTTGGCAGGACAACACCTACTCAGACAGGGCAATAAGTCTTAAGCCAAAACAGTGCCTCCTCAGGCAGGGTGATGCCTCTTCAGCCAAAACAGTGCCATCGTGTGCATGGTAATAGATCTTCAGGTAGGGCATACCTCCTCAGACAGAGCAAAGCCTGCTCAGGCAGGGAAATACCTGCTTATGCAGGGTAATACCACTTTAACCAGAACAATGCCTCCTGGGCAAGATAATTACTCTTCAGGCATGGCAATACCTCTCGAATAATGCCTCCTCAGACACAGCAATAAACCAGACAAGGCAATACCACTTTAGCTAAGATGATACATCCTCAGGCAGTGCAATACCTCCTCAGGCAGTGCAATACATCCTCAGGCAGTGCAATACCTCCTCAGGCAGTGCAGTACTTCCTCAGGCAGTGCAATACCTCCTCAGGCAGTGCAATACCTCCTCAGGTAGTGCATTACATCCTCAGGCAATTCAATACATCCTCAGGCAGGACAGTATTGACTTAGGCAGGACAATACCTCCTCAGGCAGTGCAGTACATCCTCAGGCAGTGCATTACATCCTCAGGCAGTTCAATACCTCCTCAGGCAGTGCACTACATCCTCAGGCAGTGCACTACATCCTCAGGCAGTGCAATACATCCTCAGGCAGGACAGTATTGACTTAGGCAGGACAATACCTCCTCAGGCAGTGCAATTCCTCCTCAGGCAGTGCAATACATCCTCAGGCAGTGCACTACCTCCTCAGGCAGACCAATTCCTCCTCAGGCAGTGCACTACCTCCTCAGGCAGACCAATACCACCTCAGGCAATGCAATGCATCATCAGGCAGTGCAATACCTCCTCAGGCAGGACAGTATCGCCTTAGCCAGGACAATACCTCCTCAGGCATGCGATACCTCCTCAGGCATGGCAAAACCACCTTAGCCAGGACAATGCCTCCACTGGCATGGCAATACCTCCTCAGGCAGGGAAGTATGGCCTTAGCCAGGACAATGACTCCACAGGCATGGTAAGACCATAGGAAAGGCAGTATTCCTCAGGCAGGGCAATACCAACTTAGCCAAGACAATGACTCTCAGGCAGACCCATGCACAGACAGGACAAAATCTTCTCAGACAGAGCCATGTCTCCTTAGGCAAGGCAATGGGCTTGATGTGCAGAAGTAGTCTTTAGTAATTGTGGAGCAATCCAAATGCATCACAGGAGAGGAAATAAATCTTCCAACTAATTTATATAGAGCTTTTAACCCTTGAAATCCATGGATGTCTCCAACACGATTCCCTATAATTTTTTCAATTTTCTCCTCAGGCAAGCCAATACTTTCTCTAGCAGGGCAATACATCTTCAGTCAGGACATTGCCTCTTCAGACAGGGTAATACTTCTTCAGACAGGGAAACACCTCTTCAGGCAGGGCAGTACCTCCTCAGACATGGCAACACCTGCTCAAACAGGGTAACATCTGTTAAGGTAGGACACTACCTCAATAAACAGAACAATGCATCCCCAGCAGAGCTATCAACAGGCAGGACAATAACGTCTTAGGTAAAGCCATGTGTCATTAGCAAGGCAATGTTTCTTCAGCCAGGGCAATGGGTCCGATGTATAAAAAAACCTGGCTTAGCAATGCTTCTTCAGTCAGGGTAATGACTCCAAAGTCATGGTAACACCTACCCAGGTAGAGTTGTTTCTCCTCAGGCAAAGGCATGTCTTGTCAGGCAGAGTAATAACTAGGCCAAGTAAAACCTCTTGTGAAAGTGCAAGGTGTCCTCTGACAGGGTATTCCCTCCACAGACAGTGATACATCGTCAGGCAGGGTTATGTCTCGTCATGCATAGTGATACATCCTCAAACGGGGTTATGTCTCCTCATGCATAGTGATAGATCATAAGGAAGGGTTATGTCTCCTCAGTCGTAGTGATACATCCTCAGGCAGGGTAATGTCTCCTCATACACAGTGAAGCATCCTCAGGCAGGATCATTTCCCCTCATGCATAGTGATATATCCTCAGGCAGGGTAATGTCTCTTCAGGCATCATGGTATGGCAGGGTTATGTCTCCTCAGACATAATGATACATCCTCAGGCATAGTCATACATCCTCAGGCATAGTCATACATCCTTAGGCAGGGTAATGTCTCCTCATGCATAGTCAAACATCATTTCACAGGGTTTTGACTCCTAAGTCATAGTGATACAGCCTAAGGAAGGTTATGTCTTCTCATAAGTCAGTGGTTCTCAACTTCTGTCCTCAGGACCCACTAACAGGCCAGGATTTGATGATTTCCTTGTTAGAGCGCAGGTGAGTTAATCAATGTGAATGAGCCTCTGATCAACACACCTGTGCTCTAGCAGAGAAATCCCTAAGTCCTGGCCTGTTAGTGGGTCCTGAGGACAGGAGTTGAAAACCACTGTCATAAGTAGTGATACATCGTTAGGCAGGGTAATGTCTCCTCAGTCATAGTGATACATCCTCATGCAGCGTAATGTCTCCTCAGGCATGATGATACATCATAAGTCAAGGTTAAGTCTCCTCACATGTAGTGATAGATCCTTACGCAGTGTTATGTCTCCTCAGAGTGATACATCCTCAGGCAGGGTAATGTCTCCTCAGACATAGTGATACAACCTCAGGCAGGGTTATGTCTCCTCAGACACAGTGATACATCCACTGGCAGGGTATTGTCTCCTCAGACATAGTGATACATCCTCAGGCAGGGTAATGTCTCCTCAGACATAATGATACATCCTCAGGCAGGGTTATGTCTCCTCAGACATAGTAATACATCCACAGGCAGGGTTATGTCTCATCAGTCATAGTGATACATCATAGTACAGGTATAATGTCTCCTCAGGCATAGTGATACATAATAAGTCAAGGTTAAGTCTCCTCACATGTAGTGATAGAACCTTAGGCAATGTTTTGTCTCCTTAGAGTGATACATCCTCAAGCAGGGTAATGCCTCCTCAGACATAGTGATACAACCTCAGGCAGGGTAATGTCTCCTCAGACATAGTGATACATCCTCAGACAGGGTAATGTCTCCTCAGACATAGTGATACATCCTCAGGCAGGGTATTGTCTCCTCAGGCATAGAGATACATCCTCAGGCAGGGTAATGTCTCCTCAGACATAATGATACATCCTCAGGCAGGGTTATATCTCATCAGACATAGTGATACATCCTCAGGCAGGGTTATGTCTTCTCAGACCTAGTGATGCATCCTCAGGAAGGGCTATGTCTCATCAGGCATAGTGATACATCCTCAGGCAGGGTTATTTCTCCTCAGACCTAGTGATACATCCACAGGCAGATTTATGTCTCCTCAGACCTAATGATACATCCTCAGCCAGGGTAATGTGTTTTTAGGTAGGTTAATGTCTCCACAAGCAGGGTAATGTCTCTTCAGACAGTGTAATACCTCCTCAGAGAAGACAATGTCTTGTAACTCCTCAGACAGAGTAATGAGTCTCATATACTAAGAGGAAATTAAATAATTCTAGAGAAAACCAAATCAACCAGAGGAGCAAAATCCCTATTGATTTTAATGGCACTTTTACCTCTTGAATGCTATGGATGTCTCCAGCTACCCAAAAAGCAAAGCGCTGGAGACCTCTCTAAAAAAACTTTAACACAAAGAAATGTTAGGGATTTTGTTATCCCCCCCCCTTTGTTACAGTTGGTTCATTCCAGTATTATTCCAGTTTATCTGAGTACATAGACCTTAATTTCTCCTCAAATGGTAGCGTACGGCCTTCACAAGCACCATAAGTCTCCTTAGGCTAATAATGTCTCAGGAAGGGCAACAAGGAGAATGCACAAATTTGCCAGTGTAACCCCACTGGCAGGCACGTGCACACATAGACACCAAGGGGGGCTTGAGCATCTGCCCTTTTTGTCCAAAGTGCCCTTTTTGTCCAAAAAAAATTAATCATGCTGGCCGGCCCGGGTCCTTTTGAGCCCCTGCCCCCCAAAATGTCTGTGCATGTCCCTGCCCACTGGCATTAGCCTCAAACACAAGTGGCTGTGCTTCAGGATATGCACAACAGCATATGACTGCTGTAGTGCATACTAGCAGACAGTTTCCACCATCATTAGGACTTTAAAGGGATAGTAATACTTCGTTTTATCTTTATTTTATTTTGTAGACATTAAAAAAACATGAAGAACAATATAAGTCTTATCTCTCAAACATTTATGGTTTAAGAGATATTCACAATGTATCCCCCCCCCCCTGTTCAGCCAGAGCAGAAGGGAGGTGCCCAGGTAGACTGCAGAGAGGGACAATCTTCAATTAAGATAAGGGAAAAACCTGAAAAACTTGTCAAGGGGGAAGGGCTTTCATTGTTTTCATTCAAAGAAGATTGTCCCCTTCTGTTATCTGTCTGGTCTTACAACCAGATTCCACATCTGAGAAGAGATGGCTTACACTAGGTAAAAGGGGCGGGAGGGGGAAACTTTGCTTGTGAATATCTCTTAAACCATAAAGGTTTGAGAGATAAGACTTATATCGTTCTTCATGTTTTTTTAATGCCTACAAAATAAAATAAAGATAAATTGAAGTATTACTATCCCTTTAATGCCAAAAAGCCCTGTATACTTACCCTGTAATTTGTACTGGGAAACTGAGTACATTCACATCATTTCCCCCCTGCCTTGTTTACTACATTGAATTAAGAAGAAAGGAAACCCCCCTACAGTATACCACATTGTTTTCCTCATGGCACATATGTCGTTGATGAGAGGAATTCTGGCATATGTAGCTTAATAAATTGAAGTTTGACAGGTGTAAGGACTGAAAGTTAATTCCAGCTTCTAATTTAGCACAGAACCACCATGGTGCATTCACCACAATGTCTCCTCGGCTAGGCTATGCCTGCTCAGGTACGATAATGTCTCCTCAAGCAAGGTAATGTCTCCTTCACCAAGGCAATGTCTCCTTAAACAGTGTCATGTCTACTTAGACAGGGTAATGCCTCCTCAGTGAGAGTAATGTAAAAACAAGAAAATACAAGACATCTAAATATAGAGGGTAAAAGTCAACATCTTTATTAAAAGTACAAATAAAATAATATATAAAAAATAAACCAGAAATATAGTGGCAAGGGTATAAGATAGTGGTTAACACCAATGAATGAACAAAAGACCAGTCTAATGGATATAAAAAGATTGATTAAATAAAATAAACAATGGTACTTAGCAGTATAGGTGCTACCACTGTTCACCGCATCAACTGTATGTTCTATTTTCTTTTGATTTGACTCATCTCCACTAACCATCTATTCCCTGTGGACTTATTGTTTAATATTCCATTTGTCATCATCATGTTGGACCATAGTTCTCTATATGTACTGTATATAGATTTATGAGGACTATTTGCATGGACTTGTACTAGTCATCAACATTTGTGACAATCATCCATTGTGTGGCTTTCATATGATTGTAAGATATCCATCTAATTCAGATATCTGTTTATTAATACTGATTCATTTTCATTAGACAGCCCACATGTTAGTTGAGCTACTTGTGTATTGGTAGTTATTGTTAGTTATATCAAATTTTTACCAGTGAGCGCTATTTTATTTTTGTTTTTATCTACTCTTGATCTCCACCTAGTGGGAGTCCTTATATTAATAGCAGTCTCCTGGTAATTTTTTAATATACACTTCCCATACTACCAACTTGGTCTGCAATAGTTAAAACACTAATACTTAAATTAAGTATGAATAAGCTAAATTGCTTGAACAGAAAGGTAAGGTGGTAGGGCCTAGCCACTCACTTTTTAAAGATGGTACAGACCAACTACAGGGCAAACACCCCAGTGAAGATTTAAAGAAAAAATTCCAGAATCTTGCAAGACTTTTAAAAAGAGAAATGTCTCAGTGGTGGCAAATGATCACTCTTTAAAAATATATAGACAAGAACCAGATATCAAGAGGTCTTCGAATTTTCAAGGAACCAGCATTTGGAAAGAGCAAACCAGATTTTATGGATAAATGGAACGCGTCCTGGATTGTTGTTCCCTAGAACTAATGGCTTTAATAACCTCAAACAAAGAAAAGAAGAAAAAAAAAACAGTGATACTATGGGTAAGATAGAAGAAGCAAGAAATAATTCAGAAGAATTGAAGGACTGTGAAGAATTTGAAGCATTTGATAAACAGACTACCACTAGAGTAAAGAAATATAAAAAAGTATTGAAAGAAAACAGAGGAAACTCTTGAGAGATGAGGATGACTCCCATTTTGGTAGAATATGCAACTGGAACAACAAGAGAAGAATATGTAACACCTATGGAAATAGAAGACATGGTGATAGGGAAGTGAGTAAGGATCCACCCTTGATGAAAGTCAATGATTCAAGTACCAATATCCAAAAGGTGGACGGTCATAATGACATTACTACAATAAATCTTGAAACTAGGGTTGGTAAAGATATAGCAATGAACAGGATAACTACAAATAACAGAAATCAGTCAGAAAAGATCCTGAAAAATTGCAGAACATCATCAGTGGAAAACCATGTGGTGGGGTGAGGCTGATCTTAAGAACAGTAATTCCATCAGAATACCACCAACCAAGAGAACAAACAAAATAGAGAAGAACCCTTCAACCAATAATATTTCTCATCGCAAGTCAGCTAATATAAAGGAGCAGAATACTAGAAAACTGGGATCCAAGATGTAATACACAATAAGCAAAACCTAGAATAACACTCCCCCAGAAGGATTCGCCTTCTTCTTTTTTGTTAGTGGATCAAAGGACTCCAGTTCAGTTGTGGATATACAAAGAAAGGAACAGGAAGAGGAACAAAATACAGAGAGCACCCCTCAGATGGAAAATAGTAGAAGAATACGAAGAAGAGGGGTAGAGAGGAGAGGTAAGGAAAAACAAAAGGAGAAATCAAAATCAAGCACAACCAATATAGGAGGAATCTTCAGTTTGTGCACATATGACCTCTCCTGAGATGACATCACACTACTTAAATAGCCACAAACAGCAAACCAAATGAATTTGAGCTGTTTATTGGTGTGCATAAATCTGTAAGGAAACTGATGCTAAAAATATATTATGCAAAGAAAAACAGTGATCATCAGGAACAGAATGAGGATTTACAATCAAAGTAAGAAATGGAAGAACAATTACTTAAGGCCATGATGGATCTATGGAGGGAAAGTGAGGGAGAAGATGATCAGAAATATCCTATTCCAAAGGGAATATATTAGAGACACTCCAGACTTAGGCCTGATTCCAGATTTAACCCAACTCAATCGGTGAAGCTCTTCATTGAGACCTTCTTAGAATTAGTGATCAAAGATATCAGAAAGATGTTGCAGAAACCAATAAGGTTCCAGCACAATCTGACACCCCAAGAAAAGTATAGTTTGGGAAAAACTAGCCAAGAATGACTAGCTTGTGTTTAGACAAGAAGACAAAGCGAGTGATATACTCATTCAGGACAAGGTATATTACATCAAGGAAGCCATGAGAATACTGGAAGATTAGTCATTCTATGAATGGCTAAGCAGAAACTCAATCAAGATTTATACAGGTAAATATGAATCACTAATTCTGGACTCAAATCAGTTGGGCATACTTAATAAACAGGAATTCCTTTTTTTGTCTGTTCAACACCCAGTGATTCCCATTTTCTATCATATTCCCAAAGTCTACAAGAGATTATACAATCCCCCTGGAAGATTGATCATATAAGGTATTAATTAATTGACCAGTAATTTATCACAATACATTGACAATTTTCTCCAACTGTATGTACAGCAATTACCATCGTATACCAGGGACTTGACTCATATCATAAATAAACATCAGGAAATTGAATGGAAATCTGGTTATTTGTGGGTGACCTGTGATGTTTGCTCCCTCTGTACCATCATTGAGCATAGGGCAGGTATCGAAGTAGTGGAGAAGATTCTGAGGCGGGATGACAACTTGCCATGTGAACAAATTGATTTCATCCTGGATAGCTTGACATTTATATTACATCATAACCATTTTATGTTTGAAGACACTCATTACCACCAAAGTAGGGGGACTGTAGTTGGCACAAGATTTGCACTAAATTACACAAATTTATTCCTGAGAGTCCGAGAGGAGGGCCAGGTATGGGGCAACTACAGAGAGGACATTGTGTTGTATGCCCGCTACATAGATGACTGTAACGGTTTTGTAAGACTCTCAGACCAGTAGGTAGAATAAAACATAGTTTTATTAAAAGACACAAAAGACTGCCTCCTACAGGCAAAAAGTATGACTGCAAATTGACAATAATGTACAGATGCCCTCTCAGGCCCAGTATACAGAGAAATTAATATATACTGTCACAGGACAGGCAAAAATAAGCATTACTGGTATAACATGGGTTAAAGTTCATGGAAAGCAATCAGTCTCTGTTGTGGTGTGTTTGACAACGGCCAGAGGATGGTAAAGGAGCGAGACTGTGGTGCAAGATGTAAGAGCACCAGTCAATAATGCAGAATTGAGACTACTACTTGTGTTGAGCAGGGAAGTGAGGCCACAATACTCTGCCAGAGCTAGCACACGTTGAGTCGTGAGCACCCGACTGGTGCGGTAAACAGAGACTAAGTACACTGCAGGAGCTGAGGTGTTTAGAGCCAACAGCACCCAACCGGTGCGGTAATGGAAACCAAGTACACTGCAAGAGCTGATGGAATCACCCAGTAGCACCAGACGGGCCAAGTTGGTACACAGGAACGCAGGAACACAGCAACACAGTAACACTGGTACAGGAACACCACAAAAGGGCACCTGACAGGTGCCAGAGGCCCAGTATATAAAGGCCATACTGGGCGGGCCAAACAAAGCTCAGCCAATGGGAGCGCAACACAACAGAGAGTGACAGATAGATCACGGGAACTTAGAAATTTGTAGATCACAGGAAGGACATATTAACACCAAAACACATCAAAAGCCTGTCAATGGGTATGCAGAGCTGACAAGTGACCATCACCATATATGGCTAGCCAATGTACCCTTGTTGGTTTTTGCAACTTAAAAGAAACTGTACCCAGGAATCGTTCTTAGAACAAGCAGAAAATTTGAAGATGAGGTTCGTTTATAAGGGCTATGATGAATATAACACCCAAGAGGCGATAGAGAAAGAACCCAAGAGAACTACTACTAAATAACAAAGAAACAAGTTTGCTGAACCAGGATGACATGGAAAAGACAAATAAGAACCACAAACCAGAAATCCCTTTTATCACTTTATATACCTCTTCAACAGAGCTTATTAAGCAGATCATCTCCAAGCACTACAAGATCTATGTAGGGGATAACATATTAAGAAAGACCTTACTATCTAAATTGAGATTTGCTTATAAGAAGGCAACAGATCTGAAAAATAAACTAGCCCCCTCCATGATCAGAAATAATCATACAGGAGCAACATGTAAGAACGTCCTGGATGGATCTCTTGTGGTTGATTCCTATAAATATGGTCACACTTAGTATATCACATGTGGTCACATTAAAAACCACCAAAAAACTTTTACCTCCAAGGTAACCGGCGACACATTGAAAATCAAACAGTTCATCAATTGTACAACTGATTACGTTATATATTTACTTTAGGGTAAGTGCAGAAACCAGTACATTTAGTTCTTTGCAAGGTCTTTGAAGAAAAGATTTCTAGAACATTAAAATAAAGTCCTGAAGAGAAATAAGAAACATACAGTATCCAAACTTTGTTATGGGTGCCCAGCTTTCCAACACATTACTGACCTGACAATAATGGGGATTGAATATTTTCCACCAACAATGAGACAAGGAAATAGATTCAAAATCCTGGCAAAACAGGGAAGTTATTGGATTTTTAAAATGCAAACCTTGGAACCAGGAGGTATGAATGAAGAAATGGATTGATGGTGCTTGTAAAACGTCTATAGTGCTTCCCCATTATGCACTGTTTGGCCTGTATCGTTCTATTTTTAGTAACTAGGGGCCCCCTCTGGAATGTTCAAGATAGCCACAGTAAATCAGTAATATGGTTATTAACCTTAATGTTTCAGTATGTAGTATATCATTCACTGACTACTTATACTATTTTAGTCTAATGAGTCTATCATTCCTTATACCATGCTGTCAGATAGGATTTCCCAGTGTTTTCCTCCTCATTTATTTATTTGTTTTTACACAAATTTTAAGACTTCAAGTGCATCAAATGAGGGGTCACATGACTTTTTCAGCTAGGTTGGTGAGTATAAATGTTTCTGCAATGTGATGCTAGAAGAAAAATATTTGTTAACATTCACACCACTTGCTTCTATGGCATGCCCTACCTACTGTATTCATTACTCAGAGCCAGCACAAGAAAAATGGTAACATAATGGTATGAGATACCATAGGAGTTGTAGGAACACAGTTAGACAAGGCATACTATTTTGGATAGTAGACAACCACATGCAACAAATTAGAGGTCTCTTTTTACTCCTAGGCTGGTGTGCACAAATGTTTCTTGAAGGTGGAGCTACAGAAAAAAAATACTTTTGACATTTTCACCTGCCTGTACTAAAATGGATAATAATTCTATCATTCCCTAAACCATGCTGTCAAATAGGATTTCCTGGTGTTTTCCTCCTCATTTATTTATTTGTTTTTACACAAATTTTAAAGGAGCAGTAAACTTTTTTTATGAAAAAATATATATTGTAGGATTTTCCTATTGAGTAAAATAAAGGTACTCCCACTGCCGAGAGGTTTATATTTCCAGAGTTATTACAGTTTAAAACCATGTTTTTTTTACATTAGCAGTGCCCTCTAGTGGTCAAATACTAATTAGATTTCCTGTTAGATTCTAATGGAGAGGAAAGTCAGTGACTTACAGTTCTCCACAGAATGTGATAGAAACTGCTGAGTCACTTCCTGTCAGTTAGAACTATCAGGAAGTAAACACAGTAAATTCACTTACTGGTTATTATGTGTTTTCATAAAAAAAAGTTTACTGCTCCTTTAAGACTTCAAAAGCTCATTATGAACAGATCAGAGATATAATAGTTATTATAAGCACAAGCCTTTGGCCCCTAGGATATATTCATATATATCCTATATTATCAGGGAGAATAGTTTGTGTAGGCTTAATAAACCACTCTAAATGAACTATACTGTCTTATGGATCTGCCTCCCATGAAGAGAACATAATTAATTTAGGAGATCACTCTAGCAAGCCAAGATGAGCAACCTATGTTGCATTTAAGTGAATTTGTAAATGCAATTTATGTGAAGTGGTTTCTAATATTGACACGATTCCTTGCCAGAGCTCGCTGATCAACAGGCAAGGTCTCCAAACCAAAGAGTGATCATCATTGTAGCAGCTGTCAAATTATAGATTTAGCCCATTATCTGCATTCAACAGGTATTGTTGTAGTTAAATAATAGGGCTATTATCTATTACTACAATTATCTGATTATATCCTGCTAGTACATTTCATGGGCAACAGGTCCATTACTATATGGAATCTCATAACATTCTCTATTAAATTAGAGTTAATATTTTCATAGACATATTATCATATTATGTCCATCCAAACACTGTATGGCTAGTTTCTATTTTTATTATTGTTTCAATTTCGCATATATTGGAATGGGCTATAATGCTTGAACATTCTGCACTCGCCTCTGTTTGGATAAGGATGTTTTAAAAAGAGGTCCTGCCATTTCTGGCCTTCCCCTTTACAATCCTATCCTGATGAAGGGGCAAGTAGAATAGAATTACCGGCGCATCACCAAGGGACGGCTGCCAACTTGTGGCCTGGGGAGGGGCCGATATAATTAAGTGGCCTACTATCTTTCCAGCCCACTGTCCCAGCCAAACCCTTTAGTTAATTTTAAAATTGTCATTAACATTGTGAGGTAAGTCAGTTAGTTAAATGATAGAACATAGCTTACAATTGCCATGGGGCTACACTACTGATACTACAGAGATTACTATTTAAAGGGATAGAAATGTTTCATAATAAAAGCAGCTCTAATTAATCATCATAGTATCTGGACTTTGGAGATTGATATTTCAATATTCTGTCAGAGCTATAGTTCAAGTGTAATTGAATGATAAAGTATCCCCCTCCCACCCCTTTTACTGAAAAAACTGCTCAGCTCAGAGCAGCAGGGAGGTGCCCAGGTAGGTTGCAGAGAGGGACAATCAATCAAATAAAATAAGGGAAAAAGCTAAAAAACCTGTCGGGGGGGCAGGGTTTTCATTGTTCTCATAGTAAGAAGATTGTTCCTTGTTGTTATCTGTCTGGTTAAGCATATTCCACATCTGAGGCGAGCAGTGTTACATCAGTAAAAGGGACGGGAGGGGGATACTTTATCATTCAATTACTCTTGAACTACAACTCTGACAGAATTGAAATAACACTCTCCATGGCCCAAATACTGTGAAGATTAATTGGAGCTGCTGTTTTTGTGAAACATTACTATCCCTTTAAGTAAAGCTACACCACTGATACTATAAAGCATACAAGGGTATGTGCTATGTTATTAATTTAGCTCTATTTGAATTGTAGCTCTGTGGTATAATTTGTGTAGTTCCATTTTGGTTGAAAGCTCTGTGGTATCATTGGGTAACTACATTTACAGCAGCAAGTGGGAGATTGAGTGAGGCATTGGCCCACCTGCCCAAACATATGACCGGCACAGGGGGCAATTGCCCCCTGCCCCCCAGGCTAGCCCTCCCCTGAGCATCACCAGCCTAAGCATCAGCAACTATGTGGAAGGCAAAGGGGGACAAGTGGAGAGAGGTCAAAAGATCAAATTACAAATTGGAGGTTCCATGACAGAATGAGAGTTTGAAGAGCACAGATACAAGCATCCTCCCAGTGATCCAACCATAACACTGTGCTGAGAAGCATAAAATACAAGTATATTGCTTTAAGAGTTTGGGCAAAAGGTTTAGATAGGTGTATCACTTTTTACACCAATTTACACAGCTTAGCCCTGAATACCCTATGGAACATTTCTGCCACTGGTGATACTCATCGGTCCAAGACTTAGGCTCTGTGCATTGACTCTTCTATATCTACCAGACATCTTCCCTTATTGTTGTGATAGAGTGTCCAATTGAGCCGGTCTGTAAAGGGTCAAATCATCCCTATATTTCTGAGTATCACTGTTTGTTTTATTTAATCAATCTTTTTATATACATTCTCTAGGATGTTTGTCAGAAGCTGTCATGCGCAGTAGAGACTGTGTGCGTTCGGGCAGTCTCTACTGCCCATGAATGCATCGCGTGAGTGAGGTGACGCAAGACTGCATCGCGTGGAGCAGTGATGTAGCGGCCATTTAACCCTTTGAGAGCCAGAGGGGGTACGCAACGCATTGCAAAGGAAAGGGTTAACATTACCCGGACCTTGGACCGTGTACACGGGCTTTTACACTAGCTGTTTAATATTCCATTTGCCATCATCATGTTGGACCATAGTTCTCTATATGTACTGTATATAGACTTATAAGGACTGTTTGGATGGACTTATACTAGTCATTAAGATTTGTGACAATCATCCTCTGTGTGGCTTTTATATGATTGCATCTAATATCTGTTTATTAATACCGATTCATTTTCATTAGATAACCCACATGTTAGTTGACTCTATTGTGTAATGCTGGTTATTGCTAGTTACATCAAATCTTTATCAGTGAGCACTATTTTTATTTTTGTTCTTTATTTACTCAGTGAAGGTAACGTCTCCTCAGACAGAGGTTTTTCAAATAGGGTAATAACTTCTTAGCCAGAGTAATGTCTCCACAAGCAGAATAATGTTTTTTATGCAGGGTTATGCGTCCTCATCCAAATCAATATATCCTCAGACTGTGCAATTTGTCCTTAGACAAGCCAATGTTTACTCAGACAGGGCAATGTTTCCTAAAAAAGAGTAATTCCTCCTCAAGCAGGGAAACATCTCCTCAGGCAGAACAATGTTTCATCATACAAGGTTATGCCTCATCAGCAGGGGTAATGTCTCATTAATCATGGCAATGCCTCCTCAGACAGAGTGGTGTCTTATCAGCCAGGGTAATGTATGTCTCTTCAACCAAGGTAATCACTCTCCAGTTAGGGTAATGCTTCCTCAGGCTGGGTAATGTCTCCTCAGACAGGTTAATGTCTGTTCAGGCAGAGCATTGTCTCTTTAGCCAGGATCATGCCTCCTTAGGTAGGCATGTTAATGTCTCAAATATGTCATTCAAGATTAATGGAAATTACAGGAGTATAAAATTAGAATAACACCCCCATTGCTAAGATCTGACATACCACAGTGGGTGACAGAAGAATAAAACTACCCTTACCAAAGTCTACTGTTTTTTTTGTTTACATTCTTTAGATATGACCTGTCCTCATTAAAATGGCTGTAACAACAATAGATATGAAGAAAAGAAAGACAAAGTATACACACTGCATGAAATGAGTGGTCACTTGCCTTCCTACCCCAAGCTTGGTGGGTATCCTATTGAAATGTCGCCCTCTAATTGGTAACCATCAAAAGAGCAAGATAATAATGTTGCCCGAATCAAAAGGGAGACACAGTCTGATGTAGAACACTTAAGGGTCGCCAGCTAGGGGCGACATTTCAATAGTAAATACAGCTGATGTTGCATGCTTAACCCTATGGGTGCTAGAGAGGTATCCAACGTATTGCAGTCAAAGGGTTAAGGGGTGTCCACATTCTACAGCCACAGAAAGAATACCCCAAATTAAGATATAGCTATTAAGCTATAGAACCACACATATTCCCCTCACATCATTGTCTGACTATCTGATTAACCACTCCCTGCTCTGCTGGACAACACATCACTTCACTGCTGTGGAGAACCACACATCACCCACTCCCTGCTGTGAGAAAAGCACATCACCCGCTCCCTGCTGTGCAGAACAGCACATCACCCGCACCCTGCTGTGCAGAACAGCACATCACCCAGTCCCAGCTGTGCAGAAGACCACACAGTATGTTACTCCCTGGTGTGCAGGACATCATGCTACTCAGTCCCTGCAGTGTAGAGGATGCGCAGCATGTTACTCCCTACTATGCATGATAATGAGCCATCCATTCCCTTATGTGCAGAGGATAGGACAGCACATTACCTGCTCCCTCCTAAGCAGGACAGTATGTCAGCCATTTACCTATTTTCAGAAGACAGGAAGTGCATTACTCCCTCCTCATGCAGGACAGCATATTGCCCACTCACTGCTTTGCAGGAAACAGACAGCATGTCACCTACTCCATGCTGCCCATAGGACAAGTCGATTGTTACTCTTTGCTGCGTTAAACTTGCCACATCAACTGTATTTACGAGTGAAATTTCACCCTCTACTTGGCGACCCTTAAGAATACAACATCAGAATGTCTCCATGGTGGCACTAAGTACAGAAAAGCAGAAAAGGTAGACAAGTTTACCATTTTGTGTGCATTCATGTATATATGTGTGTATGCGTGCATGGATATATGTGTGCACTGGTGTGTGCATGTATATATGTGTGTATGTGTGCATGTATATATCTGTGCACTGGTGTGTGCATGTATATATGTGTGTATGTGTGCATGTATATATCTGTGCACTGGTGTGTGCATGTATATATGTGTGTATGTGTGCATGTATATATCTGTGCACTGGTGTGTGCATGTATATATGTGTGTATGCGTGCATGGATATATGTGTGCACTGGTGTGTGCATGTATATATGTGTGTATGTGTGCATGTATATATCTGTGCACTGGTGTGTGCATGTATATATGTGTGTATGTGTGCATGTATATATCTGTGCACTGGTGTGTGCATGTATATATGTGTGTATGTGTGCATGTATATATCTGTGCACTGGTGTGTGCACATGCTTCTGTGAGTGTACATGTGTCTGTGAGGTCTGCGTGTCCCCCACTCATTAAACATTTATGGCATGCTGCATGACCACTAGATTACTCAAGATTGAAACTATTATTTGAGTTTCAAATAACTGCTCACTTCTCAGCACTGAAAGGTGTAAAGAGTACTCTTGAATTAAAGAGGAGACACCCCTCTTTCACAAAATGCCACCCCATAATATTTAAAGCAAGGGAAGGTAGGATAGGAGCTCTTTATGAGCCCTTCCACCTCCCTGTGCTGACACTTATGTTATCAGCCTGTCAGGAATAGTCCTGCGAGCGAAGCTAGAGGGCAAAGCTACAGAGCGTAGTCAGCCCCTCACCTGCTTCCTTGCTGCAGCGTAGGCTGGAGTAAAGGTGCTGGCCACAAGGCCAGATCGTCAAACCCCAGTTGAGCCGGGGTACGACCAGGATGGAAGTAGGGGGGAATATGAGGTAGGCTCGGGGACCCCAACTGGAACCAGGAATCCAGTCAACGTCAGGAGACCAGAAGTCACGAAGAAGGGAAGCAGGAGAGGGAGGAGAAGGACCTACAGGCTAGCACAGTAACCGAGACCAAGGGAGCCAGACCGTCCACGGCAACCTAAAGGTAATCAAGCTGAGCCAATCTGCCGAGGGCTGACACAGCCCACATGTACATGATAAAGGCCACCATTTCTTAAAAGAGGGTATTCTTCTCAATCAAGTTCCAGATTTCTAGGTTCAAGAGTGGCCAAGATGTAAGCTCTTTAAGAGCTCTTTTCTCCCAGTCCAGCAGTATCATAATTTCTGGATCTGTGGCAGACATATCCTGGGTCGGGCTTACTGCCAGTGACCAGTCAATGGCATGTGTTTGAGTTGACTGAAGAGGGTCCTAAGCAACGCGGGCAATGTAATTTGCCACAGGAGAAGGAGGCAGGGGGAGAAAATCATCTTCATCTACTCCTCCGTTCCATTCACCACTTTGCCTCTGTCTTCCTTGTATTCGCCACTTCATCTACCCTCCCTTCTATTTGCCACTTCACCTCCTTCTCCCTTCCATTCCCCTTTTAGCCTCACAGTCCCTTTAATTCCCCGCTTCACCTCCCCTCCCTTCCATTCCCCTTTTAGCCTCCTCCTCCCTTTAATTCCCCGCTTCACCTCCCCTCACTTCCATTCCCCTTTTAGCCTCACCCTCCCATTAATTCCCTGTTTCATCTCCCCTCCCTTCCATTCTCCTTTTAGCCTCACCCTCCCATTAATTCCCTGTTTCATCTCCCCTCCTTTCCATTCCCCTTTTAGCCTCACCCTCCCATTAATTCCCTGTTTCATCTCCCCTCCCTTCCATTCCCCTTTTAGCCTCACCCTCCCATTAATTCCCTGTTTCATCTCCCCTCCTTTCCATTCCCCTTTAGCCTCCTCCTCCCTTCCAGAAAAAGAAAAAAAAATCAGTTTTCCCATTGATTTCAATGCAATCAGCTAGGTGGAAAAAGCTGGAAAATGGCACTTTTCACAGGAAATTATGCTTTGGAGACCACTCTGGCATTCAAAGGGTTAAAATCCCCATATAATTTTTAGTTCTCAAATGGTTTGCACCAGAACTCCTCATTCTAGACCTGGGCAAAGTATGACGTGTGTGATAGATCTGGCCAGCTGATTGATCTGATCTGGCCTTCTGCTTTGGATACCCTTGTGCTGCTGGGTACACACTGAGGCAAGATGTACTAAGAAGAACTGCTGTTTGCTGTTTATTGCTTTATTAAATTAACATTAAAAAGTCCCACAAATGCTGCCCATATTTTCTCCATCTCTACACTATATTTAGGGAATGTTTACCTGCACCTTACAGACATTGTAGAGAGAATGCTTTCCGCCATTTTGATTTTGTTTATATATATATATATATATATATATTTATTTATTTATTTTTTTTTTTTATTTTTTTTTTTTTTTTTGTAAGCACACCCAAAGAAAAAACACATTTAAAATTGCTGGAGTGCAACCAATTTTATATATATATTGTTTACTTAATATATGATAGATGGACTTAGCCGAGATATCGTAAACTGTCACCAGTGAGGCTGATATACTAAGAAGATCTGTATCAATTAAGAAGCAAATCATCTGCACCACAGCGGACAACCCCAAGGTTCCCCCCCCTTCCAGTGATTTTAAAAACTTTCATTGATGGGGCCCTGTTGGTCGATCTAACGCACTGGTAGCAAACCTGCCAATGAAGCCGGGGCTACCATGTAAGGTCATGAAGACCAACAGAGGTCTAAATAGCCACAAATGTCCTGGTTGCATTCCAGGTCGCTATTAGCCTATGTGAGTACCTTGAATTAGGGACGGGTTGTGGGTTTATTTTACATTACGTTACTACTCTATGAGGCACCCCTTTCTCTCTTTTCTCCTATACCCTTTTTTCTCAACATTGGTAGGAGGAGTTTTCTAACTTCCCAGACTAAAGTAGTAGCTGAAGCTCATTACTGAGTCTGCTCCTAAAGCCTTTGCAAAACACAATAATTAACCTTTAGAGTGGAATTGTTACTTTGCAACAACAGGTTGATTTTGAAGAACCTTTCAAAATCTATCTGTAGTATATGTTAGGTATAATTTTATTTAAAACAATACTTTATAATATATCTAGCTTTATTTATTTGTGAGTGTAAGTCCTCCAGGTTTTCCTGCAGGACTCTAACATTCCACACTGCTGTGCATTACCAACTGCCACTTCCTACCAGGAAGTACTTGCTCAGCTGCATAAACTGACACATAAATAAAGTGAAATAACTCTGAAACCACTGTTTGAAATAACAAATGAGTCACAAATATGGGTCACTTTGGACGCTCTTTTCAAAATCACCTTTTTGTTACGAAGTGAGCATGTCACTTTAAAGAAACAGCATACTTTTTAATGAAACAATATATATTTTAGGGTTTTTCCTATTGAAAGAAAAACAAAGCTTTTATTTAAAGGTTATTACAGCTCAATTGTTTTTAAAAATCAGACTATTAAGAGTGCCAAATAGTGTCCAAAAGGCATATTATATAATGTACTCTATTGTGGGGAACTTGAGCCATTGACTGCAGCTCTTCATAGTAAGTGATAGGAAGAGCACCACCTGGTGAACACAACAGAAAAAAGTAGTTTAATGTAAGAAAAATAAGTCTGAGTTGTAATAACTTTTGAATTGAACATCTCACAGCAGATGGACCAAAAAGTAAATAATAAAAAAGTATAGGCAATTTGGCTTTACATATTTTGCACATTCAGAATACGCTAGGGTGACCACATTTCCATTCTGCCATTCAGGGACACTGTAGAGA
Source organism: Rhinophrynus dorsalis (assembly GCA_037306005.1). NCBI lineage: Eukaryota > Metazoa > Chordata > Amphibia > Anura > Rhinophrynidae > Rhinophrynus > Rhinophrynus dorsalis. The sequence goes on from CM074720.1 coordinate 46,539,065, forward strand.
TGCGATCAGTAGAGAACGTCTCCTCAGCTCTAGTGCAGCTATGTAGGAGGGGTCACTACACATCACTGATCATCAGTGCTCTTTCTCTGAAGCATCACAGAGTTCTGTACACTAGAGGGAGCACTTTCTATTAACTGCTGTGACAGAAAGTGATGCCTGTTGCAGTCTACAAGAAAATGTACATCATGCCCAAAGACTTAGACTAGCATTACTCTGCAACAAAATTGCATGCAGATCCTGTTTGATGACAGGATCAAGGTTGAGTTCTCTTGCTAGTGTTTCGAGCTCTGTCTGGAGGCCATTTCCTTGTAGCCCAGCAGAGGCATCACTTTCTGTCACAGTAGACAGTGTGCAGTTCTCCTAGTGATTACAACTGTGTGCTCCGGAGTCTTCATTCAGGGACTTTGTATTGTCCCAAAAGGGGGTTGCCAGCAACATGGGACACACGTGTCAAATCAGGGACTGTCCTGGGCAAACAGGGACACATGGCCACCGCTGTCAAAATAAAAGTTTACTATCCCCACAATGGGTTAAAATATCTATTTAAATCAATGGGAATCTTATTCCCCTATGGATCAGTTGATTTCCTCTGGAGTTGCTTCGTTTCTTCTTGAGTGCATCGGCTTCAGTGTTTGTATTGGCAAAAGCTCCCTGTGCTAGGGAAATCTTGCACTAGGATTTCAGACTAACTAGCTAACCGTTGCTGTGGATACCAGCAATGAAGAGCCATTCCGAAAGGAAAGAATACAAATGTAGATGTTAATGAAAAGTCTGAGCGTGCTAGAGGGGGTGTGCAATGGATTGCAGGCTTCTCTGGCACTCATAGGGTTAATCACTTTGAACGCTAGAACGCTGAGCAACACGTAGAGCAATGCTTTACTCCCCTCTGCTGGGCTCGCAGGTTTAACCCTTTGAGTGCCAGAGGGCTGCCCCTCTGGCACTCAAAGAGTTAAAAAGAGGCCTTTCCCTCATCGTGCCTTTCTGTGTACTCCTGCAACATTTCTGGAGCATGCCAAGTGCGCTTTAGGCGACAAAGAAAACATGATTTAACCCACTGAGTTCCAGAGGGGTACCGAACGCATTGCTCTGCAAAATGTTGGATACCTCCCTCCCCTGGCACTCAACTAACCTTTTCAGTACAGAAGGGTACTCAACGCACTAAAAGGGTTAAAGGAATTCTAATGCCTAAAAAAATTAAATAAGTTGACAGAACTCTAAATATCGTGTACTTACAGCTAGCACGTGAAAAGAAATATTCAGTAATTATATTTCAGCCTTCAAGTGTAATCCTAAACTTGCTTTAATGCACGTGTAACCTGTCCTATTCAGAGAAAGCTTGTTTAATTATGTTTGCACTATTTGTAATAAGAGATAAGGGCTAAAGTGTTTTAATGTGTTGTGGTTAACCCTTTGAGTGCCAGAGGGGTATGCATCTGGCACTCAAAGGGTTAATGCTTGCTGCTCTTGTATTCATTAAAGGATTCGGTCTTATCTCAGCCGGCGTCTCTGGATTGCTTTGGTACTTGGAGCTCTGAAAAAGGCAGCAATGACTACTCCCTCAGAACATAGGTAAGAGTAGATTTTATGAGGAACAAGGCCTCAGCATCTCTGAAATGCGTTAGGAATGGACTGCTGTATTGTATTTAATGGTGATCGCTTTAGTAACCAATTAGAGAGTTGGCTAATTTATAGTAGGGGCTTCGGTTATTAGTAAGAAGACACTTTAGACAGATTCTTGGCAATCCGGAAATAGCCCCGGTAACAAATGAGAGAGGGTACAGACTAACATATGCATTGACACAATGTAGATAGATGCATTGCTAGACACGTGACCTGTATATCGGCTCTCAATAGATATTGGGGTTTAAGAGTGATGAGAAGATGAAATAATCTGTAACGCTTTGTTCTCAATTTGATACTATATGACATTTAGTCATTTATACCCTTTGTACCTATAATAGGTTTTAGAATTGATAGTAAGTTGACTTTTCTCTGGATTGAGACAGAGATGTCTCATTTAACCCCATGATTGCTGGTAGATAAATTTTACAAAGTAATCTTGGTGTTCCTTATATGGATACTATAATTATCATTCAGAGGGTTAAGTCTGTAAACCAATATTTGAAATCAATAGGAACTTGAGACTTTATTAAGGGTTTAATGCATTATGTGACCGCAACAATTTATGCAAGTATACTATATCCTTTATATATTATCTTTAATATTTAGGATTATTTTACAATGTATATATTAAATGTTAAGTTTTAAATTTTCCCTCGTCCCCTTTGCTCCATAGTCTTGACTGGGAGTAGAGAAGGTGTGCTTAGAGCTGCAGGGTTTCTTTCTCCCTTTGTATAGTTTCCATTTATAGTTTACCCTGTGAGCACCCATCTTCCACCTAAGTGTTCCCAGGTCAAAGATTAAACTATAGTGTGCATTAGGTTCCCCCTTTTTTTCTTTGTATTGTATGTAAGGCCTGTCTATGCTCATTTTTATGCTGTGTGTCTCAATAAAACAACGATTTTTATTTTGAGATCCTCCTTCTCATCCATGTGTTTATGTGGGATGTTTGTATGCTTGGGAGGCACTCATTTAGTAGTATTACTTCTGCATAACTCCCAACATTTCAAATTTCCAAAGAGGGACAATTGTGTTTTAGGGGGTGTTGCTGGGGGTGTGGCCAGTGGGCGGGGCATTAACGAGAATTTTTAGGCTGTTTCATGACCTATTGACACCTCATTGTGATACCTAATAAATGACTTATAACAAGACCAAAGTATTTTATTTAAGCACACTAATTTATAAACACATATACAAACGTTTAAAGAAACAATAATGTGAGTTTTATTGCTGTGGAGCAATGTGATACACTTATATACACACACCACAGTCTGATCTCCTAAAAAGAGGGACATTACAGTGGGAAAGAGGGACAGTGGGATTTGGGTCTAAAAGAGGGACACTTGGTAGGTATGCTTCTGCTTGTTGATTATTTGGCTTTCTTGTGGGCAACACCCTGCTACTAGGCCTCAGCGTACTTGATTGTATGCAGTGGAGTGGACTGTTTGCAGCTTTGTATGGTGGAAATACATATACTTACCTGGAGCTCCATCCGTGTCTTTTTGTTCTTGGAGAGAAGATTTTAGACCTAGGAAAACAAATACACGGTATTTAAAGGGTTAGTAACACCCCAAAAAAAACTGTTGACGAATGGATAGGAATAATAAAAAAACATGTAATGCCCATATTCCCATCTCTTAAACCGTTATAGTTTGAGAAATGTAAGAAAATAAAGACCTCCGCTCCCTCCCCTTTCTGCCTGACGAGCTGTAAAGCTGTCAGAGGCAGAATCCGGTTGCCTGACTTTAGGCGGCTCTTCAGGAGCGCTGACATCGGGATACCTAACTATAATTACTTCATCGGTATGGTCTACAACGTGTGCCTGGCTTGCAAGCACACATTGTAGACCATTCCGATGAAGTAATCATAGTTAGATATCTCGATGACAGTGCTCCTGAAGAGCCGCCGTCTGGTCCCGGAAGCAGGATCTCATGACGTCCGCTATACAGTGGACACATGAGAAGGGAGCGGAGGTCTTTATTTTCTTACATCTCTCAAACCATAAAGGTGTGAGAGATGGGAATAAGGGCATTACATATTTTTTATTGGTCCTATCAATTCGCCAACAGTTTTCTTTGGGGGGGTTATTATCCCTTTAAGTGTTTGTAGCTACAGTTCAGTTTTACTTGTTGGCTTTACTTAAAGGGATAGTAATGGTTATTTTTAACAAGGCTTAATAGTGTACATATTAAAAATATGAATGCAATGACCTACCTCCCTTCTCTCAAACATGTATAGTTTGAGAGATATAACCATCTAAAGTCCACCCCGCCTCTTTCACAGACGTCAGCTCTCTAGCTGACAAAAGGAGATTCTGATTATTTGACTGTCTGTCATTTGTAAACCAAGCACACTTTGTAGACCGTCCCAATAAGTATTTTTTCTAGATATCGATATTTTGGCTCTGCTGAAGAGTCGCCGGTAGGTCCCAGGACCAGGATCTCCTTCTGTCAGCTAGAGGCTGATGTCCATGAAAGAGGCAGGAGGGGGAAAACTTTAGCAGCTTATATCTCTCAAACTATACATGTCTGAGAGAAGGGAGGTAGGTCATTGCATTTATATTTTTAATATGAACACTATTAAACTTTGTTAAAAGTAACCAATACTATCCCTTAAAAAAAAAGTCATTGGGTTGTATAAAAGCAAAGTGGTGCAATTCTGGGAAAAAACAGCTGCACCATCCTATATAATAATTCGCTAGGATGTTTGTCAGAAGCCATCATGTGCAGTAGAGACTGCCTGAATGCACAGAATGCTGGGAGTTCTGTGCTGGGAGCATTCTGTGCTTTTGGGCAGTCTCTACAGTGCATGAATGCGTCAGCGTCAGGACGCAGAGCAGGACTGTCCTCTTAACACTTTGAGTGCCAGAGGGGTACGCAACGCATTGCAAAGCAATGCGTTGTGCACCCCTCTGGCACTCAAAGGGTTAACATCACCCAGACCTTGGTCCGTGTACATGGGCTTTTACACTAGTTTTGTCCCCTATGGTACAGTTGGTTTGCTCAAGAATTGTACCTCTCTGCTTGTATACATAATGACCCATTGACCTTTTTTGTTACCCCCCTAACGACCAGTCTCGGCAGTGCGTGACCAGAAGTTAAAGACCATGGGTCATTTTTTTTTTTTTTTGCATTTGATTCTTGGGTCCCTGAGCTGTTTACAGCCACTTGGGGACATCAGAATTCCATGATGTGCCAGGACCATCACCATTCCTTAAGTGTCAAACCAGCATGACGGTCATGGCAGATCATGGGTCGTTTAAGGGGTTAATCAACACTAACACATAAAAATGAACTTTGTTTATATACATTCAACTACCCAGGACTTCATGCTAGCATATATAAAAAAAATCTGTATTTGCTTTCTGAGGTCTAAAATCTTATGTGTGTCCTGAGGGAGCAGACATTCCTGCTCCAATGTATCAAAGAAATTTTGAGCCGATTGTCTGGGATTGTCTGTAAATGGGCTGAGATACGATAAAGAATAGATACGTTTTAGCATCTGTCTGAATCACTATGAAAAACCTTGATTCACTCAACAGGAAAATCCTTTATAATAATTTGCTAAGAATGTTTGTCAGAAGCCGTCATGCACAATAAAGATGGCTGCACGCGCTACAGTCATGCGCAGTACAGACTGCCCGTGCCACAGCTGATAACGGAGCAGGGCACATCCGGTGCACAGAGAGGACTATGGTCTGAATTCGGAGCGCCCCGCTCTGTTATCAGCCGCAGCGTGTTCGGGCAGTCAGTACTGTGCATTACAGCAGTGCCGTCTTTGTTGGCCCGTGTATACTGGCTTTAAAACTACTAAATAAATAATGGACATTTTGTCTCCCACATTGCAGACACTTTGCCAGAGGACGTCTCCAGTCTGTGATTATACATACATCTATTGTTGCCATGGGTGATAGGGGTTGTCAGAAAACTAACACTAAGATCAATATTGCAAATGCAGTTTTAATTAAGATTACTTTTAAAACCCCATGAATTCCTTAAAGGAGGTGGTTATGAAAGTATTTGATGACACATCAACTATTTAATGCTGTCTGCTTTAGAAAGCTTTTTTTTTTCTCTCTCTCTCTGTTTCACTGAAAATTGGCATCCCGGCCTACAAAAATATTGAAGGAAATCTAGAATTGAATTGGCGGACTCAACATTGCCTCAGATATTCCACATTTACAAATTCCTACCGATCAGTTATAAAACGGAGGTTACGTTACACAATAGGAAACAGGAGAGAACGGAATGCCTTTTATTTATTAAATCAATATTTCGTAGATTTTAATAATCTTAAGAAATTCCAGTGATGAGTTCCTCTTTAATATTATAAGTAAAGTGGAAAGAGTCCGTTTCTCCTAGACATTTAAATGCTGGACGTTTGAAGAAGCAAATTAGAGACTAGACTAGTGGAGAGTTAGTCCAGATAAAGGCAGACTGGGAGATTAATAGCTCATGTTCATGTGGTTTTTTTTAAGTTTGGTTTCACAACTGAATTTGTTTGAATATTAAAGGAAAAGTAAACTTGTTTTATAATAAAATGTATGTTATAGCACTTTACCTGCAGAGTGTCACGGGCACCCAGGAATGCTCAGAACTCAGTACGGTAATGTAATGCAAAATATTTATTAGAATAAATCACAGCAATAAATATTCAGTACAACAAGCAAAGGGTTACTAGCTGGCGACACTACTACCAGAAATAGTAGGCCTCTCACTAGACCACAGTGCTGGAGACTGGGCCGAAGCCCCTGTGAGTCTCAGCAGGAAACAGGAACGCCAGCTCTTGATCCGTCGACTGGAACACTGGAACAGGTGACCACTGTGAACACTGGCTCAGTAATCTTGATCCGATGAACAGGAACACAAGGACTGCTGGACTGGAGAACTGACCCACGC